>OY728141.1:933380824-933986046 GCA_963277665.1 Viscum album
AGATACTTCTAGAAGGTAATGGGCTTCTAGATTCTAATTATGATGCAAAGAAAATATTATTCCTAATTGGGATGGGGTATAAAAAGATACATTCTTACCTCAATTATTGTGTGTTCTATAGGAATGAATATGAACTTTTAACAAAAGGTCTTAAATGTGGGACATCACGATATAAAATGGATGAAAAATTCAACTTTGATTCATTCTCAGGTACCGACATCAAAACTCCTACTAAAGAAATTTGGTACCTTCCAATAATTGCTTGTTTGAAACATCTATTTTTGAAATTCAAATGTTGAAAAAAGGTTAAGACGATATAAAAATGATTGCATATTTGATGGAAACTTACGTCACCCTACTGATTCACCATAGTATAAGAGATTTGATAAAAAAATTCTGGATTTTGGAAGTGAATATTGAAATCTCAGAATGGGGCTGTGCACAAATGAAATGAATCCATATCAAAGCCTCAATCGCCAAAATAGTTCATGGCCTATTTATTTGGTAGTTTACAACCTGTCCCCAAAAATATATATGGAGAAAAAAATATGTTTTGATTATTTCTGGACTAAAAGAATTAGGAAATGACATTGATGTGTATCTTTCACCATTGATTGAATATTTGAAACTTCTATGGGAGATATGTGTTATAGTTTTTGTTGCCTATAATAAAGAGTATTTTCTTTTGAGTGCTATGATAATGTTCACTATAAATGAATTTCCTGTATATGAAAACTTATTTGGATACAGTGTTAAGGGAAATAAATCATGTCCAATTTGTGAAGAAGAGACTTCATATTATCCATTAAATAATGGAAGAAAGACAGTGAACATGAGACATGAAAGATTTTTTGTAAGTTTATCATCCTTATCACATATTGATAAAATCATTTAATAGTTTATAGGAATATAATCTTCCCCCACAACCATTTTAGTATGAAAGGGTGAAAAAATTTGATTTCACGTTTGGAAAGAAAGGAAGCTCTCGTCATCAAAAAATATATTGAAGAAATGTTCTATCTTATTTGAACTACCTTATTAGATATTTTTAGAGATAAAATATAACATTTACATTATACATGTTGAGAAAGACAAATGTGATAGTTTAATTGGAACTTTGTTAGAAATTAAAGGAAAGATAAAATATGTATTGTATGCTAGATCAGACTTTATATCCATGAGAATAAATTTATAGTTAGCTCCCACTATGAAAGGAAACATAACATATTTACCTTTGACTTTTCCACATTAAAAAAGAGTGAGAAGATGATTTTTTTTTTCAATTTCTGCATGGTATTCAAGTAAAAAGTGTATATTCTTAAAATTTGAAGAACTTTATGTCATTGAAAGATTTTAAATTAATAGGTATGGAATATAATGACTATTATGTATTTATGAAACAACTTCTACCGATCGCACTATGTGGTATATTACTGACACATACCAAAAGGACTATCATCAGGTTATGTTATTTTTTCAAATCCATTTGTAGAAAATTTGTAAGATCTCATCTTTTTTCAGTTACATATCTCTATGAGTTTTTCATTAATATTTTCTTTCAGTTTTATTTTCATTACGGGAGTTTTTAGTTTGAATAAATATAGCCTTGGGTTGTAAGGAAACTTCAGAAAGACCAAAGAGTATCTGTGTGGAGAGATTTTTTAGAGGAAATGACCTAAAGTTTGGGGATGCATGCTTGTTTGAGTTAATGGAGTATGGGTTCTTGGTAAGTTGAAAAGCTTTAAAGGGGGTTTGGGTTATTTAAAGGGAAAATGAGATGAAAAATCAACTGTATAACATTTACACGTCGTGTAAAGGGATTTCATGTTATATAATTGTTTAAGGGTTTTAATAAATTAAATTTGAGGCGATTTTTTTAGATAATTCCATTCTCTATTTGGAAAGGGAATCCCCAAGTGTGGCCTTTTCGGTGAATTCCATTAAAAACATTTACATGATGTGTAACCACATTACACGCTATGTAAATGCCTGACCCATTATTTTCAACATGATATAGGGATGAAATTCATTTTATTTCACTACAGGTCCTCTCCTCTTGACCCTAGGGAATTCTACAGGTGATTTTGGAGTTCTAACCTCCCTTTCAAACATTCTGTTTGTGTCTTAAATCCCTAGTAAGTTCTTTTGTTTAGGTTTCTTCTTTCTTACCTTTGGTTCTCCAACCGTTGCGGTGAAATCCTTTCACTGATTTCATTTTTGGTTTTGATCTTGATCAGTTTTGATCTAGGAACCTCCTTGTAATCATCAACACCTTCTTCCTCATGGGCATTGGCCATTGGAAGCATTGTTGGATCATCGATTAAAGATAAGGGGGTTTAAATATTAACCCTATGGATTGATAATTTCCAAGTTTATGAAATATTGTGATTGCACCAATGAAATGTGTGCCTAAATTGAATAAATAATAAATGATATTATTCTTTGAATTCCTTTTTTTTCAATTTGATTATAACTTGGATTATTTCTACCTTTTGGGTGAGAAAACCATGAATATATTTGAATTGGATAATGGCTTAAAGTATGTTTAGCATGACATGTAACCTAGGGTGATTTCTTGTTATTGAATCCCTAAATTGTAGCTTATTACTTACTGATATAATTTTTAATCGATTGTGAATTAAATTGCAAGTGGGTTATGAAATAATAATGATAATTCTCATAATTAACCATTGAGAATTATGATGTGATATTGTGATATTCATGTTTTATGATAGGGAATGTGTTCCATGCTGTAATTATTATATATCGATCTCAGACCCGGAACTTGCACACTTATATGCTGTAATGCTAATACTGAGCGGGATCAACCCAGTCCCATGATGTAATACTTATAGAGAGTGAGAAATTCTCATTCCCATGTTGTAATGCTTATAGGGATTTGAATCAGAATGTTATAATGTTTATAGGGATTTGACCCGAATTTTTGTGATTATACCATGGTTATATGGTTATGGTTGGCATGGTAATAAGACATGCTCAGATATATTCAAGCATGGTGATGAATTAGGTTATTTTACCTTGGTTATATAGTTGTGGTTGGAATGATCGTAAGACATGTTCAAAGATATTCTAACATAGCGATGAAGTAGGTTATTTTACCCTAGTTATATATTTGTGGTTGGAATGGTTGTAAGACATGCTCATAGATATTCTGGCATA
Source organism: Viscum album (assembly GCA_963277665.1). Taxonomy (NCBI): domain Eukaryota; kingdom Viridiplantae; phylum Streptophyta; class Magnoliopsida; order Santalales; family Viscaceae; genus Viscum; species Viscum album. Next base: position 933,384,005 of record OY728141.1, read on the forward strand.
GAGCCGAAGAAGGTTATGGTTTTATTTTATTAATTTTTGAGTTAATTAATACACCTATTTATCTCTTTATTTCATACACTTATTATCAGACCGGTTTGTTTAAAAATGGTTGTGTCGACCTATTGAGTTATACTCATGCCCTATTTGGGCCACTGTTTGGCACCAGAGTAGATTTTGTGGATGTAGTTTTGGATAAGGGAAAAGGACCCTGCTATTGATTTCTTGTTTGATGTTGGGTTGGAGTTTAGATATGGGACCGACGTGGGGTTTGGGACCCATATCTTTAAGTCTTCTAGTATTTTTATTGTATTTCTCCATCATGGAATTTAGTTACATTCTAACACATCATTACATTATTACTTTATTATTTATTAGATTATTTAGTTATATTTTATTATTGTCTTCCATTAGGTGTATACTTTGATTATTTTTCTACTTATTATGATTTGTTTATACTACAATGACACTTCATACTGGGGGGTATAGTCTCCCCACTATATACTTTACACCCTACTTTTAGTCAGCAGCCTATGGGGTATGGGGATGCACGTTTGAGGTCTCATAACCAACCCTTTACATCCACGTGAGAGAGTACCAGATCGGGGGATGTTACAATGTTGTATTAGAGGATCATGTTTTCTTTTCTTTGGACTTACTATTTGGGGAAAGGTAAAAAGGAGACTAGGATGTGTCGGGACTTGGTAATGAGATTGTTCATGAGAGCAGCTAACCCATGCACGGGGAAATATTTGAGTGCCCAGGGATGGTATTGTTGTTTGTGTTGTGTGCTTGTTATAGTTGATACTATTTCACCTTGGGTGATTCACATGTTATGTGAAGTTATTGTTTTATGATATTACTATTTCTTGAGATTTGTACTCGTGGCTCGATATGGTTTGAGTTGAGAATACATGCATCATAATAACCACATAGGGATATATCGACATGCATTTTTCATAATAAGGACATATCTTTTTTTTCATGTAACATATACTTTCCTATTGAACTGTAATATGAGATGTCTATTTCATTGGAAAAATTAAATGAGTTGCCGTGTCATGCTAAAATACTTGTAATACATGTTTAGAGAGACCAAGAGTTAGTGGTTCTCTGTTTTAGTCACCCGTTGGGTTTGACCTTGTTCCTAGACAGTTCTCTAAGGTGTGCGTTTTTCTTGTAGAGAAAATGTCTCCTCATCATCTTCAAATCAAGCATCAAGAGAGTGGAAATTAGCACACTCCTAACACAGTTGAACTAGAACTTCCTATAGTTCCTAAGGAGCAGATGGATATTCATCTTCACAATAGCTTCCTAAGGGTCATGCGATACATGGAAAAGGAGACTATTCACATTGTTCCTTCGATGTCTGAGATGATAAGAGAGTTTCATCTTCAGTATCCGCTAATGTTTACTAGAGAAGGGGGACCCCAGGTAGCCAAGTTATAGATTGAGTTAGTCCATAAAATCTTCAAGCATCTTAAGACACCCATGGATAAGAGGTTGAATCTTGCTTTATATATGCTTCGTGGACCTGCCAAGCATTGGTGGGATATTCTGGAGGAAGATGGGTAGTAGGATGAGCTATCTTGGAAGGACATCGAGATGAATTTCCAGAGACCTTGAGGGATGAAAAATCTCATGAGTTCATGAATCTAACATAGGAGGGTTTGTCAGTAGTGGACTATGCTAGATGTTTTACCAACCTACAACGCTTTGTGCCATCTTTGGAAGCTGATGAGATCTCTAGGGAAAGACATTTCCAGGATGATCTTTGTTATGAGATCAGGTCGCAGGTAAACATTTTTCGTTTAACAAGCTTTAAAGATGTGATGAACCAGGAACTCATCACAAAAGGGAATCTGAGAGAGAGGCCCTGAGTAGTGGCCAGACTATTTCAGTAGGGTGATCTGGAAGTTCTTCTTTGAGTGGTAAGAGTTTCCTTCAAAGCAGTAGTGGGTAGAGAAGTTAAGAAAGTGGACTATCATCTCAAGATTGTGTTCTGTTCCAGTGCTATCAGTGTGGAAAGTTTAGCCACAAGCACTCACAGTGTCCTTACCCCGCAGTCGAGTGTTATATATGTGGTAGACTGGGCCATCTTTAGATGTTCTGTGTGAACTTTCCATACCAGACCAGTGGTAGAGGATCAGGACAGACATCGAAATCGGGAAGGGGGTCAACTACCCCTCAGCAGGCTAGTAGTTGGAGTTCCACATGCCGTTCAGGCTGAGGTAGGGGATGTGGTACCCCAATGCATGAGCAGTAGTACCAAGCAATGGAAATAGATTAGGGTAGTCAAACTGGAGCCCAGGGATAAGGGACAAGTCAGTTTCACACTATGCAGACTACTCCAGCTAATGTGGATGTAGGATTGTCTACCATTAGATGTACGATTCTTATATCATCTACCTTAGCTTTTGTTTTGTTTGATACAGGAGCATCACATTATTTTCTATCTACTCTTTTTGTAAATGGTTTTTTCTTGGATCTGCAAAGCTTAGATGGTGTTTTAATCATTGAAACACCATTGTGAGTGCAATCAGTGAATATCAAATATTGCAAGGCATGTTCTCTAGATATTGGTGGTTACCATTTCTTTTGGGAACCGTTCATGCTAGAAATCACAGGCTTTGACTTGATTCTTGGTATGGATTGGTTAGCTATATACCAGGCTCATATCAACTATTATAGGAGGAGAGTTACTTTCCTATCTCTAGAAGGAAGCAGCTATTCTCACCAGGGTGAGTGGGATCTTCAGGCTGGTCGTGTGGGACCAATTCAGTGCATATTGGATTGTCTCATGGATCAAATCGCTAGTCTTGATCTAGATAATGGTGGAATGTATCAAGATTATTTTCCTCTAGTGGTAGACCATTTTCGAGATGTTTTCCTCGAGGAGTTTTATGGCTTACTACCATTATGGGAAAAAGAACTTTTTGCGACGGACTATTTGCGACGAGAATAAATCCCGTTGCAAATAGTCCGTCAAAGAGGTTATTTGTGACGGGTGCATCGACCCGTCACAAAAAGTTAGGCATGATTTGCGCACCAAACCGCAGAAAGGGTATTTGCGACGGAACCCGTCGCAAATACCCGGCGGTGCTAAATACTATTTGCGACGGGATGTTGTCTTATGGAAAAAAAGTGTGTCGGCAGGCAACTATTTGCGACGAGACCCATCACAAATACCCTTTTAACCGCCGACAGTAATTAATGCGGACGAAAGTATTTGCGACGGGACCGATCGCAAATAGTCTCATCACAACTAATCTAACCTATATATAACCCTATCCATTTTTTCCATCATTCCTCTCAATTCCTACTTTCTCACTCTCTCTCCGAACTCTAATTTTATAGTGAAAATTTTTCTGAGTTAGTTTTTTTACGAAGTTGTGAAGTCGTCTACACCTATAAAAGATCAAGTTTAAAGATATTTATGTTTTATTTAATTTAGTATTTATTTCATTTTTTTATATTAATTTTAATTATTGTTGATTAGTTGTAATTAAATTAGATTTAAATTGTTTTGTCATTAGTATTTATTTGTAATAATAAATTGAAATTATTAGTACTAATTCTTAATAATTAGTAGTAATTAATAATTATTAATGATAATTAGTAATGTATATAAATTATTAGCGGTAATTAGTAATTAGTAGCTGTAATTTGTAGTTATTAATAGTAATTAACGCTAATTAGTAATAATTATGGGTAATTAATAATAATTAGCGGTAAATAGTAATAATTAGCAGTAAATAGTAATAATTAGGAAAAAATAGTAATAATTAGGAAAAAATAGTAATAAATATTTACAATTAGTAATAAATAGTTACAATTAGTAATAAATACTAATAATTAGTAATAAATAGTTACAATTAGTAATAAATACTAATAATTAGTAATAAATAGTAATAAATAGTAACAAATAGTAATAAATAGTAATAATTAGTAATAAATAGTAATAAATAGTAATAATTAGTAATAAATAGTAATAATTAGTAATAATTAGTAATAATTAGTAATAATTAGTAATAATTAGTAATAATTAGTAATAATTAGTAATAAATAGTAATAATTAGTAATAAATAGTAAGACTTAGCAATAAATAGTAATAATTAGCAATAAATAGTAATAATTAGTAATAAATAGTAATAAATAACAATAAATAGTAATAAATAGTAATAAATAGTAATAAATAGTAATAAATAGTAATACTTAGAAATAATTAGTAAAAAATAGTAATAATGAATAATAATTAGTAATAAATAGTAATAAATAGTGTAATAAATAGTAATAAATAGTAATAATTAGTAATAATTAGCAATAAATAGTAATAATTAGCAATAATTAGTAATAAATAGTAATAATTAGTAATAAATAGTAATAAATAATAATAATTAGTAATAAATAGTAATAATTAGTAATAAATAGTAATAATCAGTAATAAATAGTAATAAATAGTAAATATTAGTAATAATTAGTAATAATTAGTAATAATTAGTAATAAATAGTAACAAATAGTAAGAAATAGTAAGAAATAGTAAGAAATAGTAACAAATAGTAATAATTAGTAATAAATAGTAATAAATAGTAATAAATAGTAATAAATAGTAATAAATAGTAATAATTTGTAATAATTAGTAATAATTAGTAATAATTTTTAATAATTTGTAATAATTAGTTTCGTAATAAATAGTAATAAATATTGATAAATAGTCATAAATAGTAATAAATAGTAATAAATAGTAATAATTAGTAATAAATAGTAATGAATAGTAATAAATAGTAATAATTAGTAATAATTAGTAATAATTAGTAATAAATAGTAATAAATAGTAATAAATAGTAATAAATAGTACTAATTAGTAATAATTAGTATTAATTAGTAATAAATAGTACTAATTAGTAATAATTAGCAATAAATAGGAATAATTAGGAATAAATAGGAATAATTAGAAATAATTATAAATAAATAGAAATAAATAGGAATAAATAGGAATAAATAGGAATAAATAGGAATAAATAGCAATAAATAGGAATAAATAGAAATAAATAGAAATAAATAGGAATAAATTGAAATAAATAGAAATAAATAGGAATAAATTGAAATAAATAGGAATAAATAGGAATAAATAGGAATAAAATCAATTGTAATAAATTATAATAACTTGGCACAATTTCCAGTGGATTGGCGGCACTCCTTTTGTTCGATGATTGTTCTCCTTTCAACTCTCACGGACTCAAAACATTATGAAAAATATGCTACTACGTATGCATATCCAATCTCGTATGCATGAGTTTAGATATGCATTCGTAGGACCACATTTTTCATAATTTTTTCAAGCGGTGACAGTTGCAAGAAGATGATTCATCGATGAAATGGGGGATCTTTTGTCCGACGGCTCATTTACTTGCATCTTTCTCACACTGAAATCACAATGAAGAATCTGTTCAGAGGTATGCTTATGCATTCTCATATGCACAAGAGTGGATATGCGTACTTCCAAGTATATTCTTCATTGTGATTTCAATGTGAGAAAGTTGCAAGTAAATGAGCTATCAGACAAAAGAGTAGTCGTCAATCCATTGGAAATTGTGTCTCCCTTAATTAATAGTAATTATTAAGAAATAGTTGTAATTATTTATCTTATTTTTTTGGATAGTGTTTTTCTAATTTCAAATTATTCAAAAACAGTAATGATTTTATATTTTGTAGAAAAATATGGAACAAGGAAGTCGACAATAGTCATTATTAGATGATCATGCTTGGATAAATCAATACAGAAATCCAAGGGGTTCTGGTTCAAATCCTGTATATATTGAGGGTGTTGAATCTTTCTTATCATTTGCATCATTAAAACCAGAATTTGTTTCAGAAGGCACAATTAAGTGTCCTTGTAAAAAATGTGTTCTGAGAACATTTGACACATTTTACAACATTGGGGGACATCTCTTACGTTTTGGTTTTCAACTAGATTATGTTTTTTAGTATCAACACGGTGAACACAGTTCTAGAGAAGATACTAATAATTTGATTTCGAATCAATCACAATTTCAAAATTTAGTACATGATGTTTTAGGTCCATCTGTTTAACAAATTAAAACTCAGGATGATATTGATTTAACTCCTGAGTTGGCACCATCTGAATTTTATGAGTTATTGAGGTTTGCTAAGGATGAATTATATCATGGTCACAAGATAAGAAAATTAGAAGCAGTTACAAAATTTATGGCTATTAAATCAGATAATGCAATATCAAACAACTTTTTTGATCAGATATTTTCTTTGGTTAAAACACTATTACCTATAGGAAATGTATTGCCTATAAATTAATACGAGAGAAAGAGGCTGGTTCGTAATCTGTGCCTTAGTTATCAGAAGATTCATGCATATGAAAATGATTGCATCTTATATTCTGGTGAAAATGAGTCGTTGGATATTTGTCCCACATGTGGACAATCGAGGTATAAAGAAGCTCAACCGGGGAAGTCTGGATCGATTCCTGTAAAATAGTTGAGATATTTCCCCCTTACATCAAGGTTGCAATATTTATTTATGTCTCAGAACACAACGTCAATGATTTCATGGCATAAAACCAAGATTTAAACCGGTAAAATCTTGAATCATCCATCTGATGGTGATTCATGGAAACATTTTGACCGACTACATCCGTCTTTTTCTTTAGAAGCTCAAAATGTGCGATTGGGTATTTTTACTGACGGTTTCTATCTGTTTGGTTCTTATGGTAGTCAGTATTCATGTTAGCCTATCTTTATAACTCCGTACAATTTACCTCCATGGATGTTGATGAAGGAGCCTTACATGTTTTTGACCTTATTAATCCCAGGAAATCTGAAAAATATTATTGATGTTTATTTGAAACCATTGATTGATGAGTTAAATTTATTGTAGAGTAATGGTGTTAGTACATATGATGTTGCTGCGAAACAAAATTTCATATTAAAAGCTGCATTGATGTGGACAATTAGTGACTTCCCAGCATATGGCATGTTATCTGGCTGGAGTACACATGGTACAAAATCACATCCTTACTGTATAAAAGACAACAAAGCATTTATGCTCATCAATGGAAAAAAAACCTTTCTATTTTAACTGTCATCACATATTTCTTCCAGCCGATCATCCTTTTTAGAGGAACAAATCTCATTTCAGAAAAGGCACAATTGAAAGGGATGAACCTCCAAAAATGATCTCAGGTACAGAGTTAAAATCAGTTTTATTTTCATTACTTCTTATCACATTTGGACCAATAATAAACCAATAGAAAATTCATGGCTTTGGGAAAGAACACAATTGGATAAAACAGATCATTTTTTGGGATTTGCTATATTGGTCTGATTTGTTGGTCTGCCACATGTTGGATGTCATGCATATTGAGAAGAACTGTTTTGATAATTTATTTCATACATTTTTGGATACACTAGGTAAGACCAAATATAATGTAAAGGCATAATTAGATCTTGCCCAAATTTTAATCAGCCAGAGCTTGGCTTCAGTGGAGTTCATGATCGATGAATTTCAGATGATGAACATCACAGAGCTCATACATATGTTCTATTCAACTGTGAAGAAATGAAATAATTTTTACTATGAGTGATTCTATCACTTATTCTATAATTTATGTTAGAGTAAGTAAAATTATTTTATTTTTAGGTTATATGATAATCATATCAAGAAACAGCTTCCAAAAATTACAGCAGCTGCTCTTGAAGAATGCCGACAATTTTTCTCTCTCAATGGTTTCAAAAACTGGTAACATAAATTATTGATGGTTTAAGATATTAATTCAGTTTATTATTTATTATATTGATAATTGTTTTACAAATTTTTAGGTGTCTCAACATGCTGATAAAATTGATAAGCGACTGTGTATATTGAGTAACCCACCATCCAAAATGGTTAAATATTATAATGCATATGTGGTGAATGGTTTTCGATTTCATACATGTGTATATGGGGAATTCAAAAAAAATGAACAATAGAGTGTTCTTGAGAGGATCACATCATAGAAAAACTGAAGTTGACTTTTACGGCATGCTGGATGAAATTATTGAATTGTGTTATCTAGGAAAAAATTACATAATGATGTTTAAATGTTGGTGGTTGGATACTAAGAGAGGCTTGTGTGTTTATCCGACTCATGGAATCGTCGATATTAAATATAGAATTCTTCTTATAGTAAATGAACCATTTTTACTGGCTCAATAGGCACATCAAATTTATTATGCAAAGTACTGTGCTCTTCAAGAGACCCGAGCGATTGGTGGAGTATAATAAAAATGAAATGTAAAAAAAATTAGTTTACTCAAACAGAATGTGGTTCTGCTGAAGTGGAAGGAATTTAAATTTTTCAAGAGACTACTCAAAATCCATCTTTTTCACAAAGAGACATGAATATCGATGATGACACCCCACAATTAAGGGTTGATGGTGACGATGATGTTAATGATGTTACAAATAAATTTAAAATGGAAAGAGATGATGAAACTGGAACTCATATGGATAATGATGATGTCGAGGAGGAATATGAAGACATTGACATCGTCAGATATGAAGATGATGATAAAGGTGAACATTGACATAGTTAAATGCTGGTTATAATCGTAACTAATATATATCTATATATAATAGTTATTTTCAACTATCTGCTAACAACAATCATTTTGTTTTTTAGTTGGACCCTGATCTATTTTTTGAGTTGGAGGAGACTGAGTTACCTTTGGATGAGGAGGATTTGGGATCACATGACCCTCAGTCTACTGGCGGTTCAGGGGGTATGCAGAGGGGGCGCGGTCTTGCATGACTGATGATTCCTGACCCTATCCCTGAGCGACATCCACATCTTGGCTTCGATCTACGCACATAGAGGTATGATAACCTGTGTATTTTAGTTAGCTTTCATTAATTTATTTATATACTAATTGTTTGATTATTTAATCTTTTTCGCAGTTTTGCACATGTAGCTGTTGGACAGGGGAGTGCTATCTTGTGTATTTATTTTTCTCAGCCATGGATCACATGGGAACAAATTCTCATTGATGTGAAACTCGGCATGTTCAATCATTGGCTGGTACATAAATAAATAATATTTATTTTGAAATTTATTTCATTAATAACTTGATATTATAAATTATTTATAGGGTTTATGGTATGCCATCAATGATAGCATGCATGACGCTATCCATGCGGCATGGGAGGTGTCTATGCATGATTGTTTCTGTCAGTTTTTGCACAATTTGAGAAGGAATACCATTAAGAAAGCAGGAGTGATAGTATTTGACAAGTCGTGTAGATCCCACCAACCAAAGTACATTTCATCTCACATTTTGGATGAATTATGTTCACACTAGTTGGGTGATGGATTTCAGAGGAGATCTTCATTGGGTCGGCAGAACTGGGGGAGATAGGAGGTGACACATCGAGCTGGTAGCCGTATATTCAGTATATATAGAGAGAACCTGGTAAGTATCTTTTTTAAATATTTTATATAAATTTAAATATAAAAAATTTATTTTATATTCTTATAGGTAGTTGAGCATCCCAATATTACAAAGTATGACGTTTATCGAAGGATGTATAGTGATCCAGCCACTGGAGAGATTAAAGGTTATCGCCAGCATCGGATTGTGGTCAGTATGAGTCCATGACCTCTCAGACACAGGCTGAGAGTCAGGCTGAGACAACTGATCAGACTAGTTCCTACTATTTCGATGAGGAGGCATGGATGCATGAGACCCAATATGACTTCAAGAAGATCCGAGTAGTTGGTATCGACTCTCATTTGACTCATGGGACTTATTATGGTACTACTGTGATGTCGGCGTCCAGATCGAGAGGTGATCATGGAGAGGCATCATCTTATGGATCATAGTATCAGGAGCAGTTTCAAGCTTAGAGTGATCTTATAGAGAGTTTGCAGAAGCAACATGAAGAGATGTGTCAACAGCAGCAACAACAACAACAATACGAGGAGGATATGCATCGATGGTAGCAGCAGCAACAATAGTATGAGGAGGAGATGCATCGATGGTAGTAGAAGCAACACGAGCAGATGGAGTACATACGCCGTCTGACTCATAGTTTAGGGGTGGAGTTTCCTCCACCATCTCCTACAGCTCCCCCACCTCCTCCAGAAGGCTACCCCCAGTGATTTTTTTGTTATGTTAAAAACATTTGAATTCAATATTTATTGTAATATGAACTATTTATAGTTCCTGTCTTTATATTGGTGCGAATATTGCATAATTTAATTTTTTTAAATATTTTATTATTTTATTATTTATTATCAGTATTATATTTTTTAATGTTTTTTTATTTTACTAATAATAATAATTATAATTTTTTATATTTTTTTTATATTTTTTATGAATATTGAGAATTTTAATATTTTTTATTTTTTTTATTATTTTAATAATATTAATATTATTTCTTCATTAATCATAATTTTATTAAATATATATATATTTTATTTTATTTAGTATTTGCGACGGGACCTGTTATGATGGGACCCTGCCGTAAATAGTTTATATATATATTTTTAAAAACTATTTGTGATGGGTCCATCACAAAAAAGTTTATATATATATAATTTATATAATCGAAGATTTATTTGTGAAGACGTTTTCTGCAATGGACTATTTGCGATGGGACCCTGTCGAAAAAGATCATTTGTGATGGGATCCCGTCGCAAATACCTTAAATTCCAGTAGTGTACCCAAGTGAGAGGCAAGTTCATGATCAATTTGGTGCTGGGAGCAGAGCCAGTTTCTATCCCACCTTAGCGATTGACACCATCAGAGCTTCAAGAGTTGAAGGTTTCGTTGGAGGATATGGAATCTAAAATCTTCATACAGATGAGTAAATATCCTTGGGGTTCTCCAGTTCTCTTCACCAAAAAGGCTGATAGATCTTTGTAATTATGTGTGGATTATCGGAGATTGAACCAGATGATGGTCAAGAACCTGCATCCTCTTTCATACCTTTATGATATTTTCGATCATTTGAGATGTGCTAATATCTTATCCAAGATTTACTTGAGATTAATATATCATCAGTTAAGGGTGAGACCATTGGACATACCTCAAACTTCTTTTAGGAGCAGGTATGACTTGTATGAATTCATAGTGATGTCATTTGTGTTGACTAATGTGCCTGTGGTATTCATGACCTTAATGAATAGGATATTTCATTCATTTATGGATCAGTTTATGGTATTTTTCATCAAAAATATCTTATTTTACTCTCATTCAAGAGACAATCATTCCAAACATATTGGCATCTTCCTAAGTACATTGATAGAGCATTGGATTTACACCTAGCTAACCAAATGTAGTTTTTAGATAAATAAATTTCACTTCTTGGGCCATGTCATCTCAGAGGAAGGAGTGGCAGTGGACCTAGAGAAATTCACAACCATGATATCTTGGGATCATCCCAAGAACATCTTCAAAATTCATATTTTTCTAGGATTAGTAGGTTATTATCGGTGTTTTATCCAAGATTTCTCCTATTTGATAGCACCAATGTTTGGGTTGACCAAGAAAGGGGTGAAGTTTGTTTGGTTAGATGCTTGAGAGAGAGATTTTCAATAGTTGAAAGTCAGGATGACCTCAACCCCTATCCCCACATTACCTATTCTAGGTAAAGCAAATATTGTGTACTATGATGCATCCAGAGTTGGACTCAGAGAAGTTCTAATGTAGGAGGATCATGTGGTTTCTTATGGATCCAAGAAAATGAGACCGCATGAGATGAATTACCCTACACATGATTTGGAGTTAGCGACAGTGGTACATGCCTTTAGATATTAGAGACACTATCTCATGGGTGAGAGGTTTTTGGTATACATGTACCACTAGATCCTCAGGTACATCTTTTCTTAGTGAGACCTGAACCTTCGGTAGAGGAGGTGGGTGAGTATTAGCAGTCTTTCGATTTTGAATTGAATTGTACACCAGGAAAGTGTAACATCATTGCCAATGCTTTGAGATTAAAGACACAGATAGAGCTAGTACATGAGTCTTGCAATGAGTATCAGATAATGAACCTTTTTGCAGACATGTATCTAGATGTTTAGGAGTCTCAAGGATGGATAACTCTGACTTTGATATCTATTATACCCATGCTTTTGGAACAGATTAAGAACAAGTAGTTTCCTGATCAGGAGGACTCAGTTCCGAGATACAAATTATATAGTGGGGATACACCATCAGGATGGTCTCTCAGTATTTTAAATTATCTTCTTTTCCATGGCTGAGTATGGGTTCCTACAAGCTTATGTGAGGAGATGATGATGGAGTTTCATAATTCTAGATGGGTGGTGCATCCTGGTTTAACAAATATGTATTATGATATCCGTAGATAGTACTGGTAGTTAGGAATGAAGAAGGAGGTGGCAAGCTTCATGGCTATATGTTTCACTTGTCAGGAGGTGAAAGCTGAGCATTAGAGGTCAGCTAGGATTTTGAATCCTTTATCCATTCTTGAGTGTAAATGGGATGATGTCATAATGGATTTTATGACAGGACTAACAAGGAAGAACCAGAAGAATGATGTTGTATGGGTTGTTTTGGATCGACTGACTAAGGTATTCCACTTATTACCTATTAGGGAAACCTCCATAGTTGATGATATATGCTATCTTTACATGCATGAGGTGGTTCAGTTGCACAGTGTTTTGAGGAATATCGTTTCAGACATAGATCCTTGTTTCACATCGTGTTTCTGGTAGGGTCTTTAGAAAGCCCTAGGACCACGAGTTCTTTTAAGAATAGTCTATCATCCAAAGACTAATGGTCAGTCTAAGAATACTATTTAGGTTTTAGAGGATATATTACGAGCCTATGTTTTGGTTTTTGGTGGTTCATGGGAGAAACATATGGAACTCATTGAATTTTCATATAATAATAGCTTCTAGGCATCGATCAAAATGGAACATTTTGAGGATTTTTATGGAAGGATTTGTTGTTCACCTCTTTATTAGTTGGTGTCATGTGAGTTATCACTTGTTGGGACTATTATCATGAAAGAGACGTCTGAACAGGTTCAGTTGATCAAGTAGCAGTTGGTGACTGTGAAGATCAGGAAGAAATCATATCCTGACCATCAGAGATGACCTATAGAATTCTAGGTTGGTCATCATGTTTTCCTTCAGGCGTCTCCTAGATTGGGGAAACACTGTGTTAAGAAACAGGGAAATCTATCACCCAGGTTTGTCGGGCCATTTGAAATAATGGAAAGGGTTGGTCTAGTGGAATACTGTTTAGACCTTACACAGTGCTACAATTCCATGAATGATGTATTCCACATGTCACACCTATGAAGATATCATCCAAACCCTTCCCATGTGATAGATGTAGTAGACATCGAGGTTTGTGATGTTGTATCCTTTAAGGAGTATTCAATATGGATTGCAGATCATAGTGAGAAATATATTCGGGGCGGGACTATACCATTGGTTCATGTGTAGTGTAAGAAAAGGATATTTTAGGAGGATACCTGGTATATGGAGTCTGATATACAAACACAGTGGCTGGACTTGTTCACTGAGACATCACAGTGATGCTTGGAGCAACTCGAGGATGAGCTGTTATAAGGTGGTGAGGTTGTAAGATCTCATTTTTTCTAGGTATGTCTCTCTCTAAGTTTTTCACTAATATTTTTTTTTTCGATTGTGTTTTCATCATGAGAGTCTATAATTTGAATAAACACAGTCTTGGGTTGTGAGGAAACTTTAGAAAGACCAGAGAGTATCCGTGTAGAGATATTTGTTGTAGAAAATGACCTAAAGTTTGGGGATGTATGCTTGTTTGAGTTAATGGAGTCTGGGTATAAATGGGACTAAGTGTTAATATGGGTTTTTGGTAATTTGAGAATCATTAAAGTATGTTTGGGTTGTTTAAAGGGAAAATGGGATGAAAAATCAGCTACAGAACATTTACATGCCATGTAAAGGGATTTAACGTAATTTAATTGTTTGAGGGTTTTAATTAATTAAATATGAGGTGACAAGTTTTTTTAGATAATTCTATTAAAAAAAATTACACGACGTGTAACCAAATTACACACTGTGTAAATGCCCGACCTACTATTTTAAACATGCCATGTGGATAAAATTCATTCTATTTAACTATAGCTTCTCTCCTCTCGACCCTAGGGAATTCTCCTAACAATTTTGGAGTGCCAAACTCCATTCCTAATGTTTCATTTGTGTATTAAATACCTGGTAAGTTCCTTTGGGTTGGTTTCTTCTTTCTTCCCTTTGGTTCTTCAAATGTTGTGGTGAAATCCTTTGGCCGATTGAGTTGTTGGTTTTGATCTTGATCAGTTTTGATCTAGGAACCTCTTTGCAATCATCCACACATTCTTCCTCATGGGTGTTGTCCATTGGAAGCATTTTTGGATCCTTGGTTAAAGGTAGGGGATCTAAATCTTATCCCTATGGTTTGATAATTGCAAGTTTAATCAATATTGTGATTTCTCCAATGAAATGTGCACCCAAATTGAATAAATAATAAATGGGATTATTCCTTGAATTCCTTTGTTTTAAATTTTCTTCTGACCTGGATTATGGACACCCTTTGAGTGAGAAAACCATGAATATATTTGAATTTTCTAATGGCATAAATTATGTTTAGCATGACATGTGACCTATGGTGATTTCATGTTACAGAATCCCTAAATTGTGGCTTATTGCTTATTTATATAATTTTTAATAAAATTTGAATTAAATTATAAGTTGATTATGAAAGAAGAATGGTAATTCACATAATTAACCATTGAGAATTGTGATGTGATATTGTGACATCCATGATGCATGACACTGAATGTGTTCCATGATGTAATGCTTATATATTAGGATCAACCCTGGAGCACACTTATATGCTGTAATACTGATATTGAGTGGGCTTAGCCCAGTCCCATACTGTAATGCTTATAAAGAGTTGGCTATGCTCATTCCCATGTTATAATACTTATATGGATTTAACCTGGAATATTGTAATTCTTATAGGGATTTGACCTGGTTTTTTGTGACTATACCATGGTTATATGGTTGTGGTTGGCATGGTCGTAAGACATGCTTAGAGATATTCCATCATGACACTAAAGAAGATTATTTTACCTTGGTTATATAGTTGTGGTTGGAATGGTCGTAAGACATGCTCAGAGATATCCCAACATGGCACCGAAGCGGGTTATTTTACCTTGGTTATATAGTTATGTTTGGAATGGTTGCAAGACATACTCATAGATATTACGATATGGTGCTGAATTAGGTTATGGGTGTATTTTATTAATTGTTGAATTAATTAATACACATGTTTATCACTTCATTTCACACACTTATTATCAGACCAGTTAGTTTAGACACGATGGTGGATACCTATTGAGTTATACTCACACCCTATTCGGGACACCATTTGGAACCTAATAAGATTTTGTTGATTCAATTTTATATCAGGGAAAAGGACCTTGTTGTTGATTGATTTTTTGCTATTGGGTTGGAGTTTGGAGATGGGACCGATGTGGGGTTCGGGACCCGAGTCTTTGGGTATTTTATTTGAGTCCACTAGTATTTTTATTATATTATTCTCTCATGAAATTTAGTTACATTCCATCACAACATTACATTATTCCTTTATTATTTATTGGATTATTCAATTAGATTTTATTTTTGTCTATCACTATGTGTATACTTTGATCATTTTTCCATTTATTATGATTTTTTTTACTGTTATAACACTTCATACCAGAGGGTATAGTCTCCCCACTATACACTTTACACCCCCACTGCTAGTCAGTAGTATCTGGTGTATGGGGAGGTATACTTGAGGTCTCATGAACAACCCTTTATGGCCATGTGAGAGAGTTCCAAGTTGGGGGATGTTACAAAATTCATTGATCCAAATTTGTTAGATATGTTAGATAATGAATCTACACTCATACTTTTTCATCTATAATTGTATTTCCCAACAACGTTTTTTTTAGTATAATGGTTCATCTGGTGATTCATTTTGTATGTGAGATAAAAATATGTGGGCCTATTTATTTAGATCGGATGTATCTTTTTGAAATATTTATGAAAATTTTTAAGGGATATGTTAAAATTTCTTAACAATTGTAGGCCCTTATTATTCAAAAATATATATCAGAAGAGGTGATCGATTTCTATACTAATTATTTGTATGAAGTGGAAGATATTGGTCTCCCTATATCTCTAAATTTGATAGTTGATAGTGATGGTAGAGGGATTCATGTATTAAAGGTAAAGTTCATTCCATGTGATGAAGTGATGCAGACACATTTATACATTTTGAACAATAAATATGAGGTTAAAAAATATATATCATCACATATTGCTGGATTAAAGGTATGATATCTGAAAAGAAATGAAAAGTGGTTTATGATTGAGCATAAAAATACATTTGTTTCATGGTTTAAAGATAAATTCAACACTAATTTATCTGTATTAGAAACATTAAAATGGTTGGTAGGGGGACTGTCTCTTAATGTGATCACATGGTCTAGTTTTGATATTAATGGTACACATTTTACAAAAAAATCAAGATGAAAAGAGTAATGTTAAAAATATTGGGGTAATGGTCATTGATAAAGCTCTACATTTTTTAATTACAAAATATAAAAATACAATTTATACATTAATGACTTATTTTGGAGTTCTTGAGGATATATAAGAAATTGATTATACTAAATTTCAAGTAACAATGTTTAAGTGCAATTGGGTTGATAATAATTGTAGTGTGAAATATTATGACTATATATTTACACTCGTTGATTTGAAAATATTTCATTGCAAAGAGGAACCATTTATCATGGTGACACATGCAAAGAAAATATTTTATGTTATTTATCCATCTAATGATTAGTGGTCTGTCATTTTGCAATGGAAAAGAATTCATTTGGGTGATGAAGATGATGATAATATTATGGATTTATGTGAGGTTTCCTCATTTATTACATGATTTTCGAATGATAACAATGACTATAATGCTAACATAGTCCATGGTGTATGAAGTGATCATGTTGAGGGGTTATGATAAAAAACTAAATTACATTCCTAATTATTCAGGTAAATTTTTATATTTATTTCTTTTTTGAAATTTACATGTGTAAAAACTCTATTTTTTTAATTTGGATGTCTATTATATATATATATATATATTGATTATTTGTATGATTTTTGTGTTAAATGTTTTATTCAATAGTTATGTTTAAAAAAATTGATTGAAAAACACAAAGTACATCATTATGTTTTGGCTAAATTTACGCATATAAAAACACTTTTTTTGTAAATGAGATATTTAAATTTATAAATACTGATCATTTATATCATTTTAGAATTAAGGTTTATTTTTTAATAGGTTATGTTTCACATTTTTATTTAAGAATAATGACATCATTTTTCTGAAACTTATACATGTGTTACACTGTTTTTTACTTAAATATTTTTTCACTCGTTATTTTTAAATATTAACTTTTATAATAATATGCATGTACACATAATATCATTATATTATTCTATTTCAATGATAGACATAGAAGAAGATGACCATTTATCAAGGTACATGTCTATTTTTTTCATATTATTAAATATTCAATAATAAAATTATTTAATGAAAGTAAACTTTTAAATTATAATTTTTTCATGACTACTGGTGCGCCTCCTTAGATGAAGTATTCTTCTTCTTCTTCCCCAGAGAAAATGATTCTTAAAGTTGGTAGATGTGGGATTACGCATTTATCAAAAATTTCACTTGATTGTGGAGAGAAGAGGATACATATTAATTTTTATGATGATAATAATCCAACTAGACCAAATTCAATGCAGTCTACTAGTTATATCGACATGCAGAGCCATTGTAGGATTAACATTTTATATCTTGATTGGAAGTCCATTAACAAGATAGAAAAATCATAGCTGTGGGAGTCCTTAACAGTAAAATATTTCAATTGATTTATTTTTATCTCATTATTAGAATATTATATATTTTATATGACTAATATTTAATGCATTCAATTATAAATGAAATTCTACTTTCAAGAAACAAAATCAATTAAGAAAATATTTATATATTTATTGATAGTTCTATGGAGATATTTTAAAACAAAATTGAAAAAAAATTATGTTCTTTGAAATTTATAGAATGAAAATCTATGCCTCAAGTATGGGTTTTTAGATGTAGAGACATGGATTAAATTTTTTATCAGCTGACATGATGAAAAATTTATGGTATGATAATTATTGTATATTATAAAGTTTATTATATATTACTTGATTACTTATTAGTTTATTTTTATATAACTATCCTCTAGGAGATCTCATCAAGAGATCTAGTTGCAGAATGTATACCCTTATACTTTATCATGGGGAAGGTATCATTTACTAGAGGACAAAACAATTACTGAAAATTTTTATGCATTAATATATAAATATAGCAGTGGTTTAGAATTGGTCCAGTTTAATATTATATCCCCCCACTTGAAATGAAAAATATAAAAAAGTGATGATGAAAAAAATAAAAGTATCCTATAGATCAATATAAGAAACTAGCTGATAGAATTATAGGAAATTAATTTTTATTTTCCTTGAATATTTATATTTTTTAAATTAAAAACAATGATATACTATTTTAATTTATCATTTCAGGATGACCTTTGGGAGAAAGAGATGTAGGGTACTTTTATCTCTGAGGGTAGGATGGACATTCTAGCTACTGTATTAGGAAATCCAGAATACCCAAACCGTGTAAGAGGGTATGGGGTAGGTGTCAACATTAAGAAACTTTTTGGTCATCAAAATAAGAAATTGAGGGACAAAAAAACAAATCCCTGGAAAGATGAGATGAAAGACCTAAATGATTCCATGGGTGATCAAATTAAATAAGCTGTGTAAGTTATGTTTGAACAAATGATGAGAAAATCATAGCCTGCGTAGCCTGCCTACTCAGATCCACCACCTCCTCATTTGTACCCAACCTTATACTGTGAGTTGTATGCTAGAGATCCACATGTAAGTATTGTAGCATACGAAGTCATACATATTTTTGGGATATTCTATACATAACCAACCTATGTAGTTGGGTCAGGTAAGATTATAAGTACATGATATTATTGATCCAAATGATCCACTAACATTTCCTATAAAAGAGATTACTAGAGTTGGAGATTATGTAAGTCATTTTTTACTTTGACTGGATCTCCTTCTTCTTCATCTAACATATGAGGTATGCGTTTTTTAAAATATTTTTTACATTTTATTGGAATTTATTTATAATATCTTCTTATATTTAATTTATATACAAGTATCTAAAATAAAAATAATTAGTAAAAAAGAATAAAAATGTCTAGGAACCAATAAATTCTAATACTTATGAGATTTTTTTGATGGGATAAAAATATTATCCCAAATTTATTCTTTCTTGGGTAATATTTATGAGTTTCGGATTACATATGATATATGTAGAAGATACTATCCATTTATAATATCCAAAAAATATATCTTGGATTTTTTTTTATTTTTGATGATCTTAGTGTACCTGTTTTATATTTTTTTCTATGTAAGTAAATTTATGTTTCAATTTTTCTTTCTTTAAATAAAGATGACTTCAAGTGACTTAATATATTACTTATTTAATTAGGTATCTATACACCTTTTCATTCAAAATGTGAGAAATTATATTTATGGTCTTATGGATCTAGAATAAATTTCAAAACCCATGAAATATCTAGATAATGATGCTAGAGTTACATATATATGTGAAAAATTAGAAAATACAGAGATTGGATGTCGGTTTTTTTCCATTCCTCGATGGGTAAGAAGACTAAGATAATTATAAACTAATATTCATTGATATTCATTAATTTTGAACTTTTTATATTATAGTGGTCATTGGATGTTAGGTGTATTCTACCCACATGAATGCACATTATATTGGTTTTTCTCTTTATTAGGTGGAGTTCGTAAAAATTTTAGAAAATTATTAAACAAGTAAGTTTTATTCTTTTTTATAAGTTATTTATTATTAATTATTATTGTTCATACATGTTTTTATAGTTTATATATGAAAATAGAGGTCATAGAAAGAGCTTAAAAATGATCACTTGTTGATACAAGATCCAAATGAAATCAAATATGTGAAATTACTGGAAATTATATTTTATTTTAGATAATATTTTATTTCTCTTATATATATGTGTGTGTTTTTTTATTTCAAAGTTATTATTTCATAACCTCAGTTTCATCATAAAAAATAAAGGGTGGAATGTGGTTATTATGTTTTAAAATTCATGTTTGAGATAATTACAACTAGGGATATGACTAAATTTGATAAGGTTAGTTATATTAATTATTTTAGATTTTATATTAAAATATTTTTTTTAATATTATAAAATTTATTTTTATTATAGATTTGTAATGATGTTGAGTTTTATACAAATTAAGACCTTACCCATCTTCAAAGTTTGTTTGCAAACTATTTTTTAAGTATGGTTAAATTTTAAATTATCAGGTATGTATATTTTAATTAAATTTTAAAGAATGAGTATTTAGATAATGTTTTTTATTTAAGTTGGTATATTATATTTGTTTTTACAAGGTTGTTCAACGCTTTAAGTTGGTATATTATGTTTATTTTTATAGGGTTTTAGCAATTTTTTGTGCATGTAATTTAATCTATATTTTTTTTAAAATTAGATCTTTCCATGTTGGTTTTTTTATAAACCAACATAGAATCAAAATTATATGAATTTCAACATCGATTTTTACTAAAAAATAATGTTGAAAGATACTTTCCTCATCAATTTTTTAGAAAAATGAATATGGAATGTTATATGTGAATTTTTCCATGTCAGTTTCATCGTAAAACCGATGTGGAAAGACATATATATATATATATATTCACGTTTATTAAAATTATAAAATTGATTTGGAATGGTTTTTCGACATTGTTTTTTTGAAAAAATGACATTAAAACATTGCATAAATTTGATTTTATAGTGAATTTTTGATGTCGAAACTATTATTTTTAACATCTCCTTCATCAACATCGGTTAAAAACTGATGTTAAAAATTAAAAAAAAACTGATATTAAAATATGCTTTTCCACTAGTGAATTCACTAGGAATGAAATCACCCATGCTCAACAACCACTTATATTGAGGATCAAAACTCCTAACAACCAATAGTGAACTCCCCACCATATGAATTCCCTTACACCACTCCTCAAGTGATGAACTCAACTGGTCCACTTCAACTACACCACCTAGTCTTCCCCAATACCCAAAAAATGCTTAATTGATCTTAATGAATGCATGCTCCCATGAAACCTTGTTTCACAACCAGAATCATGCTCACAAGAGTCACATCCTTAAAAATCCTAGGCCAAAATTATTAAATCACTATACATACTCCTCTTTCATATCAGTCTTAATAATATCGAGCACCGTCGACACTCCTTCAAAAATATGACACCTATCTTAAGCCAAAGCTAACCACACAACCACCCACCACCTGAGCATTGATCCAAAACCATGATCATATATCCAAACTCCAACCACACCACTAGAAACAAAACCAAAACCAATAAAACCAATAGGGATAGACACCCAACCAATCCTGTTGTAACATCCTGACCCAGGTTCCACACGCCAGTACCCTGACCCGAACCACTACGTGACCTCGGGCACGCCTCTCTATTCACCAAAGGCTACTGACTAGCAGTGAGGGTATGATATATCGATCATGGTGAGACCATACCCACTTTTATCAGAGTAAATACACTAGTGAAAAAAAGAAACAATAATTTAATAACATGTAATCATAACATAAAATATCTAGTATCATAAGATGGCCAAAACTAGAAATAAAATTTCAAAACTAAAGTAGAAAATATGCCATGCCAATGTACATGTCAAGTGTATAAAATGCAGCCCAAAATAAAGACACTGAAGACTCCCCCCCCAAGTGAGTCCCAAATCATTTCTGATTCCTTCATCCACATTCCATCCCATATCAACCATATAACATAGGGCATTTTCCCTTAACCTATCCAGAAAACACAAAGTCTATTCGAGCACCAATCAGGCAGTCTGATTAGGGTGTGAGTAAAACTCATTAGGCCACCAACAATGAAGTATAAAATAATATACAATCAATAGAAAGTGTATGCAGTTGTATCAATAAATAATTAAAATTCATAAGTAAACAATTATCACATTATCAATTAATATTTAACCACATAAACCCCTGATTACCTATAGACACCCATACCTCAATACCTACTTTGGCTCATGTCGGAGCCCAAAGTATGTCTAAGGGATATAATATCTCATAATTCCATTGTTAGAATTATTTAATTCATACTTGAATTCCCATGTTTCCATTCATACATCACACAATAGAAAGACCATGTTCCCATTCTTTAATTCACAACTAAATGACCATGTTACCATTCTCATCTTACAAATTAGAATAACTATGTTCCCATTCTTTATTTCACAACTAAATGATTATGTTACCAATAATACCTAACACATTAGAATGACCATTTTCCCATTCTTTATTTCACAACTAAATGACCATGTTACCATTCATAACACATAATTAATTCAAAAATTAATTATCTGCATCAATTCCATTACTAATTCAACAATTATTTAAATATAAAAATTCCATTAGTTAACTCAAAAATTAACTAATCATATCAATAAAATTAATTAATTCAAAAATTAATTAATCATATCAATTCCTATAGTCAATTAATTAATTAATTAATCACACTAATTTATTTACTAATTCAATAATTATTTTATCACATAAATCCCCTTAAATTATTCCCCAACTAATTAACTATTTCAATCCCATTAATTAATTAATCAATTAATTCATCAATATCTACAACTCTAAATCACATAATTAATACCAAAATTAATTATCTTCTCCTAAAATATCAACATCTCATAATTAATTCATCAATTAATTATATAAAATTAACAAACTCAAAACCTCATAATTAATTCTACAATTAATTATCTTAATCTATAATTCCCAAAATCCCAAATTTCACATCTTCTCAATTAATTAATTCACCAAATTAATTAATTAAATTAAGAACACAATTGATAAATATCAAATATAAATTATACACTTACATATATTTAATTTAAATAAAGACTTTGGGATATGAATTATATACCACTTACCTCGATTCGTTGATGAGCGACCGCCCAATGGAAATTCCCAAAATTTAAGCAGCACAATGATATAGAATGAGATCTGAATCTTAAACCCTAAATAAAGATCGAATAAATTAAGATCCTTAAAATATAGATCTAGATTCACAACCCTAGATTTATATATAATCAAAATAGGAATCATAACCCTTTGTTGAATGAGATAATAAAGGAAAAGGAATAGAAAACCAAGAAGGATGAGATCCTTTTACCAGGAGGGGTGAAGATCTTCGATATGGGCTTAAAAACACCAAGAACAAAGGTTGGTAGGGATTGGAATTCATTCAAGAGGATCTAAAATCATGAAATAGGTGTTAGGGTCAAATGGGGGTCTATTTTGGGTTAATTAGTGGGGTCGAGAAATTTTAAAACACTTTTCAGGTGACTTTAATTCCTGTGCACAGTTTGCTAGGCAGGGAAGCACAGTTTACCCTAATTGTGCACCTAACCATTCACATCTTATTGGGGGGAGGGGGTTCATGGTTTCTCCTAATAGGGAACACATTTTGACAAACCATGCGCTAATAATGAAAATCCCCACTATTTAGGGTTTCATGGTTTGTTGGGATGGGGTGCACGGTTTGGGAAAACTGTGTGCCAACCATTCACTCACCCATTTTCTTCCCAAATTTCCAAATTTCACCCAAACAAACCCCATGGTAAAACCCAAATGAAAAGTACTCAACACAAGACAAAATTATACCTATAAATGTGCCCAAAACATATCTAGAAGAGGCCATGGTTTTACAATCTCCCCACCTTATAACAGCTCATCCTCATGATGAACTCCTAAGAATCTCTAAGATTCTCAGTAAAAAATAATGGGACATTGAGCCCTCATATCTTCTTCCCTTTCCCATGTTTCCTCTTTCACACATCCATTTTTCCACAATTCATGAACTATCTTCATGGTCTTTCCCCGCAACACTTTCTCACTGCGATCCAATACACATGTCAGATGCTTCTCAAAGTACACATCTATATCTAGATCAACATCATCCACATAAATCACATGATAAGGGTTGGGGTAATACCACTGAATTTGTGACACATGTAAAATATCATGCATAGAATTTTATCTCTTTGGAAGAGACAATTAGTATGTCACCAACCTGATTATCTCCACAACCTCAAACAATCCAACGAAACTGAGCACCAAATTTCCATGTCTCCATATCCTGTGGTGACCCAACCTAGGTGACACATTAAGGAATACACAATCACCCTCTATAAAATCTAGGGGTCATCGAAATCTATTAGTATATGACTTATATATACTTCGATCCATAGCTATACATTTTCGAATTAGTTGTACTGGATCTGATATCTCCTACATGAGACTCAGTCTCAACAAATCTAACTCACCTACCTCCATCTAGTATAAAGGTAACCTATATGGCCTACCATAAAGAGCCTCATATGGTCCCATCTAAATAGCAGTTTGATAACTATTGTTATAAGCGAAATCCACCAAAGTCATGTGCTTCTCCCAAGACCCACCAAAGTTAAGAACACAAGCTCACAACATATCCTCAAGAAACTATATAGTATGCTTTGATTACCCATATATCTATGTGTGGTAATCCATACTCAACAAAACCTACATACCAAGAACCTTTTATAATCCCTACAAGAAGTGCGAAGTAAAATGTGAGTCGTGTTTTGAAACAATAGTCCATGGCACCCCATGCAGATGGACTATCTCCCGAACATATAGTTCTCCCAACTACTCCACTGAGAAAGTATCACATATAGGAAAGAAATGCACTACCTTTTTCAAATGGTCTATAAACACCCAAATAGAATCATTCTTTTAAGGAATCTTTGAGAGGTCCACCACAAAATCCATGGAAATGTCTTCCCAATTACATTTCAAAATGGTCAACGACTGTAACAAACCTCCAAGTCATTGGTGCTCGACCTTCACCTACTGAAAGGTGTAACATCGTGTCACAAACCCTACTATCTCCTTTTTCATGCCTGACCACCAAAACTATCATCATAGGTCACAATACATTTTAGTCACACATGGATGTACCTCCCACTTTGAGGCATGAAACTCACACATCATCTCCTCTCGCATGTTTTTAGGCACAAAAACCCATTTCTTGACATAAATGACCTCATCCTCATCTATGATTCAATCGGAAGGTGACTCCCCACCTTCAAGGCTTTCCCTTAAGGTCAAAAATTTGGGATACTCATACTTTCTATCCTTGATTCAAGTGTGGAATCCACTAAAACTGGTACCAGAGTCATCTACTACTGACTCTCCTGAACCAAAAAATGCATCTTATCCAGCAAACTCATCATCTTCCACTCATTACTAGACTCCTGAATCACCCGAGTCTAAGTTTTTCTACTCAAAGAATCATTAACACTATTCCCCTTTCTAGGTGTATATGCCAACTCAAAATTTAATGAATACATATACTCAACCCATTTATACTACCAGATATTCAAATATTGTTAGGAGAAGATATACTTTAAGCTCTTGAGATCTATATACATAGTAAATTTCTCACCAAATAGATATTTCCACCAACACTTCAACGCATAAACCACTACAGCCAACTTGAGGTCATGTGTAGGGTAGTTCCATTCATGTAGCCTCAACTTCCGAGACCCATACACCACAACTCGATCTCCTTTCATCAACACAGCTCCAAGTCCAATCCTAGAAGCGTCATAATACACCATATACTCCTCACCTGACTTGGGTAGGATCAAAATTGGTGCTGATGTCAAGTGCTTCTTCAACTCTTGGAAGGAATTCTCACATGTTTTCGACCATTCTTACTTTATACCCTTTTTTATCAAGAATGTAAGCGGCACTTCAAAATGGGAAAAAGTCTTGAATGAACCTATGATAATATCTAGATAATCCCAGAAGGATACAAATATCAAACACATTCTTGGTATGCTCCTAAGAAACCACTTCCCAAACCTTCTTTGGATCCATTGAAACACATTCCTCCAAGATGATGTGACCTAAAAAGTGTACCTGATCAATCCAAAACTGACACTTAGATATCTTGTTGTATAGTTGATGCTCTATCAGTGTACTCAGGACAATGTCAAGATGTTGGGAATGATCTTTATGAGTCTTGGAGTACACCAAGATGTTTTCCAAAAATACCACCACAAACTAATTTAGGTACGAATGGAAGATTTTGTTCATCAAGGCCATAAACACTATTGGTGTGTTCATTAGCCCAAACAGAATTATAATGAACTCATATATGCCATACCTGCTTCTTAAAGTAGTTCTCGATATATCAGAAGTCTAAACTCGCAACTGATGATACCCTGATCTCAATTAAATCTTTGAGAATACACAAGCTCCTCTAAAATGTTCAAAAAACTCATTGATATGGGGGAGAGGATATCGATTCTTCACAGTCTTCCAGTTAAACTTCCAATAATTAGCACATAAGCACAAAATCTCACCAAACTTCTTTTTAAACAACACTGGTGAATCCCAAGGTGATGTACTTGGATAGATAAATCTATTATCCTCGAACTTCTCCAGCTAAGTCTTGAGCTCTTGAAGCTATATTGGTTCCATTCTGTATGGTGTAATTGAAACCAGATCAACCCCCAACATGATCTTAATAAAGAATTCCACATCTCTATTAGGTGTAAGCCCTAAAAATTATTCAAGAAACACATCCTGAAACCTGTCCACTACTATTGTAAATACATCTCACTTTACACCTCCATCATCTAGAAATAGACTATAAAACTGGATGTGATCTCTCCCAATTACTGAGTAATTGACCCTTCAAAGCTCGCCTGGATATTCTACTCTCTACAGTGAATATAATTATCACCCTTAGGAGTCATAAAAGTCACTCTCCTATGGTAATAATCAATGTGGGCTCAGTATACTACTAAACAGTCCATACTAATAATTAGGTCGAATCTTGAAATGTCTAGTATGTAGATATCCCACATAAAGTGACACTCCACAACCTTGAGGGAACACCCCTTGCATAAACAAATGTCTCTCGATCGTACTTCTAGAGGTGTGTCTATCATCAAAACCCCACTCATGAAATCCATCACCAGGCTCAAACCATTAACATGTTTTAAAGAAATAAAGGAATGAGAGGCACCAATATCAAATAAGGCACCGGATAGCATATATTCTACAAGAATAGTACCTCTCATTATTAATGGTCCAGTCTCACTATCCACAAGTGTAGGCTAAATAGTATGCAACTGTCCTTCCCCTCTTCCCTACGATGCAATCTGAGTCCCTTGTGATACACTGCTATACTAATACAAGTGATCTTTCCCTGAAGCGCCATATACACTACCTCTACCACCTCGACTAGTAGAACTCTAGATACCAAACTAATATGGTGTGGAAAATTCCCTTACTACACTCTGATTCTGCCTAGCTATACCCTCACTACCCAAATGTCACTAGGTCCTACAGAACTTTTGTAGATGTCCCATCTTTCCGCAAGAACAACACTCTACTAGTAGTTGGGGGAACTATCTACGTAAGTGTGCTAACCTACCACACTAGTGAGATGTCACTTGAGTAAGGCCCTGTTCAACTGATCCCTCTATCTAGGTACTCTGTTTCCCACTACCCTGGCTGACGTTATCGTAGTAACGCTTCCTACTCTTAGGAGTCATACCTACTGATCATCCAACTATAACCACCTATCCTGCACTAGAATCCTCCTTCAGGTTCCCCTCAGTTATGAGATTCTGATCCACCACCTTAGTAAACTTCTTTAACTGGAATAGGTTAACCAGGGACTTAATCTCACAGTTAATCCCATCCTAAAAATTCCTCACCATATATATCTCATCCCCTACCAACACTAGAGAAAATAATTGAAAATATATAAATAATCTAACATATTCCATCACATACATACTCTCCCGAGTCAACCTCATGAACTCGTCTTCTCTCTCTTACCTCAACATCACTGGATAGAAGTGTTCCAAGAAATTCTCCAAGAAGTCCTTCCATAATATACCATCAGCCTTCTTAGTCTATGCCTAAAAATACCACTAGTTATTCACTAATCCTTGTATCATATAAGAATCCAAATTGAACATCCACTTAATATAAGTCTCTAAATGTTCAAGTATCATCTCAATAGACTCAACCCAAAACTTAACTCCCTCAAGTACACCCTCTCTAGTAAAATTCGAAAGGTGATACAACTAAAAATCCCTCATCAGATCATAAATACTCTTCACAATCCATCCTAGGGATCTTACCATGAATTTCATGAATTGATCAAATTTCTCTTGGAACTGGTCTCCAGCTTCCTCACCCAGAACTATCAATGCCTTAGGCCCCACTACTAGTGGATCATCTCTATCTATGACCTCCTATCATCCTCTCAACAAGCATCA
Organism: Viscum album; assembly: GCA_963277665.1. Lineage (NCBI taxonomy): Eukaryota > Viridiplantae > Streptophyta > Magnoliopsida > Santalales > Viscaceae > Viscum > Viscum album. Next base: position 933,412,659 of record OY728141.1, read on the forward strand.
TCATGGAGGAATATCTCTATAATTCCAAACACTCACTGTAGAAAAAAATTCACAATGTTAACACATTTACATAATAGGAAAAAACAACAGGACACAATAAGTCATTTCCCCAAACCCTCAATATGGTCAAAACTGAGGCACTATCACTTCCCTTAACCATACTACACCAGGGTTATGGTTCACAAAGATAAAATCATTCTCATTAATAAATTTTCTCATTTAGATACCTAATTATTCTCATCTTGCATCATTTTAAAATTCTCAATTTCACATTAGGCACCGTTTTCATTTCAATTTCACAAGAAAGGAAAAATAGTTCAAGTTTAATAACTTGCCCATAACTGTTTTCCTGTGCATGCCTAAAAATGATACATGTAACGAAATAATACTGAGTGCCTAGAATAATGCATGAAAACTAAAATCTCATGCCATACTAGGAAATAAGAGAAATATAAAAAAATCACAAAAAAAATCACATCACACAACAAGTTCCTCACCCAAGGTGAAATAATATTCAACTATAGCATCAAATAAAAATAATAACAATCCCACCCTAGGTACTTGGGTTCTCCCCCATACATGGGGTAACTAATCCCATGAACGGTCTCATAACCAAATCCCAAATCTTCCTATTATCCTATATACCTTTCCCAATCCATAAGACAAAAGATAAATAAAATAAAAACCCCTCTGATACCACTTTTAACGTCCCGAACTGGGTGCTACACGCCAGCACCCCAATCTGGTCCGCTACATGACCTCAGGTGTGCCTCCCTGTATGCCATAGGATTCTGACTAGCAGAAAGGGTCTGATATATCAATCATGGGGATACTATACCCTATTTTATAAGAGTAAATACACCTATGGAAAATAATAAACAATAATTGAATTACATGTAATAATAACATGAAAGAACCGGTATCACAAGATGGCCAAAACCGGAAATACAATTTCAAAACTAAATCAGAAAATATGCCATTCCAATGTACGTATAAAGTGTCTAAAATGTAACCCAAAATAAAGTCACTGATGACTCCTCCAATAAGGTCATGAATTGTGTCTAGTTCCCTCATCCATGCTCCATCTTATATCAGCCATTTAATATAGGGCATTTTCCCTTAACATGTCCATAAAACACAAAGTCTATTCAGGCACTGATCAGGTATCCCAAGAAGGGTGTGAGTACAACTTAGTAAGCCACTAACAACAACATCTAAAACAATATCCAGTGAATAGAATGTGTATGAAGTTTTATAAAGAAACAAAAACAATACGTAAGTAAAAAATTATCATATTATTAATTAATCTTTATTTAACCACATAAACCCCTGGTTTCCTATAGACACCCGTACCTCAATCCATGCTTTGGATCATGTAGGAGCCTGAAGTATGTATGAGGGATGTCATATCTCATAATGACATTGTTACCATTATTTAATACATACTTGAATACCCATGTCACTATTCATACATCACATAATAGAATGACCATGTTACCATTTTTTAATTCACAACTAAATTTCCATGTTACCATTCATACCTTACACATTATAATGACCATGTTCCCATTATTTATTTCACAAATAAATGACTGTGATACCATTTATACCTTACACATTATAATGGCCATGTTCTCATTCTTTATTTCGAAACTAAATGACCATGTTACCATTCATAACACATAATTAATTTAATAGTTAATTATCCACATCAATTCCATTACTAATTCAATAATCAGTTAAACACAAAAATTCCATTAGTTAACTCAACAATTAACTAGTCATATAAATAACATTAATTAATTAAAAAATTAATTAATCATATCAATTCCTCTAGTCAATTCATAAATTAACTAATCACACTTATTTATTTACTAATTAATCAATTATTTTATCACATAAACCCCCTTAATTAATTTCCCAATTAATTAATTACATTAATACCATTAATTAATTCATCAATTATTTAATCAATATCCACAAATCTAAATCTCATAATTAGTTCCACAATTAATTATATCGGCCTAAAATATCAATATGTAATAATTAATTCATCAATTAATTATCTCAAATTAACAAGTTCAACACCTCATAATTAATTCTATAATTAATTATCTCAATCTATAATTCAAAAAAAAACCCAATTTCACATATCCTCAATTAATTAATTCACCAAATAAATTAATTAAATTAAGAATATAATTTCTAGATATCCAATATCAATTGTACAATTACATACACATAATTTAAATAAATACTTTGGGATTTTAATTATAGACCACCTACCTCAATTTTTTTAGGTGTGATCGCCCAATAGAAATCCCCAAAATTTGAGCAGCATAATGATGTAGAACAAGATCCAAATCTAAAATGATAAATAAAGATCGAATAAATAAATATTATTAATATATATATATATATATATATCCAAAATCCTAGATCTATATCTAATCAAAAAGGAAGAAAAACCCTTTCTTGAATGAGTGAAGAAAGGAAAGGGAATGGGAAACCAAGCGGGATGAGATCCTCTTACTGGGAGGGGTGCATATATTCGATTTGGGATTTTAATCACAAATAAATGAGGTTAGGAGGGATTTGAATTCATTTGGTAGGATCTTAAACCATGAAATAGGAATTAGGGTTGAATGGGTCAATTTTAGGTTAATCAGGGGGTTCAAAAAAAATTAAAAGAATTTTTGGGTGACTTTAATTCTCACACATGATTTTCTGGGCAGGGTCGCATGGTTTACCATAACTGTGTACCTAACTACGAACCTATTCTTTGGGGGGTCACAGTTTCTCCTAATAGGGATCATGGTTTTACAAACCATTCACCAACCATGAAAATCCCCACTATCCATGGTTGTACGATTTTGGAAAACTGTGCACCAACCGTGCACTTGCCCATTTTCTTCCAAAATTTCCAAATTTCACCCAAACTCACCCCAAGGTAAAAATCAAAAAAAAGTACTCAAAAAAAGACAAAATAGTTCCTATAAATGATCTTGAAACATCTCTAGAAAATCTCGGGGTTTTACACCTTCCCTCTCAATCCAACCATGAAACTAAGAGCACTCTCAATAATCTACTTCTCAAACCCAAGGCATACACATGGATAACCACAAAACTTATTTAGATTAACCGCAACCATAGGGAAACTCGATCCTAATCCAAAAATATATCAGGTATAATTTCCATCATTGAGACACCACAAGGGTTCCTAAAGCCCGCAACGACCCACTAGGGTCTCTATACATCCCTCGACAAGGGGACTGCATTTCCACCACCAAAGAAAATTTTGCCACAAGATCCACATGGTCGTCACTAGAAGAAAAACCTATGGTTTATTTGAGTATAATTCCACCAAGAAGCTATATAGGACAACTACATATAGGTTTTTATATAAAGTTTAAAAAATTTAACCTCTATCGTCAGTGAAATCACACAAAAAAAGACACATGTCATGTAAATCCAATGTGCCTAGTATGATGCATGTATACAAGAATCTTTCCATCAGTACAAGATCTAAAAACCCATAAATCATAAATCCACAAACCTAATTTCATCACATTAGGTGAAATCATACAACCATAAAACAAAAAACCCAGAATAATAATCCCATCACCTTTGTAATCGGGACTTACCATCAGAAAAGGTGTTCACAAATCACTAGTTTGAGGTCCATAACAAGCTCTGATACATTCCTAAATAATTTTTCTACCATCACCCAAATAAAAAAACAAGAAAATATATGGCTTTGATACAAATTTTTAATGATCCATCTCAGATCGACCTACCACATCACTCGATCTGGCTCACCACAAGGCCTCAAGTTTACCTCCCTACATGCTAGAGGCCACCAACTAGCAGAAAGGGTCTAATGATATACAGTGGGGAGACTATACCCTCATATCAAATTAATAAATAATAGTAGAAATAAACAAACATATACACATTCATAATCATCTGAGTATGAAAAATAAAATAGGATCATTCTATAATTAATGAAATAAAGCATACAAACTCATGATCATTATATATAACACATCAAATGAATAATCACCAGGCTGATAACATATACAACATAAAAAAAAGTAATAAAAAATACAATGTATCTACTACCAACTTTGAGTTGTACCTCATAATAAATCTCTATAAAAACATTAATCTCCTCTAACTTGATCCTTAGACTCCATATGAGCAGTCCACTCAATCATGTAACACTGGGACTCTACCTGATCCATTGTGCATCTTATTCTCAACCTGAAAGTAGACATAAGGGTATTCATGCACACCAAAGTGAACATATAAGGGGTGATAAATTAATCTCAATGTCCCACCCCAATAGTGTACCTATCATATGTTGTCATATGAAAGTGAATGCACATGTGATATGCCTTTCCTAGTCAAATAACAACAATTGGTATAAATAAACAAGAAAAAAAAATAAAATACTACAAAAAAAAGATAAAAGGTAAAGATAATAAAAGACACAAAAAACCTCAGGTTCTAAGGTTACACCTGAGATTGATCTTACAAACTCAAACCAAAGCTATAAGAATCAACATAGAAGGATCACCCATCCATATAATATTTGGTATATACTCAAGATCAAAAGGAGCTCCCTGACGTCGAACAAATCAACATGCATGAATTTCATACCCTAGGATCTCACCATAGGCATCCAAAACAACAAAACATGATATCACTACCTGGCACTAGGACTCCAATATCATTATGTGAACTGGTTAAAAGAACTTGAGGTCAACAATAGAGAACCTATCCATATATCGAGAGTCCTATAGAACTAACTAGTATATCATCCCAACCCACTATCAGTGCACACTACTAGACGAGGTCGCTAAGGAAGCCTAAGAATCCTAGGAAAACATAACCCACTTCGTGAGTTCCTCCACACCTCATAAGCCTAAATCCCCTAACCAAATATAATACTAATCAAGATGAGGGGGGTTACACTTATCTAGATCATCCATTATCTCTCTAGACCTTACAAACACTATCCAAAAAACATGAGAGATCATCCAATCAAACTTAGGGAAAACACCCAATCCAATAATATCTCGAAGGGTCTCATCTCGCATCCAAAACCTGAGTAAGAATAGCCTCAAATATTCCCAACATAATCCATAAAAACAAGGTCATACAACACCCAAACCGATCTCTAATAATTCTGATCCAACACCAACCTTCCTAGGGATAACAAAGTGTGGGGCACCCTCAACAGTCCCTAGAACCTCAAAATAAATAGGACACCCTATAAGGGGCTCCTCAAGAACAACCAAAACCCTCAATCCAAACCAGTCATAAGAAACCTTAGTTAACCTCTTCAGCACAGAACCCATCACTAGGTACTACCTTGCCCACAAAGTCATCCTCAAGGATCAAAAAATCTGCAAGGGCAACCTCAAATGCTACCATGCCCATAATGGTATCCTGAAAGGTCCCTTAAAATCATCTCAACTTTTCTCAACTATACTAATCTATATGGTACACCTCACAACATCATCCCATACAAAATGATCTAATTGACCCAACCTCAAAAATTGGATCCAAACCTCAATACATGGGATTTAAAGATTCCATACACCCAAACCTTGAGAAACTAGTTCCGACATCCAAGGACCATCCCAAATAACTCATATAAGATACAACTTGATCTCCCCTTTTAGGAACCATTTGAAAAATCTCAAACAAAATCCCTTGGAATCCTCAATCCAAGGATACCAACAAGATCACAAACTTCACCTAGGCCTCACATCATATATCATCCCTCATGAGGATTATAAACCAATAATCTCAAAGAAATCCTCCCACCAAACCTTGAACCAACCCAAACCATCTTACCACAAATTATACTCGCCCCAAGGTATATAACATCATGTCATACATGAAAAAAACTCATAATAGACTACATATAAGTCCAATACCATATGTGGGATGAGAAAACAAGTGAAACACCTCAAAAGGAGAATTACATGATGTGCACCCCATGTATAAGACATATACCCCTGACATCCTTACTTGGTCGTGTACCACAACTCAACTTGGAATGTACTTCCCAAGTAAACAGTGTGCACTATTCATAGGGTATCTGGACATGTAACCCACACAGTCTCTAGCTAGGTACTCCACATGGCCCCTAGCCATGTACCATACATGATCTTTGGTTGTGTAACTTACACGGCCATGTACTCCCACACGGGGTACTTGGCCATGCAATCGACCACACCCTGAGTAGCTCTACATGGTGTATCCCAAACACACATGTAGTGTAGCACTCATCCTTAACCGTTTTCACAAAAAGTAAGAATATTCCATGTTTTTTCTTGATTTACATGCCATGTGATTGGGTTTTCCTAAATAAAAAACCCTTGTAGTCAGACTAAAACCCCTAATTTCCTTAAAAACACTCCATAACGACCCTCAAGGGGTCCCCAACAACAACAAAATTCTTTAAAACTTAAAAGAAACTAATATATAGGGATATTTATAGAAAAATTTAAAAGGAATACCTAGAGGAATAAAATGATGAAACTTCGAACCCAGATCCACACCACGCCTCTATTGCAGCCTGATCTACCTCCTCGGATGAACCCCAATGCACAATCCCATCTCCCTTGCCTTTTCTTTACCAGGAAAATTTGAGAGTGGGGGGGGGATGTCGTGTATGAAATAATCTACATAGAGGAGGAAAAAAGGAAAAAAGGAAAAAAGAAAGAATAAATAAAAAGAAAAGAAAACGGATCGAGCCTAGCCTCGATGCCCAAGATGAGTTATACCCCGCATAGGCAAAACCCCCTATTCCAGACTTAACTATGAAGCTGGAATTTTGATCCAAGACTCTGTTCAAAAGATATCACCAAATGAGCATGATAAATTAATTAATATTTAATTAAATAAATATTAAATTTTCTGTAAGAATATAAATGACTCAAAATTACACCAAACTCCTACTTTAGGGTAAACACTGTTTTCTAGGACAAACAGAGTAGTCAAAAAAATTATCTGAGATCTTCTACTTGGGTAAATTACCATTTTACTCTTAAAACTACTTGAGAACATAAATTCAAAATTTCCTTGATTTTCTCAACCGGTGATGGCGTGGGTCATCACACACTCACCCAATGTATTGTTAGATACCAAAACATGATACATATCCATATAATGTAGTATTGATCCCCTAACATACTAAGTCAATCTTCCCAGAACACCCACACCTTAAAAAATCATTTCAAAACATCTTATCCATATCTTCAACCATTTTAAATGAATTAAAAACTTATTTATATGTATTGAAAACAAATACAATGTCATCCTAAATGGGTTCAATATCCCCCCCCCCCTATGGGTTTTTTATCAATACCATACATTTTATCCATCTTATATTCTATACTCTTATTTCAAAATATTATCTAATCCCACTCAAACAATTAAATAGAAAGGTGATGATGAATTTTCTCTCCCTTATTGATAATAATGACAAAGATATTTTTGAAAGGATTGGTTTCATTATTCTCAAAGCAATGAATCGTGAATCAATTTACTCTAAGTATATATAAGCTATATCATTTTATAAAACAAGAAATATTAAATCAAACATTAGATCTATCCAAAAATAAATTCAACATGTGATACTAACTCAAAAACTTTCTTTTAGGAGCTATTCAAGTATATTTCCAAACTATCACATGAACTCAACTCAATAAAAAGATTAAAAAAATTCATGATTAAGAAGGTTTCTCCCCTATATGTTATATCTTCCCCTTTGTACCAATTAAAACATTATTATAAAAGAGAGAAACTTAGAAAATTACCTTAGTGAAGTTATGTAATGGGATGGACACCTATTTGTTGTCTCAGCCTCTCATAAGGCTCAATTGGGAGATATTTTGTATGAATGTCATCAATTTTATCCCTGTATGGAAGAAATTACAATTTCAATATGGATATAGTCACATTATACTTTAATAAATTATATTTTATATTGATGTTATTTAATCTTGAATGTTGCACTATATTCTTTAAAAGTTTTCTAGAGCTTTGGAAATCATAACCAATGACCAGTGGATACCTAGCAGTAACATACATACCCTCAAGTTGAGTCCTAATCTGAATCATTTACATAGCTTCTTGTGATGAAGTAACATACTCATATTTAGTGGTGATTAAAGTGATTAATTATTTCTTCTTATAATTCCATTCCAAAAATCTTCTACTAATAAATAATTATTCTTCTGATGTGTATTTTTTATCATCAACATGACTAGACTAGTCTATATTAGTAAAATCATATAAGTTTAACTTACCTTTATATTCATACAATAATACATAATTGGAAGTATTTTTGATATATATTAAAATAATATTTACTTATAAGATATGTGACTCCTTTGGATTAGATTGGAATCTAGCATAGTGTGAATGGAAACACAATATCTAGCCTTTTGGTATTCAAATATAACAAACTACCAGTTATTTGTTTTGAATTCTTTCTCATTATTAACCTTCCCTTCATTATCTTTACTCAAATTTGTGTGAACTTTAATTATTGTAGACACTCCTATTTATTCTTACATTTTAAATATTTTTAATAACTCATTGGAATAGTTTTCTTGAGAGATTAAAATATAGAAAATAGTTTGGGTAATTTTCAATACCAAAAAGAATTTCATCTCACAAAGTAAGGAAATCTCAAATTTATTCTTCATTTGTGTGAAAAACTCTTCACCAAATTTTTCTTCATTACTATAAAAGATTATATCATTAACATGTACAATAACAATTATTTATGTAGTTTTGGTATTCCTCACATATAAGTTGTTACCCACTTGTAATTTTCTGAAATTCATGCCCCTCAAATATTCATTGAGCTTTAAATATCAAACTATTGGGGATTATTTTTTCCCATATAATTTTTTCTTCAATTTTCATATTTTCTTCCATATTTGTCAAGAAAAAATCCTTTAGGTTTCTCCATATAAAATTATTCATTTATCTCATTATTTATAAATGGAGACTTCACATCCACTTGAAAGATTTTGAAATTTCATTATACTATAATGGAAAGAAATATTATGATGGTATCAAGTCTATATATAGGATAAAATCTTTAATTATAATCAATCCATTAAATTTGTGAATATTTCTTGTAACCTAACCTTTTTTATTTATCTTGTTCTAAAAAGTAATTATATTCCAAAGATGTTATTTTCTTTAAGAATGTGTACAAGCTCCCATGTATAATTCTTTTCAATCTAATTTAATTCATCATTAATTACTTCAATCCATTATTTGTGGTAGTTAGGGGATTACCCAAGTGGTAAAGCCTCCCCATAATCTTTCATAAAACCTAGGTTCAAAATTGGGAGGGAGAAAATATATGAAGGTATTATACCATTGTAGCAGTATAGTTACCATAGTAGAAACTGTAGCGGGTTACTATAGTAGTAGTAATATTCACCTGAATTGGGAATTCAAGATATGTATTAGGCCTCTGATCCATTGTGATTTTGATAAATCAGTGTAGGAAAGTTTGACTATACTGGAGAAGTCACAGAATGATGGATTATAGAATTAGAATCCACCAGATGAGGCTAACCACACATAGGAAAGTAGAGGGACAAGGTATAGACACCATTGGGTTTAGGCCCCCTGTGTAGCTCTACATGGGACATGGACAAGTTGATAGAATCATCAGGTGGTGAGCTAGACACAAAAATATAATAGGTGTTGGGGAGGGGTTGTTTCAGTGTTTTCAGGTCAATGTGTAAGGACTTTATGCCTTTGGGCCTTTGGGGCATGTATTATGGGCCTCTAGGTCATGTAAAGGTTCCCTATCAGCCCAGTTAAAAAAAGAGGGCTTATTGAAATCCATTCTTTGTGCTTAAAATCCTCATTAATAGTTCAAGGCTCATTTTTGAAAATAGATAAGTGTGAATAGCTATTAAATTTTTTTTCTTATTTATACCCATTGATTCTAATCTATAATGATATTATCAGCATCAATATTCTTCCCAAGTCTTTAATTTGTTCCCATTATTCTAAAATTCATAGCCTGATCACTTGAATAAGCTGAATCTAAATCAACATCATGGATTTATACATTTTCTTCAAACTATACAGCTTCTTCATAAGTGATATAACTATCCTAATTATCATACATACCTAATCTTTTGAGCCCATTGAAGTCCCCATTGATCTGTTTAGTCACATTGAGAGGGGGGAGGGTGAATCAGTGCGAACTAATTTTACCAAATTCTCATTTATTTTCCTAATTAACCCTATTAATATTTAAACTTTTTCATTGATTGAGATGAATGGATATTCTTATGAATTCCCAACACACAACACCACATGAAAAGTAGTAAATAAGTAAGAGAATAAATACATGGTATTTTTACATGGTTCTCCCCCAATGTGGATGGTTATATTCTTGACGTGTTCAGATAAAGTCTGAGACACATATATCTAATATAATAATCAAGTAAATACAATTAGGCTATATTTCAAAAAACCTTTACTATAGTATCTTGAATTTTTCTTTATGTTGGATCTTGAAAGTGTATAATGGGTCTCCCCAAACTCATTATTGAAAAAGATCTTCAGTCTACTCTAGGATGTCACTGCATCAACTAGTAAGATCTTCTCCCTCAACAAAGTAATTTTACTTCTATAATATGATCAACTAAAGTAGCATGCATGTCATCCTTGTTCTCTCAAATAAATATTAGAATGATCAATTCTTGTAGATAATATGTTTCTTCATATTTTATTTTTCCTCATTAATATAATATTTCCAATAGCCAGAATATAAAAAACCAATTGAAACACACTGAATCTTACCTCAATCTTCTTCTTTGTTCTCTTCTACCTTCAACAAAAATAGGGTTTGTAGTAGGTTCACCTCATCGACTTCATTCATCTTATCTTATTCTTATTTTTCCTTGATATATAAAATATTTTCTCTCTAAATGTCATTTGATACTCTCTTTCTTCGATACTTAGAATCTTTAGCAGAATGCAGTACTAGTTTCTTCTCTCTTATACCAACATCACCTGAATGGTCTTATTTTTATCTTATATATTCATAGAATCACATGAATATTATTTCTATATTTTTAGTATGGAAATTCCATGATATTATACAATATGATATTCTCAACATTATATTTTAATTTCTTAATAAAATCACATGGGCCTACTCCCCATGATGTTAGAATATTTTTTTTCCTTCTAAAAACTTGTTTTAACTGATATTCCAAAAATACCCATCTTCTCATTTAATCTAGTTAAGTATTTATTCCAATAATTTCACTATATTTGATATTTATAAATGTTTTCAAATCATTTCATTTGAAATACTAGAATTATATTTCTAAGATACTTTCAATGTCTTCACATTTAATTAACCCTTTAATCCTGGATTGAATCATGGATCAATCACCAATAATAGGAAATTTGATCCATGAAGAAAAAATCAACATAATTTGACTTTAATCTCTATAATTATCACATTTTTACAAACTGATAAACCTTGTATAGTAAAAATAATGTCTTACATATCACTATATTAATCTCAAATATCTTATGTATTCTCTATAGTATCTTTCATATTCTCAAGGATGTATTTTGTATACTTATGATATGTTCTATAGAATCTTACACATGCCTTTTCATATTTTCCATATCAATTATAATATATTACATATCATAATGGGTTTGATACTTTTCCAATTTTACACAGTGTAATATTTTATGTTCCATTTGTGATATATTATATATGCTCCAAATATCTTACATATCACAAAGTGGTTTATTTCTTTTTCATGTTACAAAATTCACTTTGAAAAATATATTTATTATACACTGAGATATATTATCTATGCTCCAAAAATATTATGTATCACAATGTAATTTTTTCCTTTTCCACATTTCATCTTGCACTTCAATAAATATCTTTCACATAAACTGGTATATGTTATCTATCATTAATAAAATCTTAGGATACTATTTAAAAAATGATACATATCATAGTGTATCTCCCATAATTTATTATGCATCATCCACATAATGTTATGTATCATAGGGAGCTTTATTAATTTTCCAAAATTATATTCTGAGAAAAACTTACATATGTCTTTGTTAATTTTTCATTTTTAAATCAAAATTGCATAAATTCTTCAAATAAGCTCAGAACATCTTCAAAACTTCTTTGGGAATATCCAATAACTCCAATTCACCTCAAAACTCTTTATATAACTTTATTAATATATTAAAACATCATAAATCCCTCTATCACAATTCTTAAATCATCTTGTAGAATATAATTTTTTTGAGTATTTCAATCTATTTCCACTACCTCATAAATTCTGTCTTTAACTCATCCTTCTCCAATCATCATCCAAGAGTTATTCTCTATTTATTATAGAAACCTTCATGGCAAGGATGTATTCTCAAAAACTTCATCTAGATTTATTATTATCATACAAAACTAGTTTATCCACTTCATTAGGATATTGTGATAGATAATACTCCCATATTTTATTAAAATTTTTACGAATCCATTAATACCATATCAATAATCATCAGATGTATTTAAGTACCTATTCCATGAACCTATTTATTTGAATAACTAATAAGAAACTACTCTACCCTTTTCAATATTCATTACCAATATGAATGGATCTCCAATAAAATATTCAATGGAATTTAACTTCAACACATGTGATCTATAGGAACTTCCAAGACACATATCACACATATCCAAATAGATATTTAATCCATATATTTTCATGTTATTATTCATCAAGCACAGTGTCCTTCAAACTCTTGACTCATTTGGATCTTCATCATCTCTCACCACATTGACTTTACTCATAATTAACAACATTTACAAAAAACAACACTCTTAATCCCAATCTATTTGAGTACCTAAATTATATACCCCTTTGGATTTATTATCAATACCCCTTATTTAGTTCTAAATTCAATGTCATTCCCCCTTATTGAAAATAAATGAAAAGGTATAAAGGTAAGGGAAAGTATTACTCATCTAATTATTTATTCCATAAATAAAATTTCATCTCCCCCTTAGTAAAAAATAGTTCACTTGGGATAAGGTTGACATTACATTTATCTTAATTAATTATCCATAAATTAATAAAATCTAAGTCTATATGTGATAGCATAATATAGAGAACAAAATTGATTAACTTAGACATCAAATTTATCCATACAACTATTTATTATGTGATACCAACTAAAAAAATCTCTTCATAGGGGTTGTTCAAGAAGATTTTTTCAAGAAATTTACCACCTATACTCAACTAAATAAACACATAAAAATATTCAAGTACATTCATGTTTCCCCTTTTCAAGTTTCTTCTCTTCATAATCAGATTAATACACCCCCTTGGTAAATAGAATTGATTCAATTCATGAAAAGTCTAATAAAAGTGATTCTTATACCTTATTCTTAACTTTCTTTAAGAATTGTACAAATTTTCATATTTACATAAAAGTATCCTTCTAAAAACTGCTCAATATAACTCTACCTCAAGAGATACAATGCATCAATATTTATCATGGAAAATATTATTTAAAATAAAATCCAAGAACTCTTTTATAAACCTTGATATGTCTCAAGGAGGCATCATGATACCAGTTAAATAATTCCTTCATGGATAACACTCCATACTATAAGTATTTCACAATATTATAGTTCTCCCCTACATGAATCACCTTCAATTCCATGCATGGAAACACAGAAATAATAGATATGAGAATAATGTGGCTATTTATTTGCCTCTCAATGAGAGAAATAGGGCTGAGAGTTCCTTCTCGACACAAAACCCATTTCAAATCAGATCTAGTTTAGTGAGAATAATTCATGCTTTCTCATTTGATTTTACAAGCTTGAACTCTTATGAGAAACATAGTATTCTTACTGTTTCCAATCTTCTCATCATGTGGAATTTTATTTTTCACATCAGCTAGCAAATCACTTTAATTATTTTGTGCTTTCTTCATATTCCTTTACATTTCTAACTGGGCTATCCAAATAATCATGCAATCTTTAGGCACTTGTCTAGATGTCTTAGATTTTTCACTTGGGTTTTCAATAATTATTTGCTCACCCTTATTTGGAAACATCTCATTTTATTATTCTAGCACAACTCATATAAAAAAATTAATTTTATTTATTTCTTGAATTAATTATCTTTATTTCTTTATTTTTATTCTTATAATATTGATTTTTCATGGCCAGTTTGCAAAGTTCCATGATGTTTTATTTTCTCCCTTAGTATAAGCATTTCTTACTTGGTGTATCATCCTTCTCATACTTTTTATTGGGTGTGATTTGTTCAATACTATTCTTTTTTTACACCCCAAGGAATTATTACATCCATTTATCATTTATTTATTATATGTTGTGGTCGTTTTCCATTAAAAACTTATGGTACATACTTGGTCAATCTATACCATCACTCTTCATCATTATGACCACTTGTATTTCAATTTTCATAGAAATTATCTAAGCATCCAAATATGTTCTTAATAGACATATTTATCTCTTTTTTTATTCTTTACTTCTAATCAATATGATTTATATTCACTTATGATCTATTTACCCTTGGTATATGTCTTCTTTGTCTTTCAATGATTGACATGTTGTACCAATATTCTATGAAATTGTGTCTAAACCTTCCACAACACCAATAATGGCTAATGAAACTTGTTCTTTTTTTCTTTAGTTTCAATCTAAACAACATGAACACCTTGCTATTTTTGAGATAAATATCTTATATTTTGTGAACACATTGTAAAAATACTCTTCTTGAACATACATACATCCACCCTTGATGTAGTGGTGCATTTATCAGAATTTTTTCCTCCAATATTTGTCAAGAATTTACACTATAAACCACAATTTTAATATAAAAAACATTAGTGAAAATAGGTTTTTCCTAAAAAAGGGTTACCTATTTCATTTAGTTTATAGTGGGGGGATTTTTAGGTGATCCTAATCCCTTATTTTCACTAGAGAGTTTTTTTTATAGAAAAGAATATTATCAAAAAATTATATGGAAACTCTTCTTTTATCAGCTTCAAGTGAAGATTCAATATGAGTTGCTTCCATATTTCTCAAATTTACTTCCAATTAAAGATAATTTAGATTTAGAGTTCACTTATGATCTTCAATAGATTTCAATATATATTTATATATTTATTTTATCACCTCCCTTTGATCTTCATTCCTTTTTCTACTTTCTTTCAAGTGGTTTTCAAGATCTTGTATTCTTTTGAATTTTATTTCTAATTGAGTATTCTTGAATTCAATAGTAGCATTTTGAGTTTCTTCTAAAGCATGGCTCTTCTTTTCATTGATTTTACCTAAATTTTATTTGTTTCAAAATTTCCTTGGATTCTTTTTATGAGGAATAAATTTTACTTATTATGTAATGTAGTCTATTCCTTGGGTTCAATAAGTTGGGTGGGAGTTTTTAACTCTTGCAACTTCACAGTCAATTATTTATGCACAACCTATCCATCTATTTACAATCGTGTTTTTCTCATCATGTTGTTCCTTAAGAAACTAAAATATATAAGTGAAAAAATCAATAATAACTTTCTTTAAGAAATACTTTAATTTAGATTATATATTTTCAATTTATTTAATAAAAAAGAACCACTTTGATTGCATTCAATTAGTGGTTTTTCCCCTTTCTCCTTTATGATTTTTCTCAACTTCTTTACCTATTTATTTTGCCTTTTCTTCAAGGTTTTGGATGAAACTCCATGTTTGTATCGATAAGTATGAAAATTGAATTATCCATATATTGAAACTCAAAACCTTATTCAAATATAAACTTATATATAACAAATAAAAAAAGGAAGAAAATAAATTCAATTAATGGGAACTTGGATTATATCTGATACCATTTGAAGTTCCCTGTTTTTTGTGTAGTCCCACTGTGATGGGAGGTGAATTAGTGTGAATTCATTTTAATTATTTCTCAACTATTTGTTTAATTACCCCTATTAATATTTTAACTTATGAATTAGTTAATATGAATCAATTTTTTTATGAATTCCTGACACAAAATACCATAAGAAAAGTAGTAAATAATAAAGAACAGTAACAAATGATATTTTTAGAAAGTTCACCCCAAGATGTGGGTGACTATATCCTTGTTGTAAGTATGAGACACATATATCCACTATAATAATCAAGTGAATATAAGTAGGTTATCTACCAAAAAACCTTTAATATATCTAGATAGTTTTATATTCTCCCGGCTGGTTCTTTATATTGGATCATTCTAGTATATAATGAGTCCTCCCAAACTCACTACCAAACATTATCTTAAATATTCTCTAGGGTGTCATTAAACTAATGGGTAAGATATTATTTCTCAAGAAAGGACTTCGACTATCAAGATATGATCAGTTATAGTAGCATGCACATTGGCCTTGTTCTCTCAACTCAATATTAAAATGATCAACACATGTAGATATAATATTTCACTACTACAAAACAGGGCAAGGGCAGCACTGCCCTTTATCAGCGCTAAACAAAAAGCGCTGATAATGGGGTATGCCTTTATCAGCGCATTTTTTAGCACTGATAAAGGTATATCTTTATTAGCGCTAAAAAAGCGCTGATAAATGAATGTTTTATCAGCGCTTTTATTTTAGCGCTAATAAAACATACCTTTATCAGCGCTTTTAACGAGCACTGATAATGGTTCTGTCGGTTTTTATTTAATAACCCTAACAGTCCATCCTCGCTTGCATACGGTCAAGCTCTCACGGAAGCTGAACTAGGCCCCTCGCCGCGCGACCTCGTCCTCCTCCTCATCCTCCTCCTTCCTCCTCCTTCCTCCTCCTTCCTCCTCCTCATCCTCCTCATCCTCCTCCTTCTCCACCGCAGTCGCCACCTCCGCCCCCGCTCCCGCTACCGCGACCGCCTCTGCCTCTGTCGCCTCCACCCTCACTGCCGCGACCGCCGCCGCCTCCTCCGCCACCGCCGCCTCCGCCTCGTCCGCCGCCGCCGCCTCCACCCTCACTGCCACGACCGCCGTCGCCTCGTCCTCCTCCTCCTCGTGCTCTCAAGGTGGGAGGTGAGTTCCATGGATGGTATTCCCTTGGTATATTATTTATATATTGTGTGTATGAGGACCAAATAGTGAATATAGATGTGAGATAGGAATAATACCATATCTTGAGCCTAATTCTAGTAAGGATTTCCATAATAGATAGTGTGGTCTTAATGTGATTATTATTATGTCTAGGGATGTGATTCATAATTATTGATGAGTGTTGAAATAAGAGATGTTATTGATATTTAGCAACACAAGTGGGTTGTTTGTGAATGATGTGGAATTGGATACCCTATAGGTTCCATAGGGATATCTTGACTCTAAGATGAAGTATATGGTAATTGTTTAGTTATAATGGTTCACATGTGTGAGAGGTCTACCAAGGTTATGTGTGATGACTTCTGTGGATAACCAACCCTTGTTTTCATTTTTTTTTATTTTGAGTTACCATGGGCGGTAAGTTCTACCCCTTCGAGTTGAATATTTATGTATGAGATACAAAGGAAATAGTTTTTAATCTTATGGTTATATGGATTCCCAAAGATTATCCCAATGGAAATGATGATGGATCCATATTAATTTTCATCACATATCATAATCTCATAGTTATATGATTAGACAAAGATGAAACCATAATACAAAACATATCACCTAGTATGTCTGTCACATATACGAATAAATAAATTAGAAAAAAAAACATGCTATAAAGCATAAAGGTACCATTAAATACTTACATTGGTTAACTTGTTTTAGAAATTGTTTATCTTCATCTGTGCCTTGTACTTGCACCCATGAATTTGAAGGTGAGTATGCGTACACGATAGTTGACCTTCTTAGAGAAGAGTTTCTAGAAGAGTATAAGAGACATGATGCAATGAAGATCTTGTTATTCATTATGGCAATCGGATTATTTGTTTATTGTAACATACATTGTGTTACGTTATGTTATTATCTGTTCACTTCCGTTTTTATGTAATCTAAATTAAATATTAAACCACTTCTGCAGATAATGACTTCTACACCTGCTGATGCACCCAATCCCGAGGCACAAAAGGTCTCTCATCCAGCAGCTGGTGGTCCCACTACAGAGCAACAACAGGTTTCTCAACCAAATGCTGGTGGTCCTAGTGTAGAGCAACAACAGGTTTCTCAACCTGTTGTTGTTGGTCCCAGTGCTAAGGTACAACAGGTTTCTCAACCTGTTGCTGCTGGTCCCATTGCCGATTATAACGCTCCAGGGGAAGATATTGATTCTACTTCTGAGGAAATGGTAGGAAATGAAACCCTAAAAGCACAAAAAAAAACAAGAGTGTCGTAGTTTGATAGTGTTGGCCAAAATCCTTAAGGCAAAAGCAAAAGGCATAAAATTTGAGGTGGGATGGAATAAGTGAGGCCAACATGTTAACCCCAACAAAGCCATCTTTAGTAGCTACATTGGAATCATCACTCGGCAACGCGTGCCGATTGATGTACAGTCATGGCACCATGTTGTCACCGGGCTGAAGACACTAATGTGGGAAGAGATTACGGTAACATTATGATATCATTTTTTTAATTTATTAAAATAAAATAAAATACCAAAACACTGACTTACTCTTCATCATCCATTGCAGAGTGCATTTATAGTAGATGTCTCGCACAAGGAATATGTATTAAGAGTTGCAGGAAGGATTCATAGAGGTTTCCTCACAATTTTAACAAAATATCATCTTAAAGATGCATAAGGGAAAATCAAGTCGCACCCACCTCCTCTTTACGCATACTTGATATCCCAAGGAGCGTGGGATGCGTTTAGCAACCGTCGTGGGGAGCATACTTTTCAGGTACATTGTGTGGGGTAATAAGTTGTTTGACGTTTGCTTGTATTCATCACTCTGATTGACAGTTTTTTATTTATGAAACAGCCACTGAGTGCTGAAAATAAAAAACGCGCAATAGAACCAGCGTACCCTTACCGTAAAGCAAGGATGGGGTACGCTGAACTTGAGAAAAAAATTGGTACGTCTTTTAAATCTACCCTACTACTAGTATGTGACATAAAACAACACCATAACCATGTTTCTCTGTTTATATGAAGATTGATGAATCGAAATCGAAAGCCATATCCATCCCACGCCATGTGTTATGGAAGGAGCCTCGTGTAAATAAAGAGGGAACATTGATAGATGAAAACACACAAAAAGTG
This sequence comes from Viscum album, assembly GCA_963277665.1. NCBI lineage: Eukaryota > Viridiplantae > Streptophyta > Magnoliopsida > Santalales > Viscaceae > Viscum > Viscum album. The sequence goes on from OY728141.1 coordinate 933,431,967, forward strand.
TGGGAAACATGTGTAAGTATGACATAATATAAATTTGAGTTGCTTTAAATCGCTATTACATTACAATAACTACTTATTTTTCTATATTTTATATCTTAAATAGTCACAAGAATCAACAACAACCACACCAGATGCAGACATACTTTCAACAGCCTTGAAGCAGCCAGAAAAGTATGGCCGCATCAGAGGTGCGGGTTTTCGGGTGACACCCCGAACATATTTTCAAAAACAAAAACAAGCGGAGGATCAAAATGAAAAAATGGAAAAGATGCAAGAACAATTATCTATTTTTCAAGAAGAATTACAATACTAGAGAGAGATGATAGAAAAATTGATGGGGGAGAGGCAAAGAGAATAAACAACTCAACAACAACCCGTGCGTGACGATCTCGCCCCACCCCCCACCAGCTTTGAGGCGAGCCATTCCCCTAAAAAACCTGACTTAGATGTGGTAATAAATGTTTTAATAATTGTTTCTGTGAAATTTGATTTACATAGACACTGATACCTTTCCTGTACTAATATTCCATAGGGTGAAAATGACTGTGATTTATATTTATCAACTCCCACCTATCGCCTTGTAGTGAGCGCTACGGTGTTCAATACACAAAATGACATGCTACACAATAGACAGCTTCCAAAAGATCATATTAGAGTGTCAATTAACGTAGCTAATGAGCGGAGTGCCGAGCTACCTATTCCAAATGACAATGAAGACATTCATATGGTTGAACAATCTGTTGGAACATTCATCGCATGGCCGGCAGTTCTTATAAAAAAACATGTCGACAAAAAGGTATTCATTTCTTATTTATTTTTCAAGCTGGACCTTTAACATTTAATTAAAAAAGGTCTGAACCAATGACTGTTATTATATAATTACAAAGACTGTGGGGTGAAATGAAATATCAGCTCAAAACTATCTCAAGGATCAACCAGCCGATTGAAACAGTCTACTGAGAGCACCTTCACCCCGCCCGTTCTATATCCACAGTTAATATCATTGCAGGCTCATGTGGATACAAAGTTGAAAGATGGTAGTACTCACATAGTTTCTTTCAAAAAATATATGTATGGAGAGGAGATATCAGATTTCATTAGTGCTGAAAATGTAAATGAACTCCTCAAGTATGAATGTCTAGGCGCCTCAGTTGTAAATGTATACATGAGGTAAGTTTTCATGATTTGATTTTACAAAAGCTGATATACTCTGATAATTTTGTCTAAATACATTTTATATTTGTCAAAGATGTATATATGAAAAAAAATTGAAGGGATTTCCCCATGAAAAAAATTTGGACTCGTTAGTCCTCACACCACATCTTCAAAAGACGAAATAGATTCTATTAAAGAGGCTGCAATAATGTCATCCCTACTCAAATCGTTTGAAAATAAAATTACGGATGATAGACTCTTTTTAATACCAATGATGCAGGGGTAAAACTCTACCATTTAATCATATAAACTGTATTTTCATTTCTTTCTTTACTTATTCCTTTTTGTATTTTTAGGGAGCATTGGATGCTGATTGCAGTCAGTTTGGATACTCCAAAGATTTATTTTCTGGATTCAACGCATGGATATCCAACAAACCGACCACGCATGATGGCGTTTGTTAATTTGTAATACACTAGATCCAAAATTTTAAAACTAAAAATCTAGTTATATAATTTATTTTATCTTTTAATGAGGATTCTGTTATGATAGGGCGGTGCATCAATATCGTCTAATGCATGGAATAAATCCAGGGCATAAGGATAAGCACGCCTACAATATCTACAACTGGAAAAGTATCCAGGTATATATAATAACATTTCAATATCCAAACACATATCAAAACAAATTACTTATTGTTGTCAATGTTTCTATAGTGTCCAAAACAAACAAACGGAAAGGACTGTGGTTATTATGTTTGTAAATTTATGAAAGAGATCGTATTTCATCAACAAACTAGCATCCCTGATGAGGTATTTTTGAAAATAATTACGAGTTCATTTAAAATATTTATTAATCCTTTGTGTATTTATATTTTTTCAGTACTACCATGACTGTCGCAAAAACTCATATTCAGAAGATGATATACATGTGTTTAGAAACGAATGGGCAACATACCTGATGGAAGATTGTACACAAATAGGATGAAGGTGAATTCCTACCACTTATGTTATCTATATATGATCATTGATTATCCTCCAACCTTCTTTGGTGAATTGAGAATGCTCCGATGTATTGAAATCTTAATTTATTACTCAATTTTTTCTATCCCCGGATTCATATTATTTATCTTTGAACAAATCAATATTGAAGTAAGGCATGATGGTGTGCAGTGTGTATGGGGTGAACGACGAAACCACCGAGGATCAACAAAATCCATTTTCTGTATCTCGTTTGTTTGAACTTGTATTTGAGCACATCTGTTGTTGTTTAACTTGCACAATTATTTCTAGGTAGATGCATGATATAATCAATATCGTTGAGGGATTTTTTGGAACCAAAATATGTGTCCCTGGATAATTCAAGTAAGGGAAAGGCTGGTTGAGATGAAATCCAAGCTCAAACAACCAGTACATCATTAAAAGAATCAACCATGTGATGCACTATCATGTAGAATCTGGTCCTCATGATGTTTTGAGGTGTTTATGGAAGGTATGGGGAGTCTGATAAGCCACATGGCCACCATAAATAATGTTTACAGACAGCTCCACATGTTTTTTGTGCCTCATGCCTATTTACAAGGATCACGCCATTCACATGGTCCATCTTAGCACGTATGTCCCATTCAGATCATTGCTAATCTTGGAATAACCTGAGAATCTGACAATGCATAAGCCCCAAAAGACCCATACTCATCCAACCAAGAGTATTCCTAGTGTGAAGGGAAGATAACCATGGGTAATACCCACAACATACCTCTTTTAAATATATGGGTTTTGATCCTTTTATTCTAAATAGGGTACGTAGGAAGCCTCCATGAGGTTAAATCCCAACCAATGGTAAACCATGGTGACCCCCTCACTGGGGTACACCTTCGCTTATTTTCCCTATTGTATTTCCCTTAGTGGTGTCCAAATAATTATTCAAAATGAGAAACCTTACCTTTATGGGATGCACCACACTTGGGTCAGAACTCATTGGGCGTTTTGATCCATCTATTAGGTAAACATTCCAGGTGCTCCCTCCTAAAGATGTACCTACCTAATCCACCTTTATAAGTGTTTTGATCCACCCAGGTCTTACATCTCTGTAAGACATTAAATCATGACCCTCTATCCTTGTGGGATGTTAAACTCATGGAATACCACAATTTAAACATGGGTCTCCATTAATATATTCAATATTAATGTTTAATCAGTCCTTATTAAGGTATTATGGAGGTGTGGTTTTATGTTTTCCAGCAGATTTCGGAAGATTACACGCTTTATGTAGGTGATTCCATGCTTTTACATTATATGATGATTTTATTATCCAGTATTTGCTTGCTAAGTGTACTATATGAAATGTTTGTGTGGTTAAAAATGTGTTATCAAAGGAATTTGGGGTGTGTATAGACTTGAAAGTTATTTTTAAAATGAATGCAGCTGTATTTCTTGTGGATTTTCATGCTTAAGTCCTTTAAATGTGTTTGAAGAAATGAGAAAGTTGTGTGATGGGTGTTTTCAAATGGATTTAATGTGTTTGTGAATTTTAAAGAGGGTTTTCTTATGAGATATAGAGATTATATATATGTGCATTTACATTGAATGAAAGTACATGATAATGTGTTGATATATATGATGTGTATAATGTAAATTGAGCACAATTTCCATACAAGGTATTTTCTTTATGATGTGCAGGGGACAGGGTGAGAGGGTAGGGGTGGTTTTCTGGGGGAGGGGGAAGGGGGCAAAGTGGTAGGGGGAAGGGGTAGGGGGTGTGCTGGGTTCTTTTGAAATATATAGGGGGTGGTAAGGGGGGTGTGCAATGGGCAGGGGGGAAGTGAAGTGGGCAGGGGTGTGCTGGGGAAGGGGGCAGGGGGTGTACCGGGGGCAGGGAGTGTGCAGGGGTAGGGGGTGTGCTCGAGGGTGGGCAGTGTGTAGGGGATGTGCTGGGGAAGGGGGCAGGGGTGCTTCTTTTTTATGGAATAGGGGGACATAATATTTGTTTTATGTTTTGTGCCTCACTAGTATAATTGGTTATTTTATGTTTTGTGCCTCACTAGTATAATTCCATTTAGCAACCCCATTCTTTATTTCATTATTGTATTACTAACATAATATTTGTTTTGTTATGTAGGTGAAATCTTTTTCCTCAGTTCGAATACTTTGTTCGGAAACTTCCACCATGGATGACAATTTTTTAGAGCGGATGGATGCAAAAAGGATGGAACATCATTGTTTTTTAACTGTTTGTTGGATAAATGTAATTGTAACCAAATTAAACATTGTTTGAAATGTATATAGAAGTGTGTTGTTTTGTATTCATGATTTCAAGTAAATGTATGTATCATTTTTTGTTCTTCTGTGCTTTTTGTGTGGGTGTTGTGTGTGCTGTGTGCGGGTTTTGTTTGGACTGTGCAGGTGCTGTAATGTGTGCAGGTGCTGGGCAGGTTCTGTGCAGGTTCTGGATTTGGATAGGATCTTTGGCCTTTATCAGCGCTAGTTAAGCGCTGATAAATGGATAATATATCAGCGCTATTTTGAGCGCTGATAAAGGTAGTTTTTATCAGCGCTCAAAATAGCGCTGATATATTATATATTTATCAGCGCTGAAAATAGCGCTGATAAATACTACCTTTATCAGCGCTATTTTTAGTGCTGATAAAGGGGACCCCCCTTTATCTTCGCTGAGATTAACAACACTGTTAAAGGCCGTTTTTAGCACTATTATAAGCCATATTTGTAGTAGTGTTTATCTATGTTCTCTTTTTACTCATTCACATAATATTTCCATTGGCCTGAATATAAACAACCTGTAGTAGAGTATTGAATCTTACCCCAATATTCTTATTTATTATTTTATACCTTAAATGATAATACGATATGCAGTAGTAGTACCTTATCATCCTCTTTTTTATTTTTCTATTTTTATTCTTCTTCTCCCTCAAAGTACAAAATTTTCTCTCTAAATATCATTGGTTATTCTCTTTCTTAAATACTCAGAATATTTAGCATAATGCGGTATCAGATTCTTCTCTCTCACACCAATGTTACCTTAGTGATATTCTTATTCTCTCATATATTCATAAAATCATTTAAATATTATTTTCATATTTTAAATATGTAAATTCCATGATATTCAATATTGTGATCTTATCAATATTATCTTTTTAATTTCTCAACAAAATCACACAGGCCTACTACCCATGATCCTAGAATATTATTTCCCTTATAAAAAATTATCTCAACTAATATTCCATGAATACCCATCTTCTATTTCAAATTGGTAAAAAATTTCTTCCAGTGATTTCACTATATTTGATCATCATAAACGATTTCAAATAATCGCATTTGAAATCATAGTATTATCATGTAAAAATACTCTCAATTTCTTATCATTTAATTCACCCTTCATGGATTGAATAAAAAATCAATCACCAACATCATGACATTTGATACATGAAGAATAGGTCAATATCAACTAACTTTAATCTCCACAATTCTCACATTTTTCTAAACCAATAAATCTTATATAAGAAATGGAATATCTTACGTATCACTGTAGTGAGCTCAAATATCTTACATATTCTCTAAATTATCTTCCGTATTCTCAAGGATATCTTTTTTATGCTCATGAAAATATTATATATGTTCAATATAATCTTACTCATGGATTTTTATATCTTCCATATCATCTATAATATATTACATATCATAGTGGTCTTGAAACTTTTCCAATTTTCCACTCTATAATATCTTATATTCCATATATGATATATTATGTATGGTCCAAATATCTTACACATCATAATGTTTTTTTAAAATTTTATATATTGAAACATGCACTTTGAAAAATATATTATGTATGGACTGATATATATCATATATACCCTAAATATCTTATATATCATAGTGTAGTTTATTCCTTTTCCACATTTCAATAGGAACTTCTACAAATATCTTTCATATGAACTCGGATGTGTTACATGTCAATAAGAAAACCTTACATACCATTTAAAAAATGTTACATATCATACCGTATCTCAAAAAATTTCTTACATATCATCCAAATAATGTTATATATCACAGTGAACTAGATTAATTTTCCAATATTCTATTCTAAGAAAAACTTACATATGCTTTTGTCAATTTTTTAGCTTCAACTCAGAATTCTATAAATTTTTAAAATAAGCTCAGAACCTCTTCAAAACTTCTCTAGGAATCTCCAATAACTCCAATTCCACTCAAAACACTTTATATAACTTTAGAAATATATCAAACCTTCACAGATATCTTCATAAAAACTCCCAAATCATTATACAACATATAAATACTCTTTTGAGTATTTCTATAACAACACATAACTTAAAAAACCCATAATTTTGATTTTAAAAGAAATTATTTTACTTTATTACATTCTAATGATCTTTTAGGTTTATAGTTTTATAGAATTATGAAAATCCATTACATAATAAAGTGTAAAGTTTAACAAATTGTACATTTTTTCCATAAAAATATTCTTAAGTGTACACCCTTGTGTCATTCATGATACCTTTTCTTTTTCTAAAATGAGTCATCATAGTAGATAATTTGACCTTTATATAGATACTAATCATCCTTATATCCTGTGAAAACATTTTAAAATATGGTATGAGAAAAAAATAATTAAGGGATATATAAATAAAATAATATCATTAGTCCATTTGAAAATCATGAAAACCCATAAGAAAATTTTGCCTTTTATATAATAAAATTTGAGATGAAAAAACATTTACTTATAAAATAAACTTTATTACCTAAAGTTTTTCATAAAACATATCATAATAAATATTAAATGAAAAATCATAAACATGAAAGTTTCTTGGAAAACATGAGAACTCATGAAAGATTTTCCATGAAAAACAAATCATTCACATTTAAAAGATCATAAACCTTTATTTAATCATAATCTAATTTTATTAGCACATGAAATAAAAATATTTCCATAAAACCCATATAAAGCATAGAAAAACTATGTTGGAATCTTGGGAAATTATTTTTATATCACCCTTACAATAACCCTAACAAATTTAATAACCTAACCAGTTAATTCCAACATATATTCTTTAGAGAACAAATAATTACCCAATGAATTAGAGGGATATATAAGACCCACCCATCATCATATTTAATTTATAAAAACTATAACTTGAATAAAACATATAAATGATTACATTTCAATCATAAAACTCATAAAAATTGGAATTCGATTTGTAACATCCTGACCCAAGTGCCATATACTGGTACCTCGAGCCGGTCATTCACATGACCTCAAGCATGCCTCCCTATAAGCCAGAGGCTACCAACTAGTAGCGAGGGTCTAATATCAATCATGGGGAGACTATACCCTCTTTATCATAGTAATACAACAGAGGAAAATAAATAAACAATAACCAAAATATATTACCATAACCAGAACAATACCAAAATAAAAAGATAATAAAAACAATAAATACAATATCAAAACTGAATTGTAGATATTCCATTCCAAAGTACATGTAAAGTGTTAATATGAAAAAACAAAATAAATAAATACACTGACAACTCCTGAGTGGGTCTCAAACCATGTTTGGTTCCCTCATCTATGCTCCATCCTGACTTAGCCATCTAACATAGATCCTTTAGCCTTATCCTATCCTGTAATCATGAAATCTATCCAGGTACTGATCAGGCAGCCCGAGTAAGGTGTGAGTACAACTCATTAGGCCACCACCAACAATTTCTAAAACAATATCCATTCAAACTAGTGTATGCAGTTGTATAAATAATAAATAAAAGAAATAAGTAAATATTTTACACTCATTCAATTACTCTTTATTTAACCACATAACACCTAGGTTCCTGAGGACACCCAAACTCTCAATACCTTCTTCATCCCATACCGAAGTCTGAACTATCCCCAAGGGATATCATATCTTAAAATTCCATTTTTACCATTATTCATCTCAATTCACATATGAATTCTATTGTCATCATTCATTGTCTCAAGTCACATATGAATGCAATTGTTACCATTCATCATTTCAATTCACGTATGAATGTCATTGTTACCATTCATCATTTCAAGTCACATATGAATTCCATTGTTACCCTTAATCATTTCAATTCACCTATGAATACCATTGTTACCATTTATCATTTCAATTCATACATGAATGTCATTGTTACCATTCATCATTTCAAGTCACACATGAATTCCATTATTACCATTAATTATTTCAATTCACATATGAATGTCATTGTTACCATTCATCATTTGAATTCATATATATCAAAACATCACATTAATTAATTCACAAATTAATTAATCACATCAATTCCATTAATTAATTCAACAATTAATTAATCACCTCAGCCCTATTAATTAATTCAAAAATTAATTAATCATACCATTCAATTTCATAATCACAACATTCTCTAATAATTAATTCAAAAATTAATTATTCCAATTAAACAATTTCAATATAATAATAATTAATTCAATAATTAATTATTAAATTTCAACAATCTCAATCTTGCTATAATTAACTCAATAATTAATTATTTCAAATCAACCAATTTCATAATCCCAACCATTCCCATTAATTAATTAAATAATTAATTAATCAAGTTCAATAATCTCAATAACTCCATAATTAATTCAATAATTAATTAATTCAATTCACAATCCCAATATTCTTAATTTCACAATTCCCTCAATTAATTAATTCACCAAATTAATTAATTCTATCTAAAAAATCAATTTATAATCATATAATAAAAATTATACAATTAAATACACATAATTGGAATCAAAACTTTAGGATTTGAATTATAGACTGCCTACCTCAAGTTTGATGAACACTCGCCAACAAATACCCCCAAATTAAAGTGGATCGATCAAGAATGCGATGAAGAATACGATCTAGATTCGAAACCTAGATCCAAAATTAAATGGATAAATATATATCAAACCTAGATCTAGATCTATAACCAATAGAGGATAATTATCCCTATTTTATCTAGAAAGAGGAGTGGGAGGGAGAGAGATCTAAACAAGAAGAAACTACATACCCAGGTGGTACAGATATTCAATCCATGCTTTGAATTGCCAAGAACAGAGGTTGGGAGGTCTTGGAATCCATAAAGGAGCCTCCAAAAATGGGAGAAATTTATTATTTACAAGTTAGGGTTTATTAGAGGTTAAAATGGGGGTTCAGATATTTTTAAATCTATTTTTTGGTTAATTAAAATCATGTTCTTGGTTTGATGGGAAGGGGTGCATGATTTTCCAAACTGTGTGCCTCTTCTAGGGAGTGCATGGGTTCTCCTAATGGGGAACATGGTTTGAAAAGCTATGCCCCAGTTGTGAAAACCATCTCTGTCTAGGGTTTCATGGTTTGCTGGGACAAGGTGCACAATTTGGGAAAACCATGTGCCAATTGTGCACATTCCCTCCTCCTACCAAAATTATAAATTTTCACCCAAACACACCCCAAGGTATTACCCAAATGAAAAGTACTCAACAAAATAAATAAGAGTACTTATAAAAGATTCATATACATCTCTAAAAAAGTTCAGGATCTTATAATCTCCCCACCTTATAATAGCTCATCATCGAGCTGTACTCCCAAACATATCTAAGATTCTGAGTTAAAAAGATTAGGCCACTGAGACCACATATATGTTTCTCTCTCATTATTTTACTTCTAAACATGACCATGTTTCCACAATACAAAAACTATTGGCATGGTCTTCCCCCATAACACCTTCTCATTTCATCCCAACACATGTATCAGATGCTCCTAAAAGGATGCAACTATCTCAAGCTCAACATCACCCGCATCGATCACATGAGTAGGGTCAGGGTGATACTGCCATATCTATGACACATGAAAGACATCATGCATAGTATTTAACCTTTGTGGAAGATCAAATTGGTACACCACTAGTCGGATTCTCTCTACAACCTCAAATGGTCCAATAAACCTAGGTACCAAATTTTCTTGTCACTGTATCCTATAGTGACCCAATCTAGGTGACACCTAAGGGAATACTTGATCACCCTATGTAAACTCTAGGGGTCATCGACATTTATCTTCATATGAATTCTACCTACTCTGAGTCGTATCCATAAATTTCTAGATCAACTTCACCTGCTTTGACATCTCCTACATGAGACTCAGCCCCAATAACTCTGACTCATCTATCTCCATCCATCATAGAGGGGATCTGTATGGCCTACCATAAAGAGAATTTTATGGTTCCATTTGAATAGTTTACTGATAACTATTTATATAGGAAAACTCCAAAAGTTCTAGGTACTACTTCCAAGACCCACTGAAGTCTAGAACACACACTCGTAGAACATCCCCAAGTACCTGTATAGTACAGTCTGACTGCGCATCTATCTGTGGGTGGAAATCCATACTCAATAAAACCTACATACCAAGTACCTTCTAAAATCCCTACCATAAGAATGAAGTAAAATACAAGGTATGGTTAGAAACAATAGTCTGTGGCACCCCGTTTAGGTGGACTATCTCACAAACATATAGTTATCCAAACTGGTCCACTGATAAGGTCTTCTACACTAGCAATAAATGAGAAAGCTTCATCAAATGGTCTACAATAACCTAAATAACATCATTCTTCCAAGGTATCCTTAGGAGACCCACCAAAAATACCATATTCACATCATCCCACTTCTATTCCGAAATGGAAAATGATTGTAGTAAACCACCAAGTCATTGATTCTCATCCTTCACCTGATGACAAGTGTAGCATCATGTAATGAACCCTACTATCTCCTTTTTCATTCTCATCCTCCGAAAATATTTTCATAGGTAATGGTAAATCATGGTCACACTTGGATGCAACACCCACTTTGAGGCATGAAATTCTCACATATGACCCTTCCGCATGCTCATAGGCACAACAACCTGATTCCTAAGATAGATGATCTCATCCTCATCTATGCTCTAATCTGAAGGTGACTCCCTACCTTAAAGGATTTCCCTAAAGGTAAATAATTTTGGATCCTTGTATTATCTTTACTTAATACATATTAAAATAGTAAACTCCACTGAAACTGATATGAGAGTCATCTGATCCTGACTCTCCTGAACCACGACATGGATTTCAGCTAGTAGAGTCATCATCTTCCACTCAACACTAAACTCCTGAACAGATTGAGTCTAAGATTTCTTGCTTAAAGCATCAACATCACTATTTACCTTTCTAGGAATATATGATAGATAAAAATATAATGATTTCATATACTCAACCTATATCTACTTCCGAAGAATCAAATATTACTACAAAAATATATACATTAATCTCTTGTGATCTATATACATAGTAAACTTCTCACCCAAAAGATAATGCCTCCAAAAATTTAAATTATAAACCATTGAAGCCAACTAGAGGTAATTTATAGGGTAGTTCCTCTCATGTAGCTTCAACTGTTAAGACCCATACACCACAAATTGATCTCCCTACATCAACAATACTCCAAGACCTATCCTAGAAGTGTCACAAAACAATGTGTACTCCTCACCTAACTTAGGTAAGATCAAGATTGGTGTTTATGTCAACTGCTTCTTTAACTCCTAGAAGGCCTTATCACGTGATTTTGACCATTTAAACTTTACCACCTCATTGGTCAATCCCAAAAGAGGTGATTCCAAATGGTAAAAGTCATAAATGAACCTTTAATAATATCTTGATAACCCCCAAAAGCTACAGATATCAAAAAAAAATCTTTGGTTACTCCTAATAAACAACTACTTGAACCATCTATGGGACTACCAACACACCATCCTCAAAGATGATGTGACCCAAGGAGTGTACCTGATCAATCCAAAACCGAAACTTAGATATCTTAGCATATAGCTGGTGCTCTCTAAGTGTACTCAAGATGATGTCAATATGTTGGGCACGATCATCATGATTCTTGGATTACACCAAGATATCATCCATAATACTACCACAAACTGATCCAGACATGGATGGAATATTTGGTTCATCTAGGATATAAACAGTTACGGTGCATTTGTCAACCCAAATGACATTACAATGAACTCATATAGGCCATACTTGCTTCTAAAATTAGTCTGAGGTATATCTGAAGTTTGAAATCTCAACTGATGATACCTTGATCTCAAGTAAATCTTAGAGAAAACACAATCCCCTATCAACTGGTCAAATAGATCATCAATATATGGAAGAGGATACTGTTTCTTCACTATCATCTAGTTGAACTTCCTGTAATTAACATAAAAACATAACATCTCGTTGGCCTTCTTAGAAAACAAAACTGTAGAACCCCAAGGTGACATACTTGGAAGGATACACCCATTATCCTCCAACTCCTCCAACTAAGTCTTGAGATCTTGAAGCTATTTCGGTTCCATTTTGTATGGTGGAATAGAAACTGGATCAGCCCCGACATGAGATCAATAGTAAATTTCACATCTCACTCAGGTGGAAACCCTGAGAAGTATTTAGAAAACACAACCTGAAACCTATCCACTATGAGTAGAAAGACATCCCACTTTACACCTCTATCATCTAGAAACAAAATAGAGATTTGGGCAGTAAGCTCCCCTAGTTGCTGCAGAATTTTCCTTGCACAGCCTTCCTTGATATCCCTTTCTCCATGGTGAATATACTTGTCACCATCAGGATATATAAAGGTAACTCTTATTTGGTAATAATAAATGTGGGATTGGTATGCTACCAACTAGTCCATGCATGTAATTAGGTCGAAGCTCGACCTATCTAGGATGTAAATATCCCATAGAAAATGATACTCCCTAACCTTAAAAGAATACCCCTTGAAAAAACTGATGTCACTCGACCATATTCCTAGAGGTGTGTCTATCATCAACACTTTGCTTATGAAATCCGCCACTAGGTTAAAACCATTCATAAGTTTTATAAAAATAAAATAATGATAGAAACCAATATCAAATAAAGAACTAGCTAGAATAGAATATAGAAGAACAATGCCTCTCACTGTCGATGGTCCAGCCTCACTATCCACAAGTGTAGGCTGAACGACATGAAACTATTCTGAACCTCTTCCCTACAAAGTAGTCTGAGTCCCTTGAACTTCACCGCTCTACTAATACAAGCGCTCTTTCCCAAAAGCACCACATCCACCACCTATACCTCCACATCTAGTAGAACTCCAACTACCAGACTAATATGGTGTAGAAGATCCCCTTCCTATACCCTAGTTTTGTCTAACTCCACCATAACTACCCATATGTCACAGGTTCCTGTAGAACTTCTAAAAATGTCCCATTTTTCTATAATATTGGAACTCTACTGGTGGTCAAGGACAATATCTATGATAGTGGTCCTTCCTACCACACCGATGATAGATAATCTGGGTAAGTTCCTGTGTGACTGACCCTTCCCCCTAGTTACTCTTCCTGTTATCCCCCTAGATAACATTATCATCAAAACACTTCCTGATCTCGAAAGTAGTACCTACTGATCATCCAATAATAACTATATTTCTTACACTGGAATCCTCTTTCAAGTTCCCTTAACTAGGAGAGACTGATCCACCACCTTAGAAATATTATTTAACTAAAATTGTTTAAATTTAGAAATATCACATTTAAGTTTATCCTAGAAATGTATCTTCGTAATTGTCTCATCCCCTTCCAACACTGGAGCAAAGCACTTAAAATATATAAAGTGTCTATTATAGTCTATCAATAACATTCTCCCTAGATTCAAACTCATGAACTCAGTTACACTCTCCTGTCTTAGCATCTCTAGATAGAAGTGCTCCAGGAACTTCTTCAAGAAGTTTTTCCATAACATATCCTCAGACTATCTAGTCAGAGTATGAATGTACCACCAATTCTTCACTAATACTCATAGCATCTAAGCATCCAAATTGAACCTCTTCTTAGGAGTCTCCAAATGGTTATGTATCATCTGGATAGACTCAATACATAACTTAGATCCCTTAGGTCCACCCTCTCTAGTAAAAATAGGAGGGTGTGAAAACTAAAACTCATATATCAAGTCATACATGGTATTAAAAACTCTTTCTAGGTCTCTTTCCATAAACTTCATGAAGTAAGAAAAGTTCACTCGAAACTGCTCCCCTTCTTCCTTACTCGATACTATCGTTGCCTTAGGTTCCACTACTAGTAGATCATCTCCAAACATATCCTCCCGCAATACTATAAATAAGAATCATCATGGAGGAATATATCTAAAATTAAAAACACATGTTTCAGGACACATAACACCACTTTAACACATTTAACAAGATGGATTCACAACAGGGAACAATAAGACTTTTTCTCTAAACCCCACCACACGATCAAAACTGAGGTGTTATCACTACCCTTAACCATCCTACGTCTAGGTCATGTTTAACAAAGGGTAAAATCATTCTCATATTCAAGTTTATCATTAGACACCCATTATTATCATCTTACATAATTTTACAATTTTCAAGTTCACATTAGGCACCTTTTTCAATTCAATTTCACAAGAAAGGAAAACATCTTAAGTTCAAAAACTTACCCAAATACCATTTTCCTATGCATGCCTATAATGATGCATTTCAAAAAAATCCATGTGTTCCTAGAATGATTAATTCATACTCAAATATCATGCCATTCTAGGCCAAGAGTCAAATCTCAGAAAATATCAACAATAATTATCACATCACACATCAAGTGCATCAACTAAGGTGAAATAAAATTCAACTGTAACAAAAAAATACCAATAAAAACATCCCACCCTATGTACTTGAGTTTTCCTCTATACATGGGTTAGCTACTCCCATGCACGAGCTCATAACCATGGTCCGACTCTTTCTAGTCTCCTATCTACCTTTCCCAAATAGTAAGATAAAAGAAAAGAAAAGAAAACCCATCTGATACCACTTTGTGATGTCCTGACCTGAGTGACACACACTGGTACCCCGAGATGGTCGGTCACATGACCTCAAGCACGCCTCCCCATATGATATTGGTCGTCGACTAGCATTAAGGGTATAGTATTAATCATGGGGAGACTATACCCTCTATATTAGTGTAATACACCAGCAGAAAATAAATAAAAATAACCAAAATATATTACCATAAATAGAACAATATTATAATCACAAGATGACCAAAATGGGAAATACAATATCAAAACTGAACAGTAGATATGCCATTCCAAAGTACATGTCAAGTGTCAAAAATAAATAGACACTGACAACTCATGGGCAGTTCCAGAACCACATCTCATTCCCTCATCAATGCTCCATCCCGACATAGCCATTTAATATAGGGCCTTTTCCCTTATCTTATCCCGCAACCATTAAATCTATTTAGGTACAGATCAGGTAGCCTAAGTAGGGTGTGAGTACAACTCAGTAGTCCACCACCAACGATGTCTAAAACAATATCCAGTCAAACCATTGTATACAGTTGTATAAATAATAAATAAAAGTAATAAAGTAAGCAATTTACACTTATTAAATTACTATTTATTTAACCACATAACACCCAGGTTCCCGAGGACACCCAAACTCTCAATACCTGCTTCAAACCATACCAGATTCTAAACTATCCCTAAGGGATATCATATCTCAAAATTCCATTATTACCATTCTTCATCTCAATTCACATATGAATTCCATTTTTACCATTCATTATATCAATTCACATATGAATGTCATTGTTACCATTCACCATTTTAATTCATATACGAATCCCACTGTTACCATTCCTCGTTTCAATTCACATATGAATTACATTGTTACCATTCATCATTTCAATTCACATATGAATGTCATTGTTACTATTCATCATTTCAAGTCGCATATGAATTCCATTTTTAACATTCACCATTTCAATTCATATACGAGTGTCATTGTTACCATTCATTATTTAAATTCACATATATCACAATATCACATTAATTAATTCACCAATTAATTAATAAAATTCAGCAATTACATATTCATGATATTCCATTAATTAATTAAAAAATTAATTAATCACATCAATTTCATTAATTAACTCAATAATTAATTAATCACCTCAACCCTATTAATTAATTCAACAATTAATTAATCATCTCAATCAATTTTATAATCACAAAAATATCCAATAATTAATTCATAATTAATTATTTTAATTGAACAATTTTAATATAATAATAATAAATTCAATAATTAATTATTCAATTTCAATAATCTCAATCTCTTCATAATTAATTCAACAATTAATTATTTCAGATCAATTAATTTAATAATCCCAACCATTACCATTAATTAATTCATTAATTAATTAATAAAGTTTAATAATCTCAATATCTCTATAATTAATTCAAAAATCAATTAATTCAATTCACAATCCCAATATTCCCAATTTTCCAATTCTATCAATTAATTAATTCACAAAATTAATTAATTCTATCTAAGAAACTCAATTGATAATTATATAATAGTAATTATACAATTACATGCACATAATTGAAATCAATACATTGTGATTTGAATTATAGACCACCTACCTGAAGTTTAATGAAGAACTCCTTCCAATGAATACCCCCAAATTGAAGTGGACCAATCAATAACGTGATGAAGAATGCGATCTAGATCAGAAACCAAGATCCACAATTAAAAGGATAAAGATCTATCAAACTTAGATCAATATCTAGAACCAATAGTAGATAATTATCCCTCTTTTATTTAGAAATTGGAGCAGGAGAGAGTGATATATATCTAAATGGGAAGAAACTACATACTCAAGTGGTGTGGATATTTATTCCAGGCTTCGAATCACAATGAATGTAGGTCAGGATGGCTTGGAATCTATCCGAGAGCCTCCAAAAATTATAGGAATCTATTATTTATGAGTTAGGGTTTATTAGGGGTTAAAATGGTGGTTAGAGTATTTTTAAATCTAATTTTCGGGTTAATTAAAACCGTACACATAGTTTGTTGGGAAGGGGTGCACAGTTTTCCAAACCATGCGCCTTAACTGTGTGCCTCTTCTGGGGGTGGGGGTGGAAGGTTTATCCTAATAGGGCACATAGTTTGAAAAACTATGCATTGGCCATGAAAACCCTCTCTATCTAGGGTTTCATGGTTTTCTAGGCTAGGGTGCACGGTTTGGGAAAACCATGCGCCAACCGTGCACATGCCCTCCTCTTTCCAAAATTCTCAATTTTCACCCAAATACACCCCAAGGTAAAACTCAAATGAAAATTAATCAACAAAATAAAAAAGTCTACCTATAAATGATGTTGATACATCTCCATAAAAGGTCAAAATCTTACACAATCCCAAAAGAAAAATCCCTTTCAGTTATCTCGTAAAAATAAAAGAGAATATCCTTTTATTTGATAACTCTTTAAAATGAAAAATTCACTAAATAATGGGAATTTAATTTACTTTGGAAAATCATGGAAAATTAAAGATTAATATTTTTAAAAAATAAAAAACACTATGGTTGGAAAATATAGTCATTTGGTAAACATTAAAAAAATATTTCTTTACACTTTTTTAAAGAAGGTTAAAAATGACCTATATGAAAAATGTTAAAACAATTCCTATTTAAAACTTTGTAAATAAAGTAAAAGATAATTTAAAATGACCATAATAATTAATTTTTATTATAAATATGAACATTTGTGAAATATTTAGAAAAACAAGGTTTAAAACATTTAAAGCAAGGTTTTAATGAAAAATCCCTTACCTCGAGTCCTGAATCACCACATACGTCCTTTACTTTTCTGAATAATAAAATTATATTACTTATTTAATTTCTTAATAACCTTTTTATTGTTTATTACTTTATTATTATTCCTTTTATTTCATTTATTACCATGCTTTATTTAGTTAATAAATCGATTAAGTTCACACTGGATGTTTTGGGGTCATTTGGTCCAAAAAAAGATTTAGTGTATTGACTAGGTTAAAATGGGTCATAAAATGATTCCATAATATTTAAAGAAACTTAATAATGTCATAAAAATCATATTTATTTATTAAATACACTTTTATAATTATCCATGTAAGGCAGTGATGAAAAATGAAACACGTCATTCATGGAGGTGGTAGTCCGCATGTACACACGAGCGACGTTTTCACTTTACAATAGATGGAAGGGAAAGAAGGTAGATAATATTTTATATTTATAGAACCATAATTATGATATAAATATCATAATTATCCATTTAATATATCTTTATAACCAATGATGTGAGGTGGTGATGAAAAATGAAATGTGTCGTTCATGGAGGAGGTTGTCTGCATACACACATGGACAATGTTTTCATTTTTCAATGGATGGAATGGAAAGAAGGTGGATAATAGACTATATTTCTTGAATAATAATTTTTAAATAAATATTATAATTAATCATTTAATCCATCTTTATAACCATCATTGTGAGGTGGTAATGAAAAATGATATACGTCGTTCATGGATGTGGTAGTCCGCATGTATACATGGACAACATTTTCATTTTTCATTGGATGGAAAAGAGGTATAAAATGGTTATTAGATCAACATAATAACATCTCAATATGGTAATTATACCTATTTAATTATATTGGGATGGTTATAATATATTTTAAGGAGGTAGATGAAGAAAGAAACTTGAAAGAACTCGGTTAAGACCTTTACATCTTCCTTAGTTATTCTTCTTTGTCTTACACCTTAACCATTATTAGTTTGATTTTTTTTGTGAGACTATGACCTATAGGATGTGGGAAAGAGAGTGGGAGAGGTATTTTTGTTGAGATTTATTGAACTATAATGATCAATGTGTTGAGAAGTGAGGGGTGAAGGGCTCCTTTTATAAGTAAGGGGAGTACCACTCTTATAAATATTCAAAGTTTTAAAATAATATTAAGGTCTCATTCAAAGAAAATTGGTCCAAAATGGAAAAATTTATAGGATTAGATAATTTTGGTGTAAATACACACACCTAATAAGATTATAGATAATATTTTGAGACCTTATCTCATATTTTTAACCTTTTTACCTCATTTAACCCTCTATTGAGGTGACTCACTTTTTACAATAGTAACTCATTTTTATAACAAAAAATGAAGTTTAAATCATTAAAAAAATGTAAGATGTAGATAAAAAATATATAATCCATTTTATATGATTCAATTTCTAGATTTGGAAAAACATTAATATTAAAATAAGTACGCGTAATGTAATGAAAAATAGTTTTTAGAAAGATTCCTTTTTAAAAATAAAAATGACTTTACACCCAAATATTATATAGTTTCAATTACCATAACATTTATTGGTTTATGATTAAAAAATTTGGTTATGTGTATTTAAAATTAAGATAACACTAAATGGAACCTTATGATACTTGATTAAAAGAAAATAACCAAAAAAAGTTTTTATTAGAATAAAACATCACTTTGCTTCCAAAATTCCAAACATAGGTTTTTATAAATTGAACATTACATTTTTAATGATTTATATTACTTATTAAATATTTATCTGGCATAAAAAAATAGTTTCTATAAATTTTTATTTCATTCTTATATCTTGATGATTCTATAATTATGACAATATTTGTAAAAACGGTATTTTGTACTATTTACTTAAAAAGAAATTATTTCTGAAAAACCTAAAAATTTTACCCTAAGATAATATTTAAATGATGAATTCAAAAATTAAGTTTATTTAATAAAATTAAAAATCTAAAATTTTGAAATTTAACTTTTAAATTAAACCATATAATTCATGGAAAACTATTTGGTTACAATAAAGCTATTTTTTTGACTAAAAAATCATATAAAATTATTATATTGAATATAAATACATAAAATATAATTATAAACATTAATAATATATTAAATTTATTTAATATTGAAATTACCTAGGTTTACAGATTCTTCCCCCTTATATAAATTGTGCCCTTTCAATTTTATTCATTAATAAATAGGTGAAAATATTTTTCTCTCATAACCTTTTTAAATTATCACGTGTAACATCCTAAATTTATCCAAAGGTATAAAACATTAAAATTTTTGGTTTAATTCATTAATAAAACCATTAATTTGAATCCTAATAGGTTAAGGAGGTCCAGGGGGTGTCTAGGGCTCGTTTGAATCCCAGAACACCGAAAATGCAGAAAATAGTCTGGGCTACATGGTTTTCCAAACTGTGCGACCAGTTGCAGGTCTCAAACCATGGGAAAACACATAATTTTCACATTTTTAGTCAAACATTGTGCCTAAACATGCGTGGTTCCCTAGTGAAGCGAAACCTATAGCACGGTTGATGCACAGTTTGGCCAACTGTGTGGCCAAACCATGCGACCCCTGCTGTGTGGGTAATTTTGACAAAAAAAAATTATCCCATTTTCTTTCACCCTCCTCTATGCACTTAGTTTTCTCCTCCCTCTAAGAATGAATGGTGTTCCTCTCCACCTCAATGGGATTTTGATCTTTCACCTCTCAAATCTCATCTATTTCCTTCACCATTAGAAGCTACAGACTCCTCTCAGTATGCTCTCTCATCCACACTCACCTATTTCTTGGTTCCTCCAATTCTCATTGCATTATATCCATGCAATGGATCTTTGCCCTATTTTGGATATTTTTCTAAATATCTTGGTTTCTCTAGTTATATGTTTAATAAATCCTTTCTACCAGACATGTGGAGTACTACGACCACGAGGTAGGGTGTCTACTCTTTTTCCTATCAATTTCGTTGCTTTTTAGACATCACGTCGTTGTGCTACCCATGAGAACCTTTCAAATAGGCTTTTTATTGCATTTTAAAATGATTGGATTGTCTTTCCATGTCCATTGAGACCATACCTTGTGAATAAACACATTTTTGGGGTGTTCTCCTTAACTTTGGATACCCCTTTGGGTGTGCCAACCAAAATGCCCTAATTTTCTTTATGCCTTGAGTGGGGTTTCACCTTGGGTTGGTTTTTTAAATTGATAAATGGTTTAAGATGGGAGTTTAACCATGGAATGGGTCCCTTTGACAATGCATATGCATGATTCTTATTGTTTATCCCCATGTGTAAATCCAAATGCCATTTTTTATTCTTTTTGACATAGGTGCTTTCTATTATCCCAATTCTTATGCCTATTCCATAGGAATTATTTATGATTTATCATTATGGTTGATTCATATTGGAAATATTTATGTCTTATGTTAAATAATTAATCTTTATACCATGTTAAATTTCTCACCTTATATCATTCCAAGTGTCTTTCCTTGTTTGGTGCTCTTTGGTTGAGCCATTTAAATTATACTTTTGGGTGATACTAGTTCTCTAGGGGAGAAACCATGGACAAACCTTTTTGGAAATATGGCCACATCATGCCTTAGGTGATACTCAGTCCCCTATTTGAGATACCCAGGATAGACTCAGAAGTTACCATGCCTCATAGTGATACATGAGACTTCATATAGATTGCCTTGGATAGACTCAGTGGTATTGGATTATCGTATGTTCCCATTGCAATACTTGGGATTCTTTTTAGATCACCTTGGATGTGTGTGGGACTCCACCACTAGATTTCAAGGATTATTTGAATTTCATTGATTGGTTGTAGTGGCTAATTGCATGTGCTATACTCATTGCCTCTAATTTATATTGGATCATTCTCTTATGATGTTTCTTCCATGCTTTACTAGCACACTTGAGTGGTGACATGTGGACTATACCCCAAGACAAAGCACAAGCTTGGGGGTATGGCTTTCTCGGTTTGTCCTGTTTACTTGGGCCATTTTATAGATTTTTTTCTTTTCTCAGGTACCTCTATTTAGAATCCTGGCTTAGGCTGATGCAGGTTTTATGGTATGGGTGTCCACTTGGGAACCTGAACCAAGGTTTACATGATTATTTATTTATTGCTCCACTTTTATTATATTGGAACAATGTTATATATTTGTATCATGAAATGGAAAGGTCTAGACACTATGGGTTTCAACCTACTAATATTTATATCTCACAACCTACTCAGATACCATTTGAAACCTGAGTATACTTTATACTCACAAGAACAGATAAAGGGAATCACACTGCTTCTGATGTTTGATTTCCTTGCTGTCTTTGATGGAACTTTGTGGGTAGAGGACCGAGACTATGCTCAAGATGGTGTTGAATCAATTTTTGGATATTTTGTAGTTTTTGATAGCATTCAGTGCATGATTGTATCCCTGTTTCCCCTACAATATCATTTTTTATTGACTCATGACATGCCATCATCATTTTTGTATCTATTATTGATCATCGGCTTCCAATAGTTATTAGCTTATGTTGCATGGTTTATTTCCACTGTAGTCTGTTATATTTATTGTTTCTGCTATTTCTTATTCTTTTTTACCATTGTGAATAATCGATCTATAAAGGAATAGTCTCCCCATGGACACACCCTAGGATTTCACTACTAGTTTGAAGCCTCTGGAATTTGGGGATATACGCTTGAGGTTATGTGGCTCACCATCTCAGGGCCTGGTTCAGTGGAACTCAAGGCGAGATGCTATAAAGTGGTATCATAGGTATTTTTTATTTTTTATAATGTTTGGACTTATAAAGGAGACTAGGATATAGGGATTTGGACTCGATCCTATGCTTGGATATAGCTAACCTATGTATAGGGGAAACCCAAATTTCTTGGGCTGGGAGTTGTAGTTAATGATTATGTTATTGATGGTTTATATGATTTCACCATTGGGTGATGCACCTACTTTGTGCTATTAATGATACTGATATTTTTGAGATGATGGTTTATATTACTTAATCCCAATGAAATGATGGAATTGCATTACATGCATCATACTAGGAACTATAGGAAATTAATTAACATGCATTATGCCATGCCACGTCTACTTTTCAGCTTTCATTGCCTACTTGCATGTGATTTTTTATAGTTCCTTGCAGTACTTGTTTTGTGATAAAGATATAAGTGTTCCAAATTTTCCTTTTAGTGTTATGTTATAGTTTATGTTAATTGTACTCCACTTTAAACTCATGAGGTGTATGGGCCCTTATGAATTGGGATGGTGATCCACCTAACTCAGCCAAATGAGAAGGGTAACTAAATCCTTAAATAAAATTTAAAAGGAACACAACCTGTTAAAATGAAATGGCCTCCTTAAAGTGGAAATAGGAGACCTTGAAATTTCTTTGTCTATGGGCTATAGGCCATGTTTCTAGTGATATTATGAGGTCTTATCTCCTTATCTAGACATGGATCTTGGAGCAGGATATCAGTTGTATTATGCTTAGGGAGTTTTTTTTACCTGCACTTTTTATCACTTTCCTTATATACTATACAATGTTTCAGGGAGGCCTTTCACCTTCCCTTCTATATCTATTTACCTTATCTATTATAAATCTTATCTGAGGATTGCATTTGGAAATTTTAGAGCTATTCCACTGTGATGTCCTCATGATGTATGCCAAGAGAGTGGAAATGATAACACTTTGAAGGTGGTGGTCCATGAGCCACCCATGATCCCTCCCGTAGTGACACACGAGGAACCTCCTTATGATCTTCCAATGGGTGAAAATTATTAGTTTAGGGATAGTTTTCTTAGGTTCATATAGTCAGTTTAGGGTGCTCCTAGTCCTACCCTGACTATGGAAGAGCTTACTCGGTACTTTCAGCAGCAGCATCATCCCACCTTATCAAGGGATGGCGCTCCTCATGATGCTAAGTCATGGATGGAAGCTATGCTATCCATATTCTACCATATTGATATGCCTCCAAAGTGAAGGGTCAATCTTGCAAACTATATGATGTGAGAATCCACTAAGCGTTAGTGGGATGTTGTATCTTAGTTAGAGAGTTACCGAGACATGATCTGGGAAGAATTACATATGGTTTCTTTGATCAATTATTTCCACAAAATTTGAGAGGGGATTGATCCAAGGGGTTCTTGAATCTTCAGCAGGACTCTATGATAGTGCTTGAGTATTTTTATCATTTCACTGAGCTTCAGCATTTTTCTCCATCTCTGGCAGGTGACAAATTGACCACTATGATGTACTTTGAGGACGGGCTTGGGTATGATGTCCACTCATAGGTGAATGTATTTCAGTTGATGACCATTACAGAGATAGTTAATTAGGCCCTAATTATAGAACAAAATTTTAGAGAATTTGGTCCTGTGAGCTAGGGCAGTTCAGTTTTGAGACATAGTGATGGTTTTTCAGGCAGTAGGAGGCGCCGACTTGAGGGTGTACATGGGGGTAGTGCTATCCAGGTGAAACATACTAACAATTATATAGTATGTCACCAATGTGGAATTATAGGCCACAAAAATCCTCAGTTCATGAGAAAATTGATGGAATGAGGAGCTTACGGCAGGATGGGTCATCTTTAGCACTTCTTCTGCTCTTTTCCTCTAGAATCTAGGGGTATAGGATCCATATTGGAGACTCTATCAAGTACAAGATCTATGATTCCAAATCAGGTTGGAAGTTAGTCTTTCACTAGACGGTCATGCAGATATGGAAATGGTCGTGGCTGAGGTATTCAGGAATCAGATCATAAGCATCAGCAGAGTGGATGTGTTCAGGCTGTCAGGCAGAATCTCAAGGTTGGGGTTTGGCCCATATATATGAAATGTAGCCAGTGCCATAGGAGCAGAGTCCAGGGATATATATGGTTAGAGTTACTATTCTAATGACCTCTACTTTAGTTTTTTCCCTTTTCAATATAGGTGCATCAAACTCTTTTATATCTACTATATGTGTGGAAAGACTTGGTCTTGATATTGAGTAACTATATGGTGGTATGTCTATCAACACTCCACTAGGTATTAGAATAGAGGTCATACGTCAGTGTCAGGAGTTCCCTCTTGAGATAGGTGGGTGTTGTTTCTTCTGGAACTTATTCATCCTCGAGATTAACAGCTTCGACATCATTCTCACTATGGGATAGCTTCTAATTTATCATGACCAAGTGGATTTCTATCACTTCCAAGTGTATTTTACATCGCATGATGGAAAAAAGTATATACACAAAGGAAAATGGGATATCTAGGAAGATTGAGCTAGACCCAAGAGGACTGGGCTTAGTAGAGTGACAAATCAGCTAGTGAGTCTCTTTATGAGTGATTTGGGAATACTGCTCATGGAATTACCTCCGGTTGTGGATTATTCAGGGATGTATTCCCTAACAATTTCTCTAACTTAACTCCTAATAGAGAAGTAGATTTCACCATATACCTAGTTCCAGGTGAAGCACCAGCTTCCATTCCTCCATATCGAATGGCGCTGATAGAGCTCTAGGAGCTCAAGAAGCAGCTTGAAGATCTTGAGGATAAGGGTTTTATCAGACCCAACACATCACCATGGGGTTCACCTATTATTTTCTCTAAGAAGTAAGATGGTACCCTATGATTTCCTATGTATTATAGGTGGTTGAATCAACTTACTGTGAAGAACCATTATCCATTACCTTGTATAGATGACCTATTCAACCAGATCTGAGGAGAAACTATTTTATCTAAGATTGATCTAAGGTTGGGCTATCACTAGGTTCATGTGAGACCATCAGATATAGTACATACAACATTATAGAGAATATATGGCTTGTATGAGTACTTGGTTATGTTTTTTGGTCTTATGAATGAGCCAGTAGTCTTCATATATTTTATGAATCAGGGTTTCCACCCGTATCTAGATTACTTTATGGTAGTATTTGTAGACGAAATCTTGGGGTACTCGCATACCAAACACGACCATGCAACCCATATTGAGATCGTTCTTAGTACACTAAGAGAGCACCGACTATATGTGAAGCTCACTAAATTCCACTTTTGGATCAGTGGGGTTCACTTCTTAAGTCATATCATATCTGAGGCAGGCATATCTGTTGACCTGAAAAAGGTGAGTGATGTGTTTTCCTAGGAGGATCCTAGTAATGTGTTTGATATATGCAGCTTCTTAGGGATTTATGGCTATTATAGGCATTTTATTTAGGACTTATTCTGCTTATCACTACCTCTTATGGCCCTGAATAAGAAGGGTGTACAATTCTTATGGTCTGAATCCTATGAGAAGGGTTTTTAGGAGTTAAAATGAAGACTCATTTCAGCTATGATTCTAATTCTACCTAAACCAAAAAGAAGATATATAGTCTATTGTGATGCTTCAGGAGTCGAGATGGGTTTAGTTCTGATGCAAGGTGATCGAGTTATAGCTTATGGATCCCACCATCTAAGGCCTCATGAGCATAACTATCCTATGCATGACCTTGAGCTCAGATCATTTGACTTTGGGCTTACTTATACACCTAGTAAGATTAATGTTGTGGCTGATTCCTTGAGATGGAAGACACAGACACAAGCTATACAAGTGGCCAGTAGTGGGTAGTAGATGATGACTTTGTTTTTTGAGTTTCATATAGAGGTTCAGGAACAACAAGGGAAAGTAGTCTTAACATATCTAGAAGTAACGTCCTCTCTTCTAGGATGGGTTCAGATGTGTTATTTATTATATCTCGAGGGCCTCTTTCTGAGGGAGAGCATTGTAGGAGAGAATGCGCCTATTGGTTAGGTTGTTGATAGTAGTGAGACCATACTATACCATGGCTATGTTTAGGTGCCTTTTGATATACATTAAGAGATTATGAGGGAAACACATGCCTCTATTTGATAAGTTCATACTAAGATTACCAAAATGTATAAGGACATGCATCCTTAGTATTGGTGGTTAGGTATGAATAGGTAGATAGTAGGATTCATCACTCGGTGCTCCACCTGTCAGTAGGTGAAGGAAGAACACCAACGACCTGCTATACTTTTACAAACTCTATCATTTCCTGAGTGTAAATGGAATGATGTCACCATGTATTTTTTGATAGTCTTTCTAATATATCCTTGAGGCAGTGATGTAGTATGGATGATCATCGACCGTTGAACCAAATTTTCTCACTTCTTTCATATTTGAGAGACCTACTCTATTAATGAGTTTAGTAGAATTTATATCCGGTAGATAGTGAAACTTAATGGAATACACTATTTTATCATTTCGGACTGAGATTCCCAGTTCACATCATAGTTTTGGAAAGGGTTGCAGAAGGCACTGGGTTCACAGGTGCTTCTGAGTACTGTATATCACCCTCAGACTAATGGACAGTCCAAGTAGAAAATTTGGGTGTTAGAGGATATTCTTAGGGCCTGTATCCTTTATTTTGGAGGCACCTGAGAAAATAATATTCCACTGGCTGATTTTGCCTATAATAAAAGATTTCAAGCAATGATTCAGATGGCTCCCTATGAGAACCTCTATGGTAGTCTATGTTTTTTACCTTTAATATGGATTGAGGTAGGTGAGGCAGCTCTATTGGGTCCTCGTATTGTTCAGGAGACTTTAGAGAAAGTCTAAATAATTCAGAAGAATATGTCTACAACTCAATATAGGTAAAAGTATTATACCAATCATCATCATAGACCTCTAGAAGGAGGATGAGCAAGGACTCCATAAGTGCATCCAAGCGACCAGGGATCAAATCCAGATGGAGGCAGAATTTCTGGGTACTATAGCAGTACTGTAGCGGGGTTGTGCAGTACTATAGAAGTTACTGTAGCAGGAACTATAGAAGACACTGTTTGGAACTATAGCAGCCGTGAATGTTCCCCCATTTGGGCCTTCGGGTCAGTAAGGCCTTCAGGCCACCTCAAGGCCTTCGGGCCACCTTAAGTGCAGATGCAAACTAGACAACCTACAAGGAACAAGCTTTTCAAGTAGGATGAGCAAGGAGCTTTCACCATAGCAGAAACTAAACGGATTGAAAGAATAAGAGGGTATGGAACCTACCACCGGGACAAGCCTGTGCATACACGGGAATTCCTAGCCAAACAGTCATGCGAAGGTGGAGAGATGATTTCATGATGAAGATGCTGGGGAGGAGCAGTTCCAAGTAGTTAGTCTGGGTTGTATATAATGTTTGAATCCTACAGGAAATGTATTCCTCTAAGGCCTACAGGCCATGTAATACTTATGCCTAAGGGCCTTGTAAGGGTTCCACCTCAGCCATTGAAAGGTGGATTATCAAAAATCAATAAAAAATGAAGGCCTTCGGTCCATTGGAGTACCTCTAGAGTTAAAGGTGGGACATTAGGTCTTTCTGCGTGTGTCACCTCGATTGGGTTATAAACAAATTAGGATACAAGGAAAGTTATCACCGAGGTATTCTGGGCCATTCGAGATAGTGGATAGAGTTGAACTAGTGTCTTATCAGTTGTTGTTTACTTATAGGTATTGTTACATGCATGATGTATTCCATGTATCTCAACATTAACAATATCATCCATACCTGTCCCATTTTTTTGATCTTGATGATATCGAGCTTGAGGTGGATGCATCCTTTAAAGAGAATCCAATTCATATTGTTGATCATAGCACAAAGATTATCTGAGGTAGTTCATTTCCTCTGGTTTGGGTGTTATGGCAGAACAAATGTGTTCAGGATGAGACATGGGAGTGAGAGGCTGAGGTATGTATACAGTGTCTGGAACTCTTTTCAGATGACGTTGTACCACCCTCAGAAGGGAAATTTGGGGACGATTTGTTTTAAAGAGGGGAGGTTGTAACATCCTGATATTATCTAAAGGTAAATACCATTAAAATTTTTAGCTTAATTTTCTAATAAGACCATTAATTTGAAGCCTATGAGGTTAAAGGAGGTCCAGGGGGCGTTTGGGGCTCATTTGAATCATGGAGCACCGAAAATGGGGAAAACAAGATGGGCCACACAATTTTCCAAACCGTGCGACCCAGGGTGAACAATTGTGAAACTAGTTATAGGTCTCAGACAGTAGGAAAATTCATGGTTTGTGCACAATTAGTCAAACCATGTGCCTAACTGTGTGAGACACCCTAGTGAAGTAGAACCTACCTCACAATTGGCACATGGTTTGGCCAACCGTGTAGCCAAACCGTGTAACCCTTTCTATGTGGTTAATTTTGATGAAATGTTTTTAACCCATTTTTATTACTCCCTCCTCTCTCCACTCAAGTTTCTACTCCCTCTAGGAATGTGTGGTATTCCTATCCTCCTCAATAGGGTTTTGATCTTACACCCCTCAAATATCATACATTTCCTTCACTGTCAGAAGCTATGGACTCCTCTCGGTATGCTCTCTCATCCACACTCACCTATTTCTTGGTTCCTCCCCTTATCGTTTCACTATCTTCATATGATATATATTTTCCCTATTTTGGAGGTTTTGCTAGATCTCTTGATTTATCCCATTCTAGGTTGAATCAATCCTTACTATTGGATACATGGAGTACTATAACCATGAGGTAGGGTGTCTACTCTTTTTACCATTAATTTTATTTCTTTTTAGACATTATGTTATTGTGCCGCCCATTGGAAGATTCCAGTGAAGATTTTTATCACATTTTAAAATGATTGGTTTGTCTTTCCATGTCTATTGAGACCATAACATGTGTAAAAACCCATGTTTAGGGTGTTCTACTTGACTTCGGCCACCCCTTTGGGTGTGCCAACCAAAATGGCCTAAGTTTCTTTATTCCACGAGTGAGGTTTCACCTTGGGTTGGTGTTTAAAATTGATAAATGGTTTAATATGGGAGTTGAACCATGTAATGGGTCCCTTTGATAATGCATATGCATGATTATTATTGTTTAACCCCATGTGTAAATCCAAATTTCATTTGTTATGATTATTGACATAGGTTCTTGATATTAGGCCAATGATTATGCCTATTCCATAGGATTTATTTATGATTTCTCATGATGGTTGCTTTATATTGGAAATCTTTATTCCTTATGTTAAATTATTAAGCTTTATACCATGTGAAATTTCTTACCTTATATCATGCCAAGTTCCTTGCCTAGTTTGGTGCTCTTTTCTTAATCCATTTAAATGGTTCAAATAGAAGGTGATACTTGGTCGAGCTTGATAGAATGAGATATTATAATGTCACGGATAACATGTAAATAGAGGAATGTTGATTCCATATGACTTACTCATATTTAATTGCTTATGAAAATTTCTTTATGCTTATTCCCTTGTTTAGTAGCTTATACTATATGAAATGCCTTGGTAATCTTGTTAGCTTGTTCTATTGATTTGTATGTGATGACATGAAATTTTTTAAAGCTTATTCCTTGTATCTTATGCCTCATATCATGGTTTCTCTTGTTTAATTCTTATTGCCTTGCTATATGAAATGTGCCATTGTTATTTGGCTTGAATTGAACAGCTTGGTTAAATGGAAATAATGTGGTATTGAGATGACAATTTTTGGCATTTGGTTATTTACTTACATTACCTTGATATGTATATTGATGTTTGACTTGTGATGTGCCTTGTATACTTGTTTCACTTGATGCGGGTTGGGAGAGAAAATGGGTTCTATATTAAGGACTCATGGATGGACTCACCATGCTCAGTCGGTTACGACCCGAAGTTCCAGGGGCGATGCTTTGGCTTTCCAAACAAGGGATGCTCAGGTGGTTCATTATACTTCTGGGTGATACTGGCTCCCTAGGGGAGAAACCGTGGATAGACCTTTTTTAAAGATGGTCACGCCATGCCTTAGGTGATACTCGGTCCCCTATGCAAGATACCTAGGATGGACTCAGAAGTTACCATGCTTCGTAGTGATACAAGGGACTCCATATGGATTGTCTTGGATGCACTTAGTGGTATTGGATTATTGAATGTTCCCATTTTGATACTTGGGATTCTTTTTAGATCTCCTTGGATGGGCGTGGGACTCCACCATTGGATTTGATGGATTGTTTGAATTGTATTGATTGATTGTTGTGGTTAATTGCATGTGTTATACTTATTGCCTTTATTTATATTAGATTATGATCTTGTGTTGTTTCTTCCATGCTTTAATAGCACAATTGAGTGGTGACATGTGGATTATACCCCAAACCAAAACAAAAACTTGGGGATATGCCTTTCTTGGTCTATCCTGTTTACTTGGGCCATTGTATACATTTTATTCTTTTCTCAGGTACCTCTATTTAGACTTCTAGATTAGGCCAATGCATGTGGTATGAGGCGGGTTTCCACTTGGGAACCCATAACAAAGTTTACATGATTATTTATTTATTACTATGCTTTTATTATATTGGAACACTATTATTTATTTGTAGCACAAAATGTAATGGTCTAGACACTATGGTTGCCAGACTACTGATATTTATATCTCAAACCCTTCTTGGGAACTATTTGGTACCTGATTAAACTTTATGATCATAGGAAAAGATAAAGGGAAGCATACTAATTCTGATGTTTGATTTCATTACTGTCTAGGATGAATCTTTAGGGGTAGAGGACTAAGCCTATGCTCGAGATGATATTATAGAAGTTTTTTGATCTTGTATAGTTTTTTATAGCATGTAGTATACACTTTTACCCATGTATCCCATGCACTCTCATTTTGTATAGACCCATTACATGCCATCATCATTTTTGTATCTATTATTGATTATTTGATTTTTTCAGTTATTATGTTCTATCACATGGTTTATTTCCATTAGAGTCTGTTATATTTATAATTTTCTCTATTTCTTATTATTATTTTACCACTGTTCATACTTGATCTATGAGGGAATAGTCTCACCATGGACACACCCTAGGACCTTACTACTAGTCGAAAGCCTCTAGAATTTTGGGAGATGTGCTTGAAGTCATGTGCCCCACCATCTCAGGGACTAGTTCAGGTGCACTTAAGGTGGGACACTACATCACATTTCTTCTTAAATCATATATTTCTTCCATAAATCTTTAACCAAGTGATTCACCTTATTCTGCAACACCTTATCTTTGTGATCTAGAATCTAAATAGTATTTTACTTATAAGAAATATTTTTCTCCAATTAAACTAATCTAGGGCTCAGGACATGAGATGCATTAGGTACATATTTCCTTAACAATAAAACACGAAACACATCATGTACCTAAGATAAAATCAAAAGTAAGGATACTTAATAGGAAACTAATCACCCTTCTCTTTAATTTCATATGGTCTGATAAACCAAAAAATTAATTTTACCTTTTTACCAAAATACATCACACCATTGTATGGAGATATTTTAAGGACAACATGATCTCCTACCTTAAACAAAAGATCTTTCCTTCGATTATCTACATAAATTTTCTTCCTATTATGAGCTGGCCTCATATGATGTTAAATTATCTCTACTTTTTTCAACCATATCTTCTACCAATTTAGGTCCGAATAACTTTCTTTCCTTGACTTTGTCCCAATATTCCGAAGTCTGACACCACTTCCCATATAATGACTCAAATTGTGCTATCTGTATACTAGAATGAAAATTGATATTATAAGAAAATTCCACTAATGAAATATATTGATCCTAACTTCCCTGAATATCCAATGAGAAATCCTGGAGCATATCCTACAAAGTTTGAATTGTATTCTCTTACTTTACCTTGGATTGAGGGTGAAAAGATGTACTAAAACTTTACTTAGTACCTAATGATTTCTGAAGTACTTTTTAAAAATTAAATGTAAATTTGGGATCATGATCAAATACAATAGAGAGAGGGAATCCATCTAACCTAACTTTGTTTGTTTTAGATATAGTCTAGAAAGAAAATCCAATTATATAGTATATCAAATAAGAAAAAAATGCATAGATTTAGTTAAATGATCAATAATAACTCAAATCAAACTATTACCTTGATATGTCTTTAGTAATCCCACCATGAAATCCATAGATATATTCTCCCATTTCTATTTATGTACTATAAAAGGATGAAGCATCCCATTTAGTAGTTGTTATTCCTATTTAAACTATTGAAAAGTCAAAAATTTCATGGTAAAATAAACAATATATTTCTTAATTCCTTCCCACCAATAATATTTTCAAAGGTATCTATACATCTCAGTGTTGCTAGGATGAACATAAATATAGAGTTGTGTTATTCATTCATCAGTTCCATTTTCAAATAAAAATCACCCGATACACAAATCCTCTTTCCAAATATTATGAAACCTTCTTTATCAATATTAAACTCTAAAAAAATCCTTAACTAATTTTAACCTTTCTTACAGACCACAATATTCTTTCTAAATCTTCTTAATTCTTTCTAACAAGGGTGATTGTACTGATACCTGATCCAAAAGAGAAGGGGTTTCTATATACACAATTCCCAATCCAGAATTCATTAAATTATTAACTAATAGATCAATGTTCCAAACATGGAATGGTTAATTATGCATTTTTCTTTAAATTTAAAGCACCCAATACCTTGTTATATTTACCCAGATGATAGTGAATCATGTAATCATAATCCTTTATCCATTCCAACCATCTTATTTTCTACATGTTCAATTATTTTTGAGTGAATATATATTTTAAACTTTTATAATCCATATATATATCACATTTATTTACATATAGAAGATTTATACACATTTTTAAGGAAAAAATACCACTATAGGATCAAGTTCATACATTATATAATTCTTCTCATGGGGTTGAAATTGGCATGATTCATATGTAAATTACCTGATCATCTTGCATCAAAACACAACTAAGGCCCTTCAATAAAGAATCACTATAAATAAAAAAAAACAATTTATTGATGTTAGGATAAAAACTAGAGAATTAACCAATCTTGTTTTTAATTCTTGAAAATATTCATCAAACTCCTTTGTAAAATGGAATTTAACTCCCATTCGAGTTAACTTAGTTAGTGGGTTAACTAACTGAACAAAGTTTTCAACAAACCGTTGATAATAATCCACTAGTCCGAGAAAACTATAAATATCATTGACATTAGTAGGTATTATACATTCTTTCCCCTCTTTATTTTTAGTAGGATCAAATATAATATCATCTTTAGTTACAATATTCCCAAGGAATTAAATCTAATGCAACCAAAATTCACATTTTCTAAATTTTCCATACAAATTATTTTATTTTAAGGTCTGTAGAATAACCCTTAGATGTTTCTTATGATCCACATAACTTTTATAATATATCTAAATATCATTAATAAAAAATAAAAAAAAATTATCCAAATACTTATGGAAAACTCTATTCATAAGACCCATAAATACAACAGGTGATTTCATCAATCCAAAAGGAATAACCAAAAAATCATAATGGAAATACCTAGTCTAAAACACTATCCTAATAATCAATTATTCATTTAATTTTTTATGATGATACTTAGAATTAAGGTTAATCTTCAAATAATACTAATCACCTTGGAGATGATCAAACAAGTTAGTTATATGCAGCAACAAATACTTATTCTTAATAGTAATGTTATTGGGTTTTTTATAATCAATGAAAAGCCTCATAGAACCATCCTTTATTTTTAACAAACAAAATAGGTGCACCCTAAGGTTAAGTGCTTGGGTAGATGAAAACCTTATCAATTTATTCTTTTAATTTTCTTTTTAGTTCTAATAGATCAACTAGATCCATTTGATAAGGAGGTTTGAAATTAGATTAACACTAAGAAATAAGTCAATAGTGAATTCAAACTCTTGATCAAGAATAACATCAGGTATATCATCAGTAAATACATATAATAATTCATTTACCAATGGAATATAACCAAGATTAATAGTCCCTTTTTTAAGGACATGCGCAACATAAATTTTACCCCATATTTAATCAATTTCTCAGCTTCTTGATATGTTATCACAGGTATAAACTCATTATTATATATGAATTGAAACTCATTATAAAAATTGAATATAACATCATTTACTTTGAAATAAATATTAAAATTATAAATATAAATACAATCCATACCAAAAATAAAATTAAACTCTACTATTGGTAAGATAATAAGATTTACAAGGGAAGCCATTCCATAGAGAGTAATAGGAAGATTCCTATAAATCTTTCTTTCTTTAATACTTCTATTAAGAGTTTCTACCAAAAGTTCTATCTTTATTTATTAAGGTTATATTTCCATTTTAGTAGAAAATTTCTGAGAAACAAAAGAATATGTAGATCCTATATCAAAAAAGACATTAATATAATTTGAGTAAAAAAGTAATGTACTTTTCACAACTTCATTTGGTATCCCAATAGTAAAAAATGACTTTTCCACACCCTTATTATTATGGTATTGATGGTTTAAATCATTTATACTCATATTTGGATACACAGTTTTATAATGGCCCATATCATTAAAATTAAAACATTTCACTACCTTATTTTCATTATTGGGTTGATTATTACTATTTCTCTTTTCTTTGTAGTCATGATCCAGATACCAAAATTAACACACCAGTAACACTTTTCATATCTTATAATACACTCCCTAGAATGATTATTAATAAACTTATCACAAGAGGGTGATTTAATTTTCTTACCTTTTTATTTATTTTATGAATATTTCCCCATTTCCTTCAACTTAAATAGTTTCTTATCCTTATTGTTGTAAAATTCTAAAAACTCCATCTCAAATTTATCAGCACATCAAATAATATCCTCATAAATTCCAAACTCAAGAGAAACTAAATCCATACATAAACTTGTATTAAATCTTAAGAAAATTTATCAATTTTATTATCATGGTACAGAATAAAATTTGGTGAATAACTATAAAATCTAGTAAAATTTGGTTCATAAACAAAAAAATGAATCCTCCTTATTTTTATTCAACTCCAATAATTTCCTTTCCATTATAACTATATAGACTTTAGGAAAATATTTTTTAAGGAAAATATCCTTAAATATTATCCATTCCATGGAATCAATCTTATCATTTTCCTTGATTTTTTAATAAAAGAACTCTATTTATCAACTTCACTTTCAAAAATATAAATATAAAGAGTTACCTTTTGATTATCTGAACATCCCAAATCTTCAAATATATTCTCTATAGGATTTATCCATCATTTAGCTATCACTGGGTCTGAGGCTAATCTAAATGATGGAGGGTGTTGTTTCATGAAATGCTCCACCATTGACATATCACACTATAGAAAATTAGAATGCTCCCTTACATGTGTATCTCCATTTATATCCTGTGTTACCTGAGTTAACATAGCAAAAAACTTTTCTATTACAATTCTAATCATTCTATGTCACTGATTCAAAAGGATATTATCCTATTGTTGTATTACTACCTCATTTACCCTGTTTTCTCTATGAAAACCCATTATAAAATAGATATATAGTAGATTAAGCAACATGGAAACCCTCAAAGACTACCTCATGATAATATAATAATAGATTAATATCCCTTAAGTGTCTTTTCTTAATGAAATATCAAACTTTAAAGTTATCTAAAACCCTTTCTCTAATACCAACTATAATCACCCCTAAATTAAAAAATCCATAATTATGATTTTAATAGCAAGGATTTTGCTTTCTTACATTCTCATGATCTTTTAGGTTCAGAGTTTTAGAGAATTAAGAAAAAACATTACATAAAAAGTGGACACTTCCATATAGTGTCCATTTTTTCTACAAAAATAAATTCTTAAGTGTAAACCCATGTTTCATTCATGATAATTTTAATTTATTTAACATGAGTCATAATAGTGGAGAATTTGACCTTGATATTGTTCATACT
Source organism: Viscum album (assembly GCA_963277665.1). Classification (NCBI taxonomy): domain Eukaryota; kingdom Viridiplantae; phylum Streptophyta; class Magnoliopsida; order Santalales; family Viscaceae; genus Viscum; species Viscum album. The sequence goes on from OY728141.1 coordinate 933,468,671, forward strand.
CATCCTTAAATCCCATAAAAAACATTTGAAAATGTGCGATGAACACAAAAATCTTAGTAAGGGATATAAAAATAATAAACCAACTACTCCGTTTTAAAACCACGAAAACCCATAAGAATTTTTTTCTTTTTTTTACATAATAAAATTTGAGCTCAAAAAATCATTTACATACTCATGAAATCAACTTTATTGCCCAATTTTTTTTCATAAAAATTCTCAAAAAAATATTAAAGGTAAAATCATAAACATGATTTTTTTTGGGAAAACATGAGAATTTATGGAAATTTTACCTTGAAAACAAACCTTTAACCTTTAAAATATTATAAACCTTTATTTAATCATAATATCATTTTATTACCTCATAAAATAAAAATATTTCAACAAAACCCAATATAAATAATATAATAACCATGTATTCATCTTGGTAATTTATCTTCAAATCATCCTTATAAGAACCCTTAAAAAATGGAATAACCTAACTGGTTAATTCCAACATATATCCCCTAAAGAAAAAATCATTACCTAATTATTTAAGGGATATGTCATACCCAAACATCATCATATAAAATTTACAAGAACCATAAATTAATAAAACACATTAAGGATTTCATTTAAATCATAAAACTCATAAAAATTGGCATCTAATCCCAAAAGAAAAAGCACTTTCAGTTATCTCATAAAAATGAAAGGAAATATCATTTTCTTTTATAACTCTTTAAAATATAAAATTTACCAAATAATTATAATTTAATTTAATTTATAAAACCATGAAAACTTTAAAAATAAACTTTATAACAAATATCTGACATTATAGTGGGAAAAGGTGGTCGTGTGGTAAATGTAAAAAAAACATTCTTTCCAAACCTTTACAAAGAAGTTAAAAAATGATATGTATGGAAAAATTTAAAAAGATTATTTTTTAAACCTTTATAAAGAAAGTAAAATATAGTTTAAAATGAACTTAATCATTCCATTTTATTATAAATAATAATATCCTTGAAATATTTAAAATAACATGGACATGGAAGTGAAAGAGTTTAAAACCTTTAAAATAAGGTTTTAAAGAAAAATACCATATGTTGAGGCCCGAATCACCATGTACATATTTTAATTTCTTTAATAATAAACTTATATTAATTATTTACTTTATTCATAACATTTTTCATGTTTATAACTTTATTATTATTCCTTTTATTTCATTTATTATCACATTTTATTTAGTTACTAAATCCATTAAGTTCACTAAAATGTTTTGGGTTTGTTCAGTACAAAACAGCTTTGGTGTGTTGAATAAGGTAAAATGGGACATAAAATGGTTCCATAATTATTAAATAATCTTAATAATGTAATAAAAATAATATTAATTCAATAAATTCACTTTTATAACCATTCATGTAAGGTAGTAATGAAAAGTAAAACACATCATTCATGGAGGTGGTAGTCCGAACATACATATGAGAAATGTTTTCACTTTATATTGTATAGAAGGTGTGGTGACCAAAGAATAACATATATAAATATTACATAATTATAGATGAATATTCAATATATATCATAATTAAAAATATTGAGGATCGTAAAGGTTTAGTGTCCTTAGAGATAAGATATATAATCAACTTATTTCTTAAAAGATCTTCAACATCTCCTATAAAGATCTTTATATTAGTACCTTTCTATACATATCATACTTAGAACCATCCATTGAAAACTAGGGTTGGAAAACATAATAAAGGGTGATCTCAAATGATTAGTAAGGGTAAACATGGGAGATATAAATCATAAGAGCTTAAGTTGATCATAATGGTATGGTAACATAATCAAGTTCATGTTATCAACATAAAATATTCATACCCAAAAAATCTTAGACCATATAATCCTAAATCAAGTCATATATAAAAGCTTTATTAATAAGGGTGTCAAATAAATAACCATAATTCTAGAGTCATAACATAGGAATGTGGAATTATAAGCGTATTAAATCATAAATTGTGAACATATCTATTCACAATCATGTCTACACATAATCTTGTGATCATAGTAAAAAATAATCATACTCATGAATCAAAATGTGAACATAGTCATTCTTAATCATCTACACACATAATCTTGTGAGCATAACTAGAATAAATCATACTCACACATCAAAATGTGAATAGAGATATTCGAAATCATTTCCATTATTATCATTATCATCTCATGAGATATCTATAACACATTAACTAATGAATTGGTGGTTTATAAGAGACCCAACCATCAAATAATCATAATCTATTCATATATATTCCAAAATTCTATGAAAACATTTATCATTTAATCATAGATTAACTTGTGAAAAGAAAATGGATTTCATCAAGATTTCATAATCATAATCAATAACCATCTAGGGAAATAATAAGGATGGTATTAATGGATAATGTCCCTATTTAAATATAATCAACATCAATAGATTTTGTTTATAGATGAAAATACCTTTAAAATATCCCTTAAAAATTTCTATAGAAAATATCATTTTCATTTTAAAATCAATTATTTAAAATATTTAAATTTCTAGAATATTAAGGGGAAAATTTCTTTGAAAATTACCATAGATATTTCTAAAGTAATCTTTAAATAAAAATTAGTCATGATGGTGGGAAAATCCATTTGTGCGGTATACATTAAAACATGAATTATGATCACACCTTTGGTAAAAAGAACCTTGTTTGAAAAATGAAAAGAAGATTACTTTTAAACCATTTTATAGAAAGAAAAATATGGGTAAAAATAAATTTAATCAATCATATTAGAATAGTAAAGAAATTCTTGAAAATATTTTAAATAAAATATGAACAAGGAAGAAAAATATTCCCAACCAAATAGTAAATAAAGAAAACTTTTATTAAAAACATTTTATCAGTAAATTTAAGTACTAAAGAGATGAAAATGAGAGGAAAAAATGAAATCCCAATAAAAAAAATAGAGTAATATATATGAGGTTTAAAATATAAGGATTATATAATTTATCTCAATGGAAATTTAACATAAACAACCCCGAAAAGAAATTAGATTATATCATAATTCCCCTACCTCAAGTCATGTCATTATTTATACACATTAAAAATAATATATAATAAATATATATTTATTATAAATATATTATAGAACTATATTCATACATAACATACTATTTACCATTCTCTTATAATTTCTAATTATCCATTTATTAATAATCCTTCCTTAAAATCGGCATACGGGTGAAAACTGGCATGTTTTCCATGCATGTTTCGATTCGATGGTTTTGGTACTGACACCTTGGTCATGTTTTTATCATATAAATAATATTAATCATAATATAATTATATTATTTATTCATTAAATATACTTTTATAACCATTAATATAATGTAGTGAAAAAAAATTTATTACGTCACTTCATGGAGGCGGTACTCCATACGTACGCACATGTGATCTTTTCAATTTTCGATGTATGAAATAGAAGAAAGGTAAATTATAATTTAAATTTATAGAATAATTATTATATAATAAATATCATATATATTCATTAAACCTATTATTATTACCATCCATGTAAATTATAAATGAAAAAAAAACACATCACTTCATAGAGGTGGTAGTCCACACATACGCACGAGTGATGTTATCGTTTTACAAATGATAGAATGTTAAGATGTTAGATAAGATATTATAATTACAGAAGAATAATTATTTCATAAATATAATACATAAATGTTAAATCCATAATAATAACCAACCATGAATTATGTTTATTGAAGACAAATCATATCGCTACATGGATATGGTAGTTCACACATACGCATGAGCGATACTTTCATTCCCCATTTGATGGAATGGGGGTGGAAAATGGTTGTCCCATAACCATAATAATATATAAATATATTTATGATATTTTATTAATTATTTTAGTATGGATATAATATATTTATAGGAATTATGAGAAGAATGAAACTTGAAATGATCGGTAATAATATATGCATCTTCTTCAGAAAACATCCTCAGGTTTATACCAAAATCCTTCTTAAGATGGTATTATTATTTAAATAGAACCTATAGGATGTGTGTATGTATGTTATAAAATTATTTGTAAAGGTATTTTATGAGTTAATAGGCTCTTTAAGTGTGTATAATAGAGGAGATATGGTGCCCTTTTATAAGAAATGGAGAGGACACACTTGAAATTTTTCAAAATATTAAAATATATTAATGTATTACTCAAGTAAAATGGATAAAAAAATGACTCGTATTAGAATAGGAGATGATGTAGGGTTAAAATATGACCATAAAATAGGATTTATACAAGTTTTTATGTCATTTTAACCCTTATCTCTTTAGTTTAACCCCTCATTTACCCCTTTTAACATTTACTGTAGTAATGAATTTTACCTCAGTTACTATTCATAATGAACAAAAATTAAGTTAACCTCATTATATAATATCAATTATGATGATTAAAACTATCTAATCCATTTTATTAGATTAAACCTCTATAAGTGATATAAATTTATTTTAAAATATATACACAAAACTCAACAAAACCATTTTTAGAAAAATACACATTTAAGCATAAAACTGAGTTTACCTTCATTTCTTTCCATGTAAAATTATTAAATGAATGTTAAAAATATTTTATTGAATATATTATCTAAAAATTTAATTAAAAAAATCATCAATATATATTAATTCAATTTATTAATATAAAACACATTATGCATATAAAATTATTTTTTTTAGAAAAAACATTATTTTACCTTCAAATGATTTTATTTTAATCTCTTACCAATTAAAAACCAATGAATTAATTTTATAACTACATAAACAATAATTTTTTTTAATTTATTTAATAATATTCATACCTACCAATATAATGGCTATGATATAACTTTCACATTAAATAATAATAACTCAATAGTATATTATGGTTCGTTTAAACTTAGTGTTGCATATAAAGGAAGTTATCAAAGAAATAAAATCTATTTTAAGAGAAATATATCATAAAATATTAGGGTGTTACATTCTACCCTGTTATAATAATTTTCCCTTGAATTTATATCACTTCAATATAAAAAACTTAGGATACTTCTACCTCATCATATCCTTAGGTTCCCACATTACTTCCTTAAATTTATGGTTTCACCACAAAACTTTGACACAGTGAGTGGTCTTATTATACAACACTTTCTCTCTTAGATCCAAAATCTCCCCCATTTGTTCCTCATAATATATATCATTATCTAGTGTTATAACCTTTAAGTTTAGTACATGTGAGGTATCATGTATGTACTTCCTCAAGAGAGATACATGGAACACATCATGAACTTGATAGAGATTTAGTGGAAGCACCAAGAGATAAGAAAATGTCCCAATATGATCAAATTTTTTTAATGGAATGATATATATATGGATCAAAATGACCTTATTTCAAAATATAATAAAATTACTATAATTATATATTCATAGGAATGCCTTATCCCCAACTTCAAACTCTAAATCTCACCAAATATTATCAGTATAAATTTTCTTTTGACTCTGAGATGCCCTAATGTACTACTAAATGTATTGAAACTTATCTTCCATGTCATAAGCTAGATCAAGTCCTAATAGATTTAATTCTACAAAATTATCCTATATCATTGGAGTTTTTCATTTTATTCCCTAGAGGGATTCATAAGGATCCATATGAATTCTCAAGTGAAAGTTATTGTTGTAAGAAAATTCCACCAAAGGAAGGTGTTGATCCCAACCACCTTTGAAATCCATAGAGAAGTATCTCAGAATATACTATAGGGTTTGAATAATCCTATTAGACTAAACATATTTATGAATATGATATGAATTTCTAAAGTTCAACCCTTTTCTATTTGAATACTTCTCCAAAACTTAATGGTAAACCTCAGATCCCGATCAGATACAATAGATTTTGGTACCCCATGAAATATTACTACTTCCTTGATGTATATCATGGAAAAATGACCAAGGGATAAATATTCTCTTATTGTAATTAAATGTGCTAAATTTTTAAGTTTATTGACTATAAACCAAATAAAATTATTCCATTTAGATGTTTTCGGGAGTCCAATGATGAAATCCATGGTAATGTTTTTCCATTTCCATTATAGTATGGGTAATGGTTGTAACATACCCTTAGAATTATGTCTAATAGCCTTAAATTTATAATATACCTAGCATTTATATCCACACTCTTCAATATCCCTTTTTATTTTATACCACTATAAATACTCTTTCAAATCACTATTCATATTCATACTTCTAGGATAAATAGAGAAAGATGAACTATGAACTTCATCCAACAACTCTTTCTTCAATTCTGGTATTGAAGACACACATAATCAGTTCTTGAACCATATATTTATATCATAATCATGGTTTAAATCATGAAAATTTCTCAGTTTCTTCTGTAGTTATTCATCCTCCTTCTACGCCTCTTTAATCATTACATGGATGGATGGTTGAACATTCATTTGAGAAAGTAATGGTCTGTCCCATTTCCTCATGATTTCAATATCCATATTCTATAAATTTATAAGTATTGAATCACTTTTATTCATTATCATGGAAAATATAGAATGGTATTTCTAACTTAGAGCATCAACCACTTTATTCTTCTTCCCATGGTGGAAATTTATTGAGTATTCATAATATTTAATCAACTTCAACCATATACTTTGGAACATATTTAACTATTTCTATGTGAATATATACTTCAATATTTTATGATAAGTATATATATCAAATATATCACTATAAATACAATTCCTCTATATTTTCAATACAAAAATTACTACTACCAACTCCAAATCACGAGTTGAGTAATTTTTCTCATGATTTTTTAATTAGTGAGAGGCATAAACCATCACCATATTATTCTTCTTAAGTAAGTATCCCAATCCATTATTTGATGCATCACTATAAATAAAAAACCCTTATCCACTATAGGGAAGTGTGAGTAAAGGTTCATTGAACAGCCTTATTTTTAGTACCTTGAAATTTTTGTCACATTCATCTATCTATAGGAACTTGGTTCCCGTCTATGCAAAATTGGTTAGCAGATTAGATAGCCATGAAAAATTCTTCACAAATCTTGAATAATATCTATACAATACAAGAAAACTAAATATCTAAATCATAGGATTTGATCTAGGAAATTGGTCAATAACTTTTTTCTTTTAAGGATTTACTGATATACCCTCTCTTGAGGTTATATGACCCAAGAATAAAACTTTTTGTATCCATAATTCACACTTTCTAAATTTGGAATAAAACTTATCCTTCCTCAATACAATCCTCAAATGATATTTATGATCTTCCTTTATCTTTGAATATATAATAATATAAGCTATAAATAATACCATGAACTAATCAAGGAAATATCTAAAGACTCTATTCATTAGATCCATTAAGATAGAAGTGGCATTGGTAAGTAAAAATGTAATTATTATAAATTCATAATGACTATACCTCATACGAAAGGTTGTATTTGATATATCCTATTTCTTGACCCTCAATTAATGATATACATAATGAAGTTAAATATTTGAAAAGTATTGAGATCCCTATAGTTGATCAAACAAGTCATTAATATAGGAAAAAATACACTTGTTCTTGATAGTGATGTTTTTATATTCTCTATAATCAATAAAAATATGTATTGAACCATCTTTCTTATTAAAAAAAAGAACTAGTGAACCCCATGGTGAAACAATCAGGTGTATGAATCATTTATCATGATTCTATCAGATTTTCTTATTCAATTTCTATAAATCAATTGGGGAAATTCTGTAAGGATTCTTTGAAATAGGTGTAACACTAGGTATGAGTTATATTGAAAAATCAATTTCATGATTCGAGGGAAAACTAGGAAAGTATTCAATAAAAACATTATAATATTCCCAAACAATAGGAATATTTTCAATGTTACTTTTATCTCCAACCATTTTCGATAAACATCCCTCATGAATAGTTAGTAAGGACCATACAATAAAAGTAATTATCATTGAAAGTTAATGTTCATCATCACAATGATAAAAAATCATAGGTTGATTTATAATATCAAATGAAACTTACCTTACTTGGAAATTGATATGGGATTTATATAAATAAATCTAATCCATGCCCAATATAATATCAAATTCAACTTGAAGGAGAACAACAAGATTTTCAGGAAGCACATTCCCAAAAAATTCTATCAAAGAGGATATATAAAATTAAGATGCGATTGTCGTACCATTAGGAGTTTTTACTACCAACTCAACATCTAATCATTGATGTGGTGATGTTATACTCTTATAAAATTATTTAAATATAAAATATTGGTTAGATATAGAATCAAATAAGTCATTTTCAGTTCTATAGTGGATGGTAAGTGTACATTTCACCACATCATTATCTTGACCTACTTTAGTTGTGATAGAAAAGGAATTCCATTTATCCTTTTTCTTAGGGGGTTATTGAGGCTTAAAATCCTCATTAGATATTGGATTAGGGAATTAATTCACATAATTCCCAATCTATCTACATATGAAACATTGAATTTAATTGGACAAACCCATCTTACCCTCTGTTTCATTTTCTGACCTTTTCACCCCCCATCGATAATCACTAGCTTGATGGATAACCTTTACACAATTGAAGCATTTCCCAACTACTTTTAGATAATTTTTGTTTCTCCCATTTTTTGTAGAATTTTTGTGGTGTGAATTTCTTTCCTCTATGGAATTTACCATTCAAGTTTCCATAAAGCTCCTTTTTTTAATCTTTTCATTAAAAATAGAAGAATAATTAGAGTTTACACTATCTATTTCTACCTTAAGAGCACATTGAATGATTTCTTCATAGTTAACAAAGTCTATTATGGCTATGAATTTTGAACACTTGGTTTTAGGCCACTAAAAAATGATCATTTTTTCTCATAGGTTTGATGATAAATCCAAAATTATACCTTCAAAGTCTTATAAATTTTCCTTTGTAGGTGTAAATGGATTCATTATCCTTCTATTTCACCTCCAAAAAGTTATTTTACATATTATTATGAAGAGTTAAAGGAAATTATTTATTGAGAAATACCCTCTTAAACTCCTCCCATTCCATGGAGTTTATGTATTCCTCTTTCCCTATATTCTTGATAAGAGTCCACTATTAATCAGCTTCTCCTTAAAAGTTATAGAATTGTATAAAAATTTTCTCATGGTCTGAGCATAGAAGAATGGAAAATATATTTTCCATAACATTTATCCATTACTCATCAACTAGTGGTTAAAAAGACCCATAGAAGGAATGTGTATGTTGTCGCATAAAAGGGTCTACGACATGTTGATCCCTCCTTGGTTCATTCATAATCTTAACATGGTTCAATTTATTTCCTATATTTTGATATAGTTAAGTGATAATAGATGCAATATGTTTCATCCCAGATCTAAATACATTTGGTTTCTCTAGAGTATGGCCATTGAATTTCCTGCCACATTCATTGTTAGCATGATTCCATCTGGTTCTATCCATAAACTAAAACAAAAAATAACTAACATAAGTATTGATAAGTAATAAATAGAGTAAGAAATCATAAGAAAATAATTTTTGAGATGTTCTAATTTATGAAACCTTATCATCAACCCATGATACTTTAGGTTTATCCTAAATAACTTTTAACTCACCATAGGTTTTCTTAGGTTATATCCTCATATTTAACATAACCTAATCTCTAAAAATAACTAATTATAGATGAATATTCAATACATATCATAATTATACATGCTCGAGGACCTTAAAGGTTTTTTTTATTTAGAGACTAGATACATAATCAAATTATTTATTAAAAGATCTTAAACACATCACAAAAATATCTTCATATTAGTACCCTTTTAGATGTATCATACTTAGAACCTTCCATCAAAACCTAGGGAAGTAAAATATAATAAAGGGTGAACTTAGATACTCAATATATTTAAACATGGGATATATCAATCATAAGATTATAAAATGACCATAAGGGTATTATAACACAATCAAGTGCACATTCTCAATGTAAAATATTCATACCCAGAAAATATTAGATCATAAACTCCAAAATCAGAAGATATCTAGAAGCATGATTAATAAGGGTGTCAAATTAGTAACCATCATTCAAGAGTCATAACATAGGCATGTTGTATTATATTCTTGGGAAATCATAATATAGTGAACATATCTATTATCAATCATGTCCACACATAATATTGTGAGCATAAATCATACTCACGAAACAAAATATGAACATATCCATTCATAATCATGTCTATATATAATATTGTGAGAATAGATAGAATAAATCATACTCACATATCAAAATGTGAAAATAACCATTCACAATCATGTATATTATTATCATAATAATATCATGATATATCTATATAACATTACCCAATGCATTTTTGTTCTATAACAACCCAACCATTACATAATCATAATTCATTCATATGTATGCCAAAAGTTCATGAAAACATTTATCATTTCATCATAGCTTAATCCATGGAAAAGAAAATGGGTTTCATCAATATTTAAACATCATAATAAATAAACATATAGATAAATAATAAGAAAGGTATCATTGTATCATGTCCCTATTGAAGCATAAGTAACATCAAAGGATGTTTTTCACAAATTAAAATTCCTTTAAAATATCATCAGAACATTTCTTGAGGAAAATATACTTTTTATTTTGAAATCACTTATTTAAAAGCTAAAAATTTCCACAATATTAGGGAAAAAATTCTTTGAAAATAACCATGGAAAATTTTAAAGGAATATTTAAATCAAATAGTAGTCATAATGTTGGGAAAACTGTTTATGAGTTATACGTTAAAATAAAAATTCCATTCACACCATTGGTAAAAGGTACCTCGTTCGGAAAATAAAAAGAAGATTAATTTTAAATATTTTTTATAGAATGTTAAATATGGTTAAAAAATACTTTAATAATTTATTATATAATAGTAAAAACATTCTTGAAACCATTTTAAATAAAATATGGACATGGAAGAAAAATATTCCCAACCAAAGAGAAAATAAGATCGGTTATTCTTAAAAACATTTTATTGACCAGTTTAAGTACTGAAGTGAGAAAAATGGAAGTAAAACATGAAAACCCAAGGAATAAACAAAATATAATAAAATATAGAGGGTTTATAAGATAATTATAATATAATTTCCCTCAATGTACATTTAAAATAAACAATCCCAAAAAGAAAAGAGATTGTATCATAATTCGCTTACCACAAGTCGCATATTTCTTCATACGCATTAAAAGCTCTTGTATAATAAATATATATTTATTATACATATATTATATAACCATATTCATACATAAATTACTATATACCATTCATTTATAATTTATAATTATCTCTTTATTAATAATCATTCCTTAAAATGGATATATGGGTGAAAACTTGTCTCTTTTCCATGCATGTCTTGGTTCGAATGTGAAGAAATAGCCTTAAAAATTACATAATATTGAGTATTAATTCATAAAATAATTATATTTCAATTGAGAATCACTATAGTTTATAATTTTATAGGATTATGGAATTACCCTTACATAAATAAATAGTACATCATAAGGTGGACAATTTCACTTAATATTTATTTTTATCACAAAACAAAACTTTTATGATATAAAAAGTTTTATTTTAATGGAAAATATTCACAATTTTAAACTTCACCTCATCCTTTTCCATGCACATCCTTAAAATACAGTGAAAAACATTTAAAAAAATGGGATGAGCACAAAAAACTTAGTAAGGAACATATAAAAGTAAAGAAAGAAACCTCTTAGTTCATGAATACTTATACAATATTTTTATTATTAAAAATTAAACTCTGGGCTTAGGATAAATTTTTTATTACCCACGAAATAAACTTTTCTACCCAAATATTTTCATAAAACATTTCATAATAAATATTAAATGAAAAATAAAACTCATAAAGGTTCCTTTGTAGTCATGAAAAACTTATGAAATCTTTTTCAAAAAAAGTTATGTATTTCACCCTTATGAAGTAGCATATGCTTTAATTTAAATATAATCCCATGAGTAATCACGTGATATAATAACATAAAGAACATGGTCTCATAAGATCATGGAAAAATAGGAAATGTGGCAGCATCCCAAAACATGAAATGAGCATAAGTCAAGGCTAAATTATAAGAAAGCATCATATGGTTGACAAAATCCCATAGTGGATTAGGTTTACTTCATAATCCCATACATAATGTCTCATGAGACAAAATATTTACCCAATTAATTGTATTACTATCTAGGAACACCCATCATAACATGTTCATGATTATGTGTGCCACAAAAGGAAATTAATCACAAGGTATAATCATAAGAATTACCCATGGAAATAAATGGGTCACATAATCTTGCCTTGTATCATAATCAAAGGAAATTTCATATAGAATGAATTTGAGAAATGAATATAAGGTATGTATTACCCAATAAAATAAAGGGATAATAATATAATTATATATGTAAGAGACATATATACATAATTTAGAGGCATTAAATAGCATTAAAGAGAAAGAGATAAGGTGTGTTGGAGAGAAAATTTTCATAACCCAAAGAAAAAGGGTGGTTTTAAGGGATCCCTTACACCCATAACCAAAAAATTTCTAGATATAAATATATAAATTCCATTTAAAACCCTTTTTTATAATAATTAGAATAAAAGGAAATGGATTTTTTCTTTGAAGAAAACAAGTAATCTTCTAAATAAATCTAAATATCAACTAATGGTTGCGGTAGTGGGAAAAGATGTTGATTTATTATACATTAAAATAAAACATTCCTTTTTTCTTTTTTATATAAAATAAAAATGTCCCATATAAAATACATAAAAATATTCCTTTCGAAAACCTTTGAAATAAAGTCAAAAGAGACATAAAACATCCGTTATAATCCATTTATGTTCATATAAATACATCAAAAAATAATTTTAAGAATATGGAAATAGAATATAAATATTTAGAAAATAAATATTTAAAATGTTTAAAATGAGTTTTTAAAGTGAATTGTCCCTTATATAATACCTTAAAAGGATTCCATTTTTAAAAGCATTGTAAAGAAAGTCAAATATGGTAAAAAATAACTTTTAGAATCCATTGAAGCATAAATAAAACTTTTCTTGAAACATTTATCAGAATATGAACATGAAAGAAAATGAGTTGTAGGGGAAACTTTAAAAGATTATTTTTTAAAAGAAATTCCCTTACCTCAAGCCTAACTCTTCATGTGCATTATTTTTTTCCTCTTCTTCAGACAATCGACTTTTATTATAACTTAATATCTCTAAGGTTTGAATTATACCCAAAATAATATCACTATAATGTAAGGAGGTATGTTATGAATGAATTTGGGTAGGTCTTGGATGAACTAAAAGGATTTTTAAGTTTTAATAAAAGAGGGGAATAAGTTCCCTTTTATAAGAGAGGGGAGGGGAACTCTTGGAATTACTTAAAATATTAAATTAATACAAATTTATTTTTAAGGAAAAATGGATCCAAACTGATATAATTCTAAGGTAATACTATTATGGGTTTAAATCCTCCCATCCAATAAAATTTAGACAATTTTATGTGATTTTTTCACCCTTATATATTTTTTTTAACCTATGTTAACCCTTTTTGATGATTACCATTATAACAATGTTTTTTACTATTTAAGAGTAAAGATAGTTACTATAAAATAAAAATTGGCCAATAAATAAACCATGGTTGATATTTTAAACCGTAAAATAATAAATTGGATGGATATAGGAATTTTTAGGAATTTTTAATCATTTAATAAAATATTATTTATTATAAAATATCATTAATGTCAATTTTAGAACTATTCATTTAATTTGACTTTGAAAACAGCAAGAAAACAAAGGAATTAAGATATAATTATTTCACACATCAATAATATATTATATTTATCTAAAAAAAATTGGAACATAATAATTCACTCAAATTATATTACTTTTAATATTTTTAGAATCATTTATTTTATTTTTTATTAATTAAATAAATATTGTGTCAGTATTGTGTAATAATTTAAGGTAATTATTTCATTACTAAAAATTATTAATAGATTACCATGATAAAAAATTAATTTATCTTTCAAATTAATATTTAAAAATAAAAAATAAGTTATTTTTATCCCTATCAAAAAATATTATAGTTATTAAAAGAAAAAAGTGTCATTTTTTGTCTTTATCTTTTACTTAAATATTATAAAGGTAAAATTCATGAAAATATGGCATAAAGTGGCCATATATTATATAATTTGATGGAAATTTCTGAATTACACCCATCCTACAAGATAAAGGTAAGTGTTAGGGTCAATTTTTAGTCCTTATCATATTATTTTTAACCTTAGTTACCTGATTTACCCTTACCATGAGGATAATTATTTACTCTGGTTACTATTCATAATGACACAAAATAAAAGGGTCATATTTACCAAATCTGGACCCATTAATTCTAAATATGTAATTAATTTTTCAATATTAAATTCACATATATGTCATAATTTAATTTAAAATTAAACCCTTGAAAACACAATGAAATGCGTTTTTTCAGAAAAATTCCATGTTAAGTATAAAAATGTTTTTATACCAAATTCAAGTATAAATTTCTTTACAAGGACTATAATTGGATTATATTTAATAAAAAATAACTAATTAAATTTTAAAATTAATTAAAAATATAATATTACTTTGTAAACACTTTAAAAGAAAATACACTTTTTAATAAAAATCAGTATTTTCACTATTCATTGAAAAATCAAACTTTTCATAAAAATATCAAAATTTCATCATAAGATAATTTTTATATGATGATTTAAAAATGAAATAATTTTAAAAAACACCATTTCCAAAATTTTAAGAAATTAATTTTATTATCCTCTCACAAAAATTAATAAAAATCATTTTTGAATGAGACATATTTTTAAAACATAAAATAAATTTATCAAAAATTAAAATCTTATTTCCTAATAATTAATCAAAAAAAATTTATTGCGTAGGAAATTTGTAAATATATTTAATAATTTTTTTAATCTAATTCATACACACCAACTCATTTTCTAGGTTATAATGGTCATATTTATATATTAATATTTTATGTTTTTTAAGCTTGATGATGTGTGTCGTATTCACTATAAAACATAATGTTCTTCTTTTAAAATCTTAGGGTGTTACATTCTACCCACTTTAATAAATTTCATTCTCTTAATTTGAACTTGATCTTGGTAATTAAGCTTTTTTCATATTAAAATACCTTTTTTAAAATTGGAAATCATAAAAAGAGTTAATAAAACTTCCTCTCAAAAAGAGGGAAAGAGAAATACGAAGGTCATCTAGGATAACACATAACTTGGTTTCAAAATAGGAAAACATTAGTGGGAAGTGAAATTAAGACATGGAAGAGAAATTTAATATATAAATAATTATGTAGATTGGAAGAGATCTTTGGCCATATGAAAATGAATGATCAAGAGAAAGTTAATGATTGTAAGTCAATAAAGTGTTAAAAAGACCATCGATTAATCATAAATGAAGATAATAATATTTTTTTTTGTTTTAAGATCCTTTTCTTAGAGTTTAGAAATTAATTTACCATATAAAATGAGAAAATAAAGAAATATAGTTACTTAAAAACTATAATTTCTTCCTTTAATCAATTTCCACTACAATATCATATTTTGATCCAAAAAAATGAGTATTCAAGATGAATTTTTCATACCCAAGCACTTAAATATACTTATTATGGATCACATAATCCCTAAAAAGGATAACAATCTATTCCTCCTATCTTTATAAATTATCCAAAACCAAAATGTTTAGCATAAGGTAATATAATTCCCAAAATAAACAAACCTTCATATGATGAAATAAAAAATTAATCTCTTAAGCCTAAATATTAACACCCAAAGTTCATTTAAATCATTTGATAAATAGATGAACTTAAAATTCTTCAAAAAATTCTATAATAATATTGAAATGAAAGATTATAATGATTTTATCATATATTATTCCCAGATAAATTTAACATTTTTCTCTAAATAACATCAATCACTCTTAAAGTATCATACTAAAAATGTATATTTCCAAATCATATAATCTAAATGATATGATAATTATCTCCATAAATAACCTGAATCACTATAAATCCACATCAAAATCATATATTCTTCTAAAAAGATAATTCAACCATTATTCCTCAAATAAAATACCATAATATTCCATTTACCTTATTCATATAATGTTTTTTAAATAACATGATTCACTTAATCACCAAATCACTTTTCAATCCCATGGTTATCTATAAGATAAAACATATGTTCCCAAAATCAACTTAATCTTTATTTTTCAAATCATTTAAGTAAAAATATTCATAAGAACCAGGATATCACATAGGCCAGTGGTATGTGTTTCACCCTTTTTTCCCTTCGATTGTGGGTTTAAGCCCTATGGCCTTTCCAGATGTGATAGATTTTCTTTTTTACTAAAACTTTATTAATATAATTCCTATAAAATTCCCAAAAAAATATGATGAACATCCTAAAAAATTACCTTAATAATCAAATATCATATAAACCCTAAAGGTTTTTAATACATTTAAACATATGAAAAGAGCATTAGTCCTCAAATAATGCTTCATGTTGAACTTAAGGGTTACATATACCTCAACCCAATAAAACATCTCCCAAAATTTCATTAATAAATATAAAATCCCATCACTTAAAACCTCAAAAAGGGTGTTTATGCCTTTGGACTTATGATCAAAATTAAACTTATAAACCCATGATGGTATCCAAAACTATTAAGTTAATCTCGCATGAAAAAAAATCTCCAAAGTTATATAAACCTTTCCTATGATATTAACAATAAAAACCCTACCTTAAATATTACATTATATTAATTATTAAGTCAATAATTCATTATCTTTAATTTGAGAATCTTTATGGTTTAGAGTTTTAGAGGACTATTCCATCAACGTTACATAAATAAATATTACATCACAAGGTGGAAACTTTTACTTATTATCCATTTTTTCCACAAGACAAAACTTTTATGATATAAAAAGTTTTCTTTTCATGACATATCTTCCCACTTTTCTTCTTGACCTTATCCTTATACCTATACATCCTTAAAACCCTATGATTTTTTAAAAAATATGGTATGAGAACAAAAATCTCAGTAAGGGGAATATAAAAATAAATAAAGAAACATGTTAGTTCATGAATACTTATAAAAGATTTGTATTTTTAAAAATTGAACTTTAGGCTCAAAATAAAAATTTTATTACACAAGAAATCAACTTTTCTGCCGAAATATTTTCATAAAATATTTCATAAGAAATCTAAAAGGAAAAATAAAACTTATAAAGGTTCCTTTGAAAAAAATAAAAACTTAAAAAAAATTCCACAAAAATTATACATTTCACCCTTACAAAGTATCATATACTTTGCTTTAAACATAAGCTCATGAGTAATCACATGGGACTCTAACATAAAAAACATGGTATCATAATATCATGGAAACACATGAAATGTAACAACATTATAAAACATGACATAATTATAAGTCAAGACTAACTTCTAAGACAACATCACATGGTGGAAAGAGTCCCATAGTTTATTAGGTTTACTCCCTAATCCCATACATAATGTCTCATGAGACAAAAGATTTACCCAATGCATTGGAATATTATTTGGGAACACCCATTATAACATGTTCATGATTATGTGTACCATAAAAGGAAACCAATCATATGTAATAATCATAATAATAACCATGGAAAGTAATTGGTTTTATATCGCCTCATATCGCAATCAAAGGAAATTTCATAAAGAATGAATTTGAGAAAATAACATAAGGCATGTGTTGGCACCTCCTTATTTGGAGTGTGTTTGACACTCTCTTATTTTAATGATCACAAACCATTATTATTTTAGTAATAATGTTTCATATATTGTATAACAATATTTTATATTATAAATACTTCTTGTATGATATTTTTGCTAAGTATTATGGCAATTCACCATTGGATGGAAGCCGTCGTTGCTGCTAGGATGAGATACTACAAGAGGCAAGTCACCGTCACTGCCGAGATGAACTAATGACAAAGGAAAGTCACCAATACCGATAGGATGAGCTACCTCCAGATGGAGTCACCATCACTTCTAATAAGAGTTACCACCAGGAAGAGGTATCACCAAAGGTGAGTCACCATTACTACTAGAGGAGCTACCTCCATAGGCGAGTCACCACCAGATGTTGAGTCACCGCCATCTTCTTGTTACCATTGTTGACCGAATACTTTGGTGTGAATGGATCAATGGATAAAACTATTCTTGTATAGTTTGATAAATTCTTCAAGAATTAGTAAAATATGATCTGAGTAATGTGGATCTCCTCCATCCAACACTGCTATATATTCACAAAGTATCTCTCTCTCTCTTTCTTAGATACAGAATGAAAGATTCATACAATCTCTTACAAACCTATAGTGGATTGGGAAACCTAATTTGTGAATTCTCATGAACTTACTTATTCACATTTTGTGAAGTTCAATGACACTGAAGCACAAGACCCGTTACTGAGATTGATTGAGACATCATACACAGATCAACTGAAACATGCCTATATATTTATACAATCCTCTATTCTACTTCAATTTTCTAGAATAAAGCACAAAATCCTTACCAGTGTTGATCTGAGGACTACGAACATAAAAAACACATAAATCTGAGATTTTTCTATTCTTATTTGTTCTGTCTGTTTTACTTTTTATTAGTGTGTTGTTTTCCTATTATTAAACACACATTGTCGACTGTACATTCTTGGAGATTACGTGTTATTCTATTCCTTCTCAATCTGTTTCCCACTGTGTTTATGGAAGAGGTCTATATGTGACCTATGCTATTCTTACATCCCATGAATAACTATGGAAGAGTATTTTTTGCCTGGAAAGCTTGTTTTTGTTGACTGTATACCTAATCCAAGTTGTGGATTTATTTGATTATATTTGTAATCTACTTGGCAATAGGTGATTACCAAGTGGAGAGGATTAAGTCTCACCGTGAGATTGAACATCTTGTTTATTCCACTATGTCTTTATATTTTTTTTATTAATATATCCTATATTATTATTATATCTATAAACAATTATATTACTTTGATAATTAATCTTAACTAGTGTTGATATTTATTTTTATCTAAGTAAATTGATTTCAAAAGTTATGGTATTTATAAACAATATTTTAATTGAGACTTAATCATTATTTAAGAAATATTTTAAAAGGATAGATCTTATATCGATCTTCTATTTTGGTTAATTATATAGTTTATTTTTATTAAGGGTATTTTTACATTAACCTAATATTGAACAGAAATTTTTATTGGGAACTCAATTCACCTCCTATTGAGTTATTCACTCTGAACAAAATTTGGAATCATAGGATTTTTATTTTATATATATTATTACCTTTTTAACTATGATTTTAGTTGTATAATAAAGATCTAAAATTTCTATCAATTCTAAATTTTAGTTCTTTATGGATAATAGAAAAGAAGGATCTGCTACCAACAGACCTCCTTATTTAATGGTACCAACTATGCTCAATGGAAAATAAATATTAAAATGCATTTGGAAAGTATAGGTTTTGACATATGGATTGTAATAAAAGATCAATATGAAATACCACAAACTTCTAGAAGTGAATGTAGTAATGCTACAAAAACTACTTACAATAATAATTGTAAATCTATGAATGCTTTATTTTATGCTTTGGGAGATGATGAATTCAATAGAATATCTACTTGAAAATATTCTTTTGAGATATGGGATACCATATCTGTATCCCATGAAGGAACATCAAATGTCAAAGAAATGAGATTAAATACATACACAATGAAATATGATGAACTTATTTATGATATGTATCTCAGGTTCAATGAGATAGTCAACACCATGAACTCACTTGGAAAGAAAGTGACAGACAAAGATCAAGCGATAAGACTACTTAGATTATTACTATAAAGATGAAGAGGAACATCTATATCAATCATAGAATCATGTGATATAAGTAAACTACCTATCAAGAAACTTATATGAAAGCTGATGATGTATGAAAAAGAGCTTAAAATCAACAAAAAGATTGATGAAGATGAACCAAAAATAAAATCAATAGACTTTAAAACTACTATCTTCAGAAAAATTCAAAAAGGAAAAACTAAAGATTCCAGTGAAGAAGGATCTTATGATGACAGTGATGAAGAAATGACACATATGGCCAAAAGATTCAAAAAATTCTATAGGAAAAATAAGTTCTTTAAAAAATCAAATTTCAGAGGAGATTATGATAACAAAGGAAAATGGAAAAGGGATTGTAAAAAGGATGAAACTCGAAATGAATTCACCTTCTATGAATGAAATAGGAAAGGACACATTAAGGTTGAATGTCCAAAATTGAAATAGAAAAATAAGTATGAGGATAAGGATATAAGATACAAAAAAATAAATGAAAGCAACATGGAGTGCCTATGAAGATAGCTCAACTAACTCAGACACTAATCAAGAAGATAAGTCTAACATAGACAATATTTTCTTTACAACAATCATATTAGAGGTAAAAAATATTCTTCCTGTCTCTCCTAGTAATGTCTCATATATTTCTGAAACTAAAGAAAATAATGACAATGAGGAAAACATGACCAAAAAAGATATGTATGATTACTATAACATGCTAGAAGACACTTTTCATGAGCTGAAATATAAATATAAGTCACTTAAGAAATATCATGCCTTAACAAATTTTTTTAAAAATAACCTTACTATTGAAAAAGAGAAAATGATCAACTATTGAAAGAAAAAATTGAATTAAAATTGTCAAATGAATAGTTAAAGAAAGACATAGAAAAATTTACCAATGGTAAGAAAACATTAACTCAAATACTGGGAAAGAAATTTTATACCAAGTATATAACTGGTATAGGTTACCAGCCAGGAAAAAGAAAAATTGCAAAAACCATATTTACATCAAGTACCAATTCTGAAAGTTCATATACTGCCAATACCTACTCAACTAGACCTAATAAAGTTTTATCTCTAAAAGTCTTCAATCTATTTAGAAGAAACCTGTTAGAAAAATATGGTTTTCAAAATATCTTATTACTAACATAATTTTACCCAAGAGGATTTGGGTACCAAAATAATTTTTGGCATAAACTTTATGTTGTGGGAAACCTATTTAAAAACCACCAGTAAAAGCCTATGGTATCTGGATAGTGGATGTTCTAGAAACATGTCTGGTGAGTATTTAAACTTCAAGAATTTGATCAAAGTTGATGGTGTACATGTCACTTTTGGTGACAATACAAAAGGGAAAATCATTAGCCTTATCCAAATTGGTAATTCTAATTCAGTATTAATTTCAAAAGTTTTATATGTAGATGGTTTAAAATACAATCTGCTTAGCATATCCCAATTATGTGATGATGGATTTTGTGTAAAATTTTAAACAAATTCCTATCATGTTTTTAATGATAAAAAATATTTAGTTTTTACTACTTTGAGAAATAATAATATTTATTCTATTGATTTAAATTATTTATCTTATAAAAATATTTCTTGATTAATTGACTTTTGCAAATAATCTTAGCTTTGGAATAGGATACTAGTCCATTGCAATATTCACTAACTTAGAAGGTTAACTAGTAAAGGGTTAGAGTAGGTGTAATCACCAAAGCAGAACCAATGGATTTGGAAGAATGAGAGGGTATGACTATGCTATTGAGACTAGCCTGTACTTGCACAGGAAGCTTAGCCAGACGGCCATGCAAAGGTGGAGAGCTACCATAACGATGTAGATGTTGGGGAGGGGCGGTTCCTTATAGTTACAGTCTGGTTGAATTCTCTAAGACCTTCGGTCCATGTAATGTCTATTAAGCCTATGGGCCATGTAATCACTAAGCCTACGGGCCTTGTAAGGGTTCCCCCTCATCCCTTAAAATAGGTGTTATCAAAAATCAATAAAAAATGAAGGCCTTCGGGCCATTCGGGGTACAATAAAGAAGTTTCAACCTCTCCTCCTTTACAGTTAATCTATATAGACCTATTTGGAACTTCTAGAGTCTCCAGTATAAATGGAAAACATTATGTCTATATCCTTATAGATGACTTCTCTAGATACACTTGATTATACTTTCTAGATCACAAAAGTGAAGCTTTTTCTTAATTTATTAAGTATGCCAAATCTTTATAAAACCTTAGTGGACTTAGGATTAAGACCTTAAGGAGTGATCATGGTCGAGAATTTGAAAATCAAGACTTGAAATCATTTTGTTCACAAAATGGTTATAACCACAACTTTTATGCTCCTAGGACCCCACAACAAAATGGTACATTAGAAAGAAGAAATAGAACTCTTCAAGAGATATCCTGAACCATGTTAAATGGGTATGGTCTACCTGTTTATTTTTGGGATAAAGCTATTAATACAACCTATTACACTATAAATAGAGTATTGATTATACCTATATTAAAGAGAAAACCTTATGAGTTATGGAATAATAGAAATCCAAATGTTAATTACTTTAGATTTTTTGGTTGCAAAGTTTTTATTCTAAATAAAAAAGTATAATTTGGACAAATTTTCTTCCAAGAGTGATGAAGGATTTTTCCTTGGATATTCAACTTCCGATAAAGCTTATAGAGTGTTTAACAAGAGAACCAGAAAAATGGAAGAATATATTCACATGAAGTTTGATGAAATTGATCCCATTTAAGCTAAAACCATCTTAGAAGAACTTGAGGATGATCTGTCAACTCTGAATCTTTGTTCTAAACTATTTTAAAGTTTTGTTAAACAAACAGATAGTTCATCCAGTAAACTACCAGAACCAGAATAGGAAGAAGGACTTGGGTATACTAGTCCCTATTCTCATAGAACCATTAGGAATCATATAAAACACCCTTTAGATGTTGTAATAGGAAGCCTAGATAGAAGTACACAAAGCAGATCTTCCCATAGAAATCAAATTGAACATCAATCCTTCTTGTCACAACTTGAATATAAGAACATTAATGATGCCATCAATGATGAATTATATGTAATATCTATGCAAGAAGAACTTAATCAATTTGAAAGAAATAATGTTTGGGAACTTATTGACCAACCTAAATACACCTTAACTATTGGAACTAAGTGGGTGTTTAGAAACAAGGTTGATGACTCTAGCAGTATAATAAGAAATAAAACTAGACTATTTACACAAGGTTATAATCCAAAAGAAGGTATTGATTATAAAGAAACCTTTTCACCTATAGCAAGACTTGAATACATTATAATAATACTTTCCTATAAAGAATATTTTTACTTAAAAATATTTCAAATAGATGTCAAAAGTGAATTCTTAAATGGATTTATAATTGAGGATGTTTTTATTGAACAACCCCCAGGATTTCAAAATCCTCATTTTCCAAATCATTTTTTTTAAATTAACAAAAGATTTGTATGCTTTAAAATGGGCTCCTAGAGCTTGGTATGATAGTATTACCTCTTTCCTTATTTCAAATAGTTTTTCAAAAGTTATAGCCGATCTAACCCTCTTTATAAAAAGAATTTCAAAAGATGTTTTAATAGTAAAAATATATGTAGATGGTATTATTTTTAGATATACTAAAGATTCCGTATGTATTGGTTTTTCAAAACTGATACAAAATGAATTTGAAATGAGTTTAATGGTTGAAATCAAATTATTTCTTAGATTTTAGATTTTTCAAAATAAAGAATGAATTATCTTAAATAAAAGTAAATACACTAAAGATCTTTAAAATATTTTGTCCTAGAAAGTATCAAAAGCAGTGATACTCCTATGAGTACCAATTTTAAACTAAACCTTGATGAAGATGAGAAATTAGTAGATCAAACTAGTTATAGAGGTATGATTGGCAGTCTTTTATACTTAACTTCTAGTCGACCTGATATTATGTTTAGTGTGTGTATGTGTGCTCACTTTCAAGCAAATCCAAAAGAGTCACATTTATTAGTTGTCAAAATAATTTTTAAATACCTTAAGTATACAACCAATTTAGGATTTTCCTATCCAAGAGGACATGATTTTGATGTAGTTAGTTATTCAGATGCTGATTTTGGTGACTTTAAGTTAGATAGAAAAGGCACATTAGGAACATGTCATCTTTTAGGAAAATCACTAGTATCATGGTGTAGTGAAAATAAAAATTTTGTTGCACTATCTACTACTGAAGCTGAATACATAGCTTCAAAAAGTTTTTATACACAAATATTGTGGATGAAACATACTTTACTAGACTTTGGATACCGATTAAGAAATGTGCCTATAAATTGTGATAACACAAGTGTATTAAACATTTCCAAAAATCATGTATCTCACTCTAGAACAAAACACATTTATATAAGACGTCAATTTTTGAGAGATAATTATCAAAAGGGTGATATAACTTTATAATTTATTAGAACTGAATATCAGCTAGCTAATATATTCACAAATCCTTTTAATTATGAAAGATTAAACTACATCAAACATTAATTGGGAATTATAAACTTACGTTGATGTGTCACCGTTGATGAGTCATTGTTGATGAGTCACCATTGATGAGTCACTATTGATGAGTCACCATTGATGAGTCACCGTTTATGAGTCCCTGTTGATGAGTCACCGTTGATGAGTCACCATTGACGAGTCACCGTTGATGAGTCACCGTTGATGATTCATTGTTGATTTAGTCATTGTTGAATGAATCACTGTTCCTTTTTATGTTACCTTTGTTTTATTACCATTTCCATTTTCCTTTACTGATTAAATTATTATTATTTTTATTTTATTATTATTAATTTAGAATCCATAAATGATAAAATCATTAAGATAACTCTAAATTGATTCACTACCTTTAACTCTTGATCTCTCGAACTTTTTCCTTCCCCTCAAACCGATCTCCCTTCTTCCTTATTACACATGAAGCCTTCAACCGATCTGAATAACCCATGTGAAGAAAGTTGTATAATCAAATCCAGAAGAGATAAAGGATTCCAAGAAATGAAAGGTATCCATAAGTCATTTGGAAATAGTTTCACTAAACCCGCATCTAAGAAATTGTGTAGTCGAAGGAGAAAAATAAATTGATGCACAATGGATTCCAACTAGAAATACACTACTGTTAAAGGTAATAGAAAAGAAAAAGTGGATGAACTGGTTTAGTTCATATCATCATGTGTTTTATATGAGGTTAGTCATTTAATTTTATCAAAATGGGAGATTTATTTTTGGGAAGAAAGCAGATAGAATTTTAATCATCATATATGGAGAAGAGATTTCTTTCTCTTTAAGAGAATGGGAAAAATGTTTATAGGTTCCTCATAAAGTAGTATATGAGTATTTCCAAGGAAGTATACCTAGTGATAGTGATAATTTCAATTATGAAAGGGAAATTCTACATTTTACTAGAGATGGAACTCTGAGAAGACCTACTGATGTCGAGCTTGATGGTGAATGTAAGTTTCTTTTAAATATTTTGTAGCATGTTCTATGTCCCAAGAAAGGGTATTTCAACACCATGAGATATCATGATGTCTAATTATTGTATATGATGATGAAAGGTAAGATAATAAATCTGTGTAGATTTTTAATGATCCTAATGCATGAGATATGAAAAAAGAGATCGAGATCAAATTCCCTGATTTATCCCGAGATGATCTCTGGTATTTTAGATGAAAAGGGTTATGTCAAAGATGGAGAAGAAGCTAAAGACAAATTTGGAGGTTTCTACTTATCCAAAACAATTTTCAAGAGAGTAAAAGTAATATGGAATCCCTATAAGGGATGTTGGGTTATGGATAATGAAAAAATGTATTATTATTTTAACCCTATTGATCACCCAACTAGACCAAAGGACATGGTTGATCCAAGTCTTGAATCTGATGAGACAGTTGAGTACTATGATACTGATGATATTGCTAAAAGAAATGAGCCAATAGTAGAAGAAGTGGAATAATAATAATAAGAAGTTATTTTAGTTAAATAAGGGAGTGATCCAGAGATCATTAAATATCCACCTAGAGCATCAAGTGGACAAGTTAGTTCATCAGGCTCTCTACCTTCCAAAGAAACTCTCTTACCTAAAAAATGATGATGATGAAGATACTGAAGTTTTTAGAGAAGATCAGTTTAAATTATCTATATATAAGACTTAAAGTGATGAGAGTAGTAATGGAGGTAATGATGTTGTTTCTAAATAAGCAGATAAAGATATTTTAGATCTAGAAAAGTCTTCCAGTCAGGATGATGAGTATCAGAATAATGAATCTCATGTTGATAGGGATTTTAATGATGGAAACAAAAATGATGGCCCTGATCATAGAGATGATAAAAAAGGTGGTACTGATCATGAGGACAGTTATGAGAATGGAAATTATCCTGATCCTAAACAAGAAATAGTTCAACATCAATCCTCTTCTTCTATGGTATCTAGTTCTCATAGAGATGAAAATCAACCAAAGAATACCATAATGCCTGATGTTCCAATGGTTCCTACTGAAGGTATGTAAGTTGCAATTGAGGGGGAGAAAACTCTAAATCCTGATAATCAAATAGATCAATCAGAACTAGTAGACAAAATGGAAACCAACCAGACAAAATTTCTTCCAACTATAAATGAGGGGGAGTTTACTAATATTCTAGTTAATCAGTCATTTCCAGCGGATCAGTCTCCACAGATAGCCAACCTGCAACTGTAACAGACAGCACTTGTTCCCTCAACATCTAAAATTGGTCAAATTTATTAAGTGCCCATATACTCACCAATACTTCCATATATTAGATCTTTAGTTTTCTCCTTTGAAGAATGGGAAAAGTATCCAGGTTTTGTTTGAATTGTACTTACTTATACTGACTCAAATGATGAGCCTAAAAATTTTGTCATAAGAGAAGGATCCCTAGTGGATCAGATCGATCAAGCTGGAGAGTTACAACCTTTTATCCCTATGGAGACCAATAGAACAATTTTTCACCCTATTCAACCTATTCTTCCTCCTAATGTAGTGAACCAAGATGATTTGATTTCTTTACAAAGAGATGTGAATTTAGATTTAGACTCATTGAGAAGGAATTTTATTTCAGATTTTTCAAATACCTTGAGATCTCAACCATCACCAATAGCCAAACTTAGTGAAGAAAGTGTACGATATTTTCTTGAATTGGTGATATCACATATCCAACCAAAATTTAGGTTTCATATTCAATCAATGTAAGTAGAGACCATAATATTATCATCTGAAGTAGAAAATTTAAAATCTTCAATAGAGAGTCTGACATCCTCTATATCATAATCCATGAAATCCACTTCTCAGAAGTTAGATAGTTTAGCTACTACTGTCTCTACTTCATCTTCACCTCCTCCTACTCCAGTACACCTTGATAGATATCTACTACAATAAATAATAATAAAAGAAATAAGAAATTATATGGGTGATGCAATAGTCATTAAGAATAGATTATGAAGATACACCTTCATGGAAAAAATATCCTTTAATTCTTAAAAGTGTATGCTAGTGATCTCAGACAAGATAAGGAAGTAATAAAAAAGGATATAAAGTATTATCTCTCAAGGATTTACACTAAGCATGAAATACCTGATAATTTCAAGTTTCTTACTAAGAAATTGATAATTCCACCAGTGACAAGACTTTAAGGAACAAGTGAGTCAGTTGAAGGTTCTCACACCAGCTCTTCAAAGATTTATGGATGAGAAGGCATAATTATTTAATGTAATAGAAAGGTAGGTTCAATAATTATGGACTTTATAAATCTCTTGAAACCCTACCTTCATGTCCATAAAACTACTATCATTACTAGATAAGAAATCCCTATTTCAACAATTCCTTCATCCAGATCCACAGACTTAGTTCAGTACATACATTCTCTACTCACTTAGTCAAACAGCCTTATGCATCCACCATATCAGCCTCTAAGTTTGTCACTATTTGATACAATCAAACAACTCAGACCAGTTATTTTCCAAGAACCACTTCCTTCTTCTACCACAATACCATCCATTACAACCTTTTCACCAAAAATCACTTCTATAATATCATCAAAAGACAGTAACAAAGATAGAGAAAAAGACAAAGAGAAGGATAAAGTTGATCACCCCCCGTCTTCTACATAGTTAATCTATTTAGATGTTATTTTTTGATAGGGATCATTTGTTTTTTTCACTTTCATGCTTATTTTTTGTACTCATATCTTTTTGGAACCTAGATAAATGAAAAACTCATTATGTTCTTCTATTTACTCTCTCATTTTAATAACTATTTTTATTTTTTGATAATATTAAAGGAGGAGATAAATTAGGCATTTAGTTTTATATTGGTAAGTAGATTGTTTTTAACTCAAATACATCTCTAATTATTATTTATTACTTATTTATTACATGTTGACACCTCCTTGTATGGAGTGTGTCTGACACTCTTATTTTAATGATCATAAACCATGATTATTTTAGTAATAATGTTTCACATATTGTATAATAGCATTTTATATGATAAACACTACTTGTATGATATTTATACTAAGTATGATGGAAAGTAACCATTGGATGGAAGTCACCATTACCGCTAGGATCAGCTACTACTAGAGGCAAGTCACTATTACCACCAAGATGAGCTACCACTAGAGGCAAGTCACCATTACCGCCAAGATGAGCTACTAATAGATGGATTCACTATCACCTCCAATAGGAGTTACCACCAGGATGAGGTACCATCAGAGGTGAGTCACCATTACTGCCAAAGGAGTTACCACCAGAGGCGATTCACTGCCAAATGCTAAGTCAGCGCCAGCTTCTTATTATCGTTGCTGACTGAGGATTTTAGCGTGAATGGCTGAATGACTAAAACTATTCTTGGATAGTTTGACCAAGTCTTCAAGACATAGTAAAAGTCAATACAAGGAATGTGGATATCCTCCATCCAACGCTGCTATATATTTACAAAGGGTATCTCTCTCTCTCTCTCAAGGATATAGAATGACAGGTTCATAAGATCTCTTACAAACCTACAATGGATTGTGAAACTAAATTTGTGAATTCTCGTGAACTTGCTGATTCACATTTTATGAAGCTCAACAACATAGAAGTATAGATCCCATTACTGAGATTGATTGAGACATCGGACAGAGTTCAACTGAAATATACCTAAAAATTTCTATGATCCTATATTCTACTTCAATTTTCCAGAACAAAGCACATATTCCTCACCAGTGTTGATCTAAGGAATATGAACATATAGAACACATTAGACTGAGCTTTTTCTATTCTTATTTTTTCCTTTTGATTTACTTTTGATAAGTGTGTTGTTTTCCTATTATTAAACACACATTGTATCTTGTGCATTCTTGGAGAATACTTGTTGTTCTCTTCCTTCTCAATATGTTTCCCACTATGTTTGTGGAAGAGGTCCCTATGTGACCTATGTTATTCTTAAATCCCATGAAAAACTGTGGAAGAGGATTTTAGCTTGGACAACTTATTACTGTTGACTGTATACATAATCTAGGTTGTGGATTTATTTGATTATATTTATAATCTAATTGGCAGCAGGTAATTACCAAGTGGAGAGTATTAAGTCTCACCTTGAGACCGAACCTATTTTTTATTATGTTGTGTCTTTATATTTTGGTTTACTATTATATCATAGATTATTATTATATCTATAAACAATTCTATTACTTTTATAATTAATATTATCTAGTGTTGATATTTGTTTTTATCCAAGTAAATTGATTTCAAAAGTTAAGGTATTTCTAAAAAATATTTTAATTGAGACTTAATCATTCTTTAAGAAATTTTTTAAAATGAAAGATATTATATTGATCTGTTATTTTGGTTAATTTTCCAATTTATTTTTATTAAGGAGATTTTTAATTTAACCTAATATTGAACATATATTTTTATTGGGAGCTCAATTCACCACCTCTTGAGTTACTCACTCTGACCAACAACATGTATTACTCCATCAAAGAAAGTGATAATGAGATAGGTAGATATGTCATATATATAGAATTTAGAAGCATTCCATAACATTAAATAGAGATAAGGTGAGTTAGGGAGAAAAAGTTCATAAAAAATAAATAGGGTGGTTTGGAGAGTTCTCTAAAACCCATAAGAAAAACATTTATACATATCAAAATATCAATTCCATTTAAAACCCTTTTTGAAATTACATTGAATAAAGGGAAATAGGGTTTTTATTTGAAGAAAATAAGGATAGTTATAAAGAAATAAAAATATCAAATAATGATTGCAGTGATGGGAAAATACATTTTCATCATATACATTAAAATAAAAAAAAAATGTCTTTTGTAAAGAAATTTAAAATGTTCCATATAAAATAGGTAAAAAGATTCCTTTTGAAAACCTTTGAAAGAGAGTCAAAAGAGACATAAAATGACCTTTATAATTCATTCATACTAATATAAATACATCAATAAAATGATTTTAAGAATATGTACTTGGTAGAGAAATATTTAGAAAATAAATCTTTAAAACATTTAAAACTAGGTTTTAAAGTAAATATTCCCTTATGTAAAACCTTAAAAAGATTAATTTTTTAAAAACATTGTAAAGAAAGTAAAATATGGTCAAAAATGACCTTTAGAATCCATTGAAGTATAAATAAAAATATTATTGAAACATTTAAAAGAACATGGACATGGAATAAAAATATTTGGAGGGGAAACTTTAAAAGAGGATTTCTTAAAAGAAAGTCTCTTACCTCAATCTTGACTCGCCATGTACATTCTTATCTTCCACTTCTTCAGAAAACCACCTTTTATTTACACCTTAATCCATATAAGGTTTGTATTATTCACAAAATAAAACCTATAGAATGTGGGGAGGGATTTTAGAAAGGAATTTGGGTAGATATTGTTTGAACTAAAAGGATTTTGAAGTATGAATAAAACTGAAGAGGTGCCCTTTTATAAGAGAGGGGATGAGAACTCTTGAAATTACTTAAAATATTAAATTAATATAAATTAATTTTTCATGTAAAATGCATAAAAATGATAGAATTTGAAGAGAATATGAGTATGGGTCTAAATACTCTCATAAAATATAATTTGGACAAGTTTAGAGGATGTTTTCACCCGTATCTTTTGGTTTTAATATGTGTTAATCCTTTTTGATGATTACCACTGTAATAAAGTTTTTTACTCTTTATGGGTCAAGATAGTTACTATAAAAGGATAATTGTACAATAAATAGACCATGGTTCATATTTTTAACCATATACTAATCAATATTAAAATTATTTTATTTTTAGGAATTTTAAATAATTTAATAAAATATTATTTATTATAAAATATCATTAATGTCAATTTTGGAACTATTCATTTAATTTGAATTTGAAAACAACACAACAACAAAGTAATTAAAATATAATCCTTTAACACATCCCTAATATGTTATATTTATCTAAAATATTCTTGTAATAAAATAATTCATTTAAATTATACTAATTTTAATATTTTTATAATCATTTATTTTATCTTTCTATTAATTAAATAAATACTATATCAACATTGTGTAAGTACTTAAGGTAATTATTTCATTACTAAAAATTATAAATAAATTATCATGATAAAAAAACCACTTATATTTAAAATTAATATTTATAACCAAACATAATTTATTTTTATCCCTATCACAAAATATTATAGTTATTAAAAGTAAGAAAGTGACATTTTTGTATTTATCTTTCACTTAAATATTATAAAGGTCAAAATCAATAAAATAAGGCACCAAGTGGACATATATTTGAGAATTAGATATAAATGGAAGCATTAAACTCATGAAATAGTATAAATACAAGTGTTAGGTTCAATTTTTAGTCCTTATCATATTATTTTTAACTTTAATTACCCGAGTTACCTTTACCGTCTTGACAATTATTTACTATTGTTACTATTCATAATGACAAAAAATAGAATGGAACTATTTATAAAATTTGGAAGTCCATATTCCAAATATGTAATTAATTTATCAATATTAAATTCATAAAAGTGGTATAATTTAATTTAAAATTAAATCGACAAAAGGAAATGAAAAGTAGTTTTTCAGAAAAAATGTCTCTGTAAGTATGAAAATGTTTTATACCAAATTCTAGTATAAAATTATTTACAAGGAGTGTAATTGGATTATATTTAATAAAAAGGTACTAATTAAATTTTAAATCCTATTCAAAATATAACATGACTTTTTAAATACTTTAAAATAATATACAGTTTTCAATAAAAATCAGTATTTTCCACTATTCATTGAAAAATCAAACTTTTCAAAAAAATATCAAAATTTCAAGATAAGATAATTTTGGTATGATCATTTAAAAAATTATATCCTTTTTATAAAATACCATTTAAAAAATTGGTAAAAATTAATTTTATTTTCCTCTCACAAAAAATAATAAAAAACATCTTTGAAGGAAACATTTTTTTTTGAAACATAAAATGACTACCAAAAATTGAATTCTTATTTCCTAAGAATTAATCAATAAATTTTTATTGAGAAATACCTTTATAAATATATTTAATAATATGGTTAATCCTATTTATACCTACCAATTCAATGACTAGGTTGTAACAATCATATTTATATATTAATATTTCATGGTTCATTTAAGCTCAATGTTGTGTGTCGTATATGCTATTGAACATAATGTTCTTCTTTTAAAATATTGGGGTGTTTCATCGATGGTTCTAACACTTTCATCTTGTTCATGGTTTTATCATCTCAAGAATATTAATCATTATATAAGTGTCATATTTTTTCATTATATACACTTTTATAACCATTCATATTAAGTAGTAATGAAAAATGAATTACATCACTTTATGGAGATGGTACTCTATATATACGCATGAGTGATGTTTTAAACATTCAACAGATGAAATGAAAGAAAGGTAAATTATAATTTACCTTTTATAAAACATTTTTATATCATAAATATCATATATATTTATTAATATATTCTTATTACCAACTATGTAAATAGTAAATGAAAAACAAATCGCATCACTTCATGGAGGTGGTAGTTCACACGTACTCATAAGTGATGTTATCATTTTATAAAGGATGGAAAGGTAATAAGGTATATAAGATATTATAATTTTAGAAGAATAATTATGTCATAAATATCATATATAAACATTAAATCCATTATAATAACCAACCATGAAAGTTGGTGATGGAAAATGAATCATATCGCTACATAGAGGCGGTAGTCCACACGTACGTATAAGTGATAATTTCATTTCCCATTTGATGAAAAGGAGGTGGAAAATGGTTATACCATAATCATAATAACATCTCAGTATATTTATGATATTGGATTAATTATGTTGGGTTGTTGATTTGGTTCGTATTTCTTTCATTTTACCACATCATTTTTGTTATTTTTAATGTATATTTATGACAAAATTAGGTATTTAAGTAGTTGATTTTAGTGTCCTAATTTATTTGTTATTAAATAGTGAATTAATGATTATTGTGTTAAAATGTTTAATTTATTTGGTGAATATTTTTAGTTCATCGTACCCTGTTTATTTTATTTATTTCTGAAACAAAAGTTTCACAATTTAATCTATTATGATTAATTAATTTTACTATTTCATTTCTTTGTTTAAGTAAACAATTAATTTATTAATGTTTTAAGTTTTTAATTTAATGTGTCGTATGTTTTGTGTATGTTGAATTTTAATTTGCAGTATTAAATTATTTTAGTTTTTTTTATTATTTCTATTTATTTCCTTTTAATTTCCTTAATTGTTTTAATTTATCTACAGTGGACGGTGTAAGATATTTTGAAGGGAATCACGTAAGATAATTTTTACCAGCCTCCACGTGATATAATTAGGATCAACTACATAATAGAATTAGTTTGTGTAAAAAATAAATTCGAGAGCCATAGTAATATAATTATCTTACGCTTTGCATAAAAGGACGAGTAAGATAAATTCTAACCTCATTTAAGATAAATGTAACCGGTGCAAGATAATTTACCTTACATCATGAACATCAATTATATATACTAAAGATGGATTCCTCCAGCTTATGTTTCACCAAATTATGTGGCCACATCACCTAAAAAAATACACTCCTCCCTCTAATATCGCGCTTTTGTCGTCCATGATCCCATTTCCCCTGCACTTCCTCAGATCTTCCCTCTATCTTAGGGTTTCCCTACATCCGTCATGACCCACTGCGAACGTATCGAGCTGCCTGCATCTATATTCTCATCTCTCTTTTTTCTCACAGATCCCATGCCTCCTTGGATCTTCCCTCCATCTTAGGGTTTCCCTGCATCCGTCACAACCCACTACAAACGTATCGAGCTGCCTGCATCTAGATGCTCATCTCTCTTCCTTCTCACAGATCCCATCGGACCTTCCTCTTCACCTAGGTTGTTGGCTCAGTCCATCAACACATGCATACAACTGGTCATTCTTTATTTCCTACAACGACCAATGACTCCTTCTACTCCCACAACAATCTGCGTGAAGTTCCTCGCCTCTGGATCCCGATGTGTTCTTCTACTAAAGCAAGCCATCATATGATCTTCAACGGCTACAAAACCCACTATTAGATTCAACACCCGGAAACGACCCCTATCTTCAACAACTAAGGCTACCGCGGTAATCTATTACTCCCAGAAAACACCACCTCCATTTTTCTCACATTTGATTCACATGATCACCTTCGTCTCTCAATTCAGGTCCCTTAAATTAGAAGTTACCGTTGATTTATGCAGTAACAACCTATACAAACTGCAAATCCACTTCCCATAAGTGATTAATTTTTACTATAACTACAAAAAGAGTTATGTCTTCCATACTTCTATGCCCACATAAAACATTGGCTATCTATTTAGGTGTAATATCTTCATACCTACGTACTGGTTTCCCAATTACAAACCCAAGGAGGTCTTATTTATGTGCAACAACTTCTAAGAGCATCAACAGTACATCAATCTATTTAGTCCAAATTATTTAAGAGGTAAAAAAATATGCATTTTCTCTTAATACCACATAGATTGGTTTTTACAATTATAGAAAATAACTAACATGTTTCCAAACATTTGTAGTTAATATCCCCTTTAATGATTCAGCAAGAAACATTTTAAGAATATGCATTCATTATCTTGTATGCTTTAGCTACTGGTCGTTTCAATTACAAAAAAAATATGTTTCTAGACATTGTTAGCGAGATATAAATTTATCTTCCCATTATATATTTAATTCAATCTACCCACACATAAACATACTATGGTTTCCTTACAAGCCTTGACAATTCAATAAAAAGAAAACCAATACAAAGATGCAGTCATCGTCAACATCAAGAGATGAAAGGTTGCAAAGGAGACTACGTATGAGAGAATGAAAAAAAGGTAGATAGTTACTCTAACTATTTATAATGATTAAATAAAGTTATTTAATAATTTAAAACTTTATACATTTACATAAAATTCACCTTCGGACTACCCTCACCTCTGTTCTACTATAACATATGAATCTAACAAATGACTTCCAAGTCGAACATAGGAGCAAGCATCCCATTATCACCTTTATCTACCAATGGTGAGTTCAATTTCAATTTACAAATAATTTCAAATAGAATGGATATATTACTTTAAAATAGCAGTGAATAATTAACTTAATCTACTATTAAATTCACAGTGCCTCATGATTGTGGAACTTCTTTACCAATATCTATTAGAACATGCAACATAAAATATTTTCATTACTGTATTAAATATACCTGAAATTAGTATTGATTCTTTTCATTCTTCCAATACATTTGTTTACTTTATTAAAATTTTCTACATGTACTGGAAATTCACCTCTGGACTATACTTACCTATGTTCTACTAAAACATCTGAACCACTACAAAAAAAATTACACCACCAAAGGAGGAGCACACATAGCATTGCCACCTTTATCTACCAATGGTGAGTTCCATTACAATGTAATAGTACATTGAATTATATTACTTCTTTTACTATGTCTGACTATGTGATGCACCGCTACCACATTTATATTTCCATTTTACTTCTTTTGAAGAAATAAATCAGAGAAGGGTTCTAGAGGAACACCTAATAGGTACATTTTTATTGAGGTTTTTGTAATAGTTTCTAATTTTTTTTAAAAGTTATATTTACAACCTCATAAAACATAATGACTCTTCTGTGAATTTTTTCATTAATTTCTAATTATTCATTATTATAAACATATTTAAAAAGTTTAAAATATTCATAATGGTTGGGTCTTTGAAATAAATGAAAGTTTCATTACATAACATTTTGTTCTTTCTTATCTGTTTTAGAAATAATTGGACATTTACGTCGCTAACATCCTCTTTAATCTTTGGGTAATTCCAATTTCAAGATACAGATTGTCTTACAGGATGAAAGGTGAGTCATTATGTGTTTTTATTATATCTGACTGAATATTTACATTAAACATTATTTCTTATTTATTTTCGTACAGTGGGTTACAAGTGAAATGCAGTTTATGGGGTGACTATGCAAATAAAATGTCACGTTAATTGGAAGATAATATTAGGTCATCTACTATTTTAATATTACAACTTTTCAGAGTGAAGAAATTGAATAGTATGCTTTCTAATAAGACAATGTCTTATTTCCCTTTCTATTACTGATTACTTTTATAAATTATAAAAAACTATTCCCTCTAATTTGATTTTCAAACTTCTTTCAGGCTTTTTTATAGTAACAACTACCATTAATGCGACAATTTTTTTTTCAAACATGATATTCCAGATGTAGAAAATTTAAAAAACAGGTGCTATAAATGCTAAATTTAACTGTAAATTTTATATCTCTTATCCAATGTGTACTATATCATTAATGTACAAATTCTATTCATTATATTGACTTGTATTTTTCAATAATCAGATGTGGGTTTATAATAGAATCAGAGTATCGTAGTCCAACACCAACATACCAAATTTCTTCCTCTACATCAATACTTTATTAGGATAATAAAAAAACCATTTCTCAAGTCAAAAATTGTGAACAGGTATGTAATATATCGTCAAATTAGAAATTTATTTATGCACTGTAATGTATTATAGAAACTAGTACTATATTCTACATATTAATTACTATATTCTCAATCTTCCATAGCTTACAAAGTTCATAATTTTGGTCACGATACAAAAAATTCAAAGCACCCACAACTAATTCTACGAATCATGCAACTATTGCATGAAAAAAGTGCACAATGTCGATGAAAAAATTTGGTGCAATAATTGCAAAATTTCTCTAAATTGCACTACTCCCAGGTTCTTATTTTTAATTTTCCTTAATCGCTTATTAGTCATTTGATATTTTGATAGTATTGACTTTTATTACTTCTTATAAATTCCTTAGTAATCACATTTATAAATCAACAGATTTAGAGTGCAGCTGCTTGTGACTGATATCACTTACTCCTTTTCAGTAGTTCTATTTAATAAACAAGTCATGCAATTTGTAAGTAAAACAACAACATAGTTGAGAGATTCTTTGATACAGGTATAACTATAGACCTTCTTATATGATAAAAAATATGTTCTCTTTATTTAAATTAATAGTTATTTTCATTTTTAAATTAGGATGATGATGAGTACGATATTTCTACATAATTAAATGTTTTCAAATCAAAAAGTTCTATTATCAATTGAAGTATTAACTTTCAATATTCAAAATCATCACCGTTCAACAGAAAAAACACCTACAAGGTAATTTTCATTAGTGACAATGAAAACTACATCAGCAATTTCAATGATAGCTTTGTAGACAAACAGGTACTAGATATTATATATTCCAAAATTCATTTATTTTGATAAACTACAAAGCATTAATCTTATTATACTTTTTATAAAGGATCATCATAACAGTGGTTGTTCAAGAGTAAGTAGTGGGATTGAATAGAATGAGGTACAAAATTTTCCATTCTCTTCATTTTCTTTTCCCTGCAAGTAAATCACACCTTACTAGAATATTGCTTTTATCGTTCCATCGTAGGATCATCAGAGTGTTGAATCTTTTCGACTCAGTGCAAAGGTTGACTCAGGATTTGTAACATCATCTACAATTTTATCAAAAATTAAAGTATATATATATTATCTTCTGTACATGTTGTTTAACAATCCCTTATTTTATTCTGTGATTACATTTACAACGACAACTACTAATTTTTTTAACTATATTCTGTATGCAGAAAAACCTATTGAATGAATTTTTCAGTGAAGATGTTTTGGAGCAAATTCATCAATTATCTCTGGATAGTGTGGGTAGAACAATCCAGGCAAAAAATATGGAAATCCAAATGAAGGATAAATTAAAAGATAAAACTGAAAAGAATGAATGATATTTTCTACTGATATGAAAGGTAATACTACAACAGGGAATTCTTTCTTCTATTTTCTTATATGTTATCAGATTAAATAATAACTTCAATTAAGGTATTTCTCTTTGGAGTTTACATTACCATAAAATTAAATCAATTCTGCACCACATCATTTGTGGAGTCATATGTGTTCACTCCTTTATCTTTGGAAACTATTTCCTGCCCCCTCATATATTTCATGTTTATCTTTCTTTACTGGGAAAATCAGTATATGCACAAACATAACCAAATGTTGTAATAATTATGCTGGATATGTTTTACTAATGACAGGAAAATACTTCATATTTTGAGGCATATATAATGACATGCAAGGGAACTGTATGTTGTTCTTATATTTCATTACTACTAAACCTTATTGTACACATATTATACAAAATAGGTTCAATAACACTACAAAAAATAATGGATGTACACCATATATTTTTGTTGTTATATTGGGTTCATTGTACAAAACTTCATTGTCTGCATATTTGGAGTACACTTTTAGAGTTATATTCTTTACCAAAATTTTAAGATTTCATTATATTCAATGTAATAAATATTAATTTAGTGTTTCATTCCTGCATTTAATGCAATAGAGTTTACTGTAACTTGATTTTGGAGATATACAACTTCTTGGAACAGACAAGTTGTGAGAGAATGCATGAGTTGTGGAACATTTTCTACTATCTAAGTCATTACTTTCTTATACTTGTACTAACTATAAATTATCAATCATGTATTTCAAAAATGGACCATGTACTTTTACAAAACTTATCAGCCCTCTAAATTAAGGGCTTTATATTTCTTGCTTTTCATTTGTTAAATTTACCTTTTAAATGTGTAGTTGACCATTCCACAGTTTTCATATTATCTACAGATTATTATATTAGGGATGTTAGAAATGATATGCATAATTAAGTACACAATATCTGGATCCTAATTTCCCTACCACTATGACAATTACAGTCACTACGGTAGTAGTGTGGATGAACCTCTATTAGAAAGACATCATTGTAGTTTGTGAACCATATGAGCTATAGCTGGATAATGTTTCAGAGCAATCACACCACCAGGTATAGGTGGCCTATTCCAAACTCATGGTGTCATCTTATGGGACCATATGATGATGCATACCAGGAAATGAAATAATCAGGTAATGTTACAGATAATTTGAGGTATGATTTATGTATTTTTTATATTATCAATTGTACATATGAACATAGTTCTGACCCATCCTTTTCTTATTGTATCATTCATTTGGGAGTTAGAGGTACTAGTAGATTCCCCTGCTTGTCTCTGTTGTACATCTCGTTCCCCTCGTTGTTTGATTTTCATGATCACAATCACCTTCTTGTTTTTCTAATATTGTGTTTTAAGTATTGTGGATGATAGGCAAAAGATTTCCAAGGAAATGGCCCAAGAAAGGACAAGGAGTGGACTGAAATTCAGTCCACCGGCCAACCGGTGTGATAGCACCGGCCAGCCGGTGGACCTGGCAGAGGCATTGCCCACTGCCAGGCTCCACCGGTCAGCCGGTGGCTTGACCACCGGCCAGCCGGTGGCATCCAGTCAATTGTGTTTGCTACTGTCTTGCCACCGGCCAACCGGTGGATCCTCCACCGGTCGACCGGTGGAGCCTGGACCAGAATTCTCCTCCACTGCCAAGGCACCGGCCAGCCGGTGGCCCTGCACCGGCCAGCCGGTGGCATCCAGACAGAACAGGATGAGCTACTGCCTCACCACCGGCCAGCCGGTGGCTCTGGCACCGGTCGACCGGTGGCCCCTGGAAAAGAATCCTATGCCATTTTGCAAACACCGGCCAACCGGTGGGACTGTACCGGCCAGCCGGTGGAGCCAGTCAAACTAGCCGTTGCAGTTTGACCAGGCTGGCCCACTTGGCTCCCAACGGCTCTTTAAGCCTCTCCAACGGCTCCGAAGCCTCCCCAAGGGTTCCATGCCTATAAATAAAGGCCAAGGAAGCCCCGGACCACTACCGGAACATATACAAAGCCAACAGACATATTTTGGATCATTTGGCGTACCTCCGGCAAGCCACCTCAAGGAACCCCAAGTGCTCCATCCAATTCCACATCCAAGGAGCACCTCCAAAGAAGCTTGGAAGCGGCCTTCAACATCTCCATCCAATCAAAGGCGCCCAAGGCTTCTCAAAATACGGTTTTTATTGTATATTTATTTTGAGCTTCATTTTGGGTTTGTGCCTACAAACCCCAACCCTTTTCTCATCCCCCTTTCTTTTGGGTTTCACAC
The DNA here is from genome assembly GCA_963277665.1 of Viscum album. NCBI lineage: Eukaryota > Viridiplantae > Streptophyta > Magnoliopsida > Santalales > Viscaceae > Viscum > Viscum album. The sequence continues at coordinate 933,509,483 of OY728141.1, forward strand.
CACCACTAAGGTGTGAAGAGGTTCACAAGCTTTTCCTTTAAAAATCTTGAGAAAATGGTGAGCTAGCCTTCACCCGTTAAAAAGGCTAGTGGGTTCTTGCTCAACCATCAAAAGCAAGTGGGTTCTTGCTAAACCACAAAAAGCAAGCTGCAATAGGTCCTAGTGCTACCTCAAAGCCTAGTGGGTTTCTTGCTAAAACCATTGAAAAGCAAGCGGTAGGAATCTCTCAACGGTTGAGTTGGGAGCGGAGACGTAGGCCGGGTTTTTGGCCGAACTCCGTTATCAATTTTGTGTGTCTTGCCTCTTTATTTCCGCTGCACTTTACTTTGATTTTTAATTTGTCTATCAAATTTTTTAAAAGGCAATTCACCCCCCTCTTGCCATCTTTTCCCTCCGGGGTTTCTTCCGACCCAACAATTGGTATCAGAGGTCGTATTTGAATAATTCCTTACCCGGTTTCAAATTAAAGATCCTTTTTTTTATGGATTCTACCGCTTCTTCTTCTCAAACTCTCGAAGGACATTCTTTGGATCGTGCTCCATTCTTTGATGGAGCCGATTATACTTTTTGGAAAACCCGCATGTCAACCTTTTTAAAAAGCATTGGTTATCCAATTTTTAAAATTGTTATGCAAGGATTTTCCCTCTCCTCTCCCGATGAGTCTAAATGGACTCCCAATGACATTGCTTATTTTGAGCTTGATGGAAAAGCCATGAACGCTCTTCATTGTGGTCTTGACCGTAATGTTTTTAATTGCATTTCTTCTTGCACTACCTCTTATGATATTTGGAAATTGTTAGAACTAACCTATGAAGGTACTAGCGAGGCTCCAAAGCAAGAATCTGATCAAAAGCGAGAACCCGTCAAAAAGCAAGAACCCGACGAAAAGTTCAAGCCCGTTTGCCCACTTCACAAGAAAAGGGCCAAGAAAAAGAAGGGAAAGAAGAAGGCTTCAAAGGCAACATGGAGTGATAGCTCCACCTCTTCATTCTCCTCCTTTTCCTCGAGCGACCAAGGTAATAATTGCCTAATGGCAAAACATGAGGTATCTTCCTCCTCTTCCTCCTCTTCCTCTTCTAGTTCTTCTAATTCATTTAATCATCTTTCTTATGAAGAACTCCAACATGCTAGAGACCAACTTGAAAATGGTTTTCATGAACTTTCTTCAAAATTTGTCGCTTTAAAAAAGAATTTCAAAAAACTCTCCTCCGAAAAAGAACAACTTCTCAAAGAGAAGGAGGAGATGACCCTTAAAATCCAAAATTTTCCAAATGTTGATTCCATGGAATCAACCATCAAAGACCTAAGGGAATCCTTAGCCAAGTTCACCCAAGGTGAACAAAATTTGTTCAAACTCTTAGGTTCTCAACGAATATCTAGAACCACCAATGGACTTGGCTACACCAACCAAGCTTCCTCCTCCCATGCACCCACTGTTTTTGTAAGGGGGAGCTCTAGTTTTAAATTTTGCAACTATTGCAAAAAACCTGTGCACATGATTTATGAATGTAATTGTAAAAACGCCCGGTATGGTCAACCCAAGTCTATTTTCTTTTCCGATGAGTTCTATAGAAGAAGACCCGCCATGCGACAAGTATGGATTGAAAAATCCCTTCTTGCGAGTCTCTCCGGGCCAAAATTTATTTCCTTTCCCCGATGATCTTTTCTTTCTATTTAGGGGGAGTTAGGTTTGTTTAAGCTTTTTGTTTCAATTCAAACTTTCAATTTCAAATTAAGCCCTTTTGATTTCAATTTCAAAATTTTCGATTCCAACTTTCAATTTCAACACTTGGTTTCAATTTTTTCAATTCAAAATTTTCTATTAAATTTTCATTTCTAAATTTCCAACAGTTGGTATCGAATTTTCATTTTTGATTCAAAACTCTCAATTTCAAAAATTTCATTTGGTTTCAAATTTCGAATTTCAATTGGTTTTTGATTCAAAACTTTCAATTCAAACTGTTATTCAAATTTTTCAATTCATTTTTTTCATTTCAAAATTTTCAACAATTAGTATCAATTTTCAATTGATTTTCAAATCTAAATCTTGTTTTTCAACTCCTTCCCTCAATCAAGTTTAATGCCCCGTGCTATTTTGATAATCACAAAGGGGGAGAAATTCTTGATTGATTGGGGGAGAAATTTTTTCTCTCGTGCATTGCTTGTTTTCATTTCATCTTTTAAAGCATGCCTTTAATTTCAATCTTTTACTTTAATTGTTTTGGTGATTGTGATCATCAAAATAGGGGGAGATTGTTGTACATCTCGTTCCCCTCGTTGTTTGATTTTCATGATCACAATCACCTTCTTGTTTTTCTAATATTGTGTTTTAAGTATTGTGGATGATAGGCAAAAGATTTCCAAGGAAATGGCCCAAGAAAGGACAAGGAGTGGACTGAAATTCAGTCCACCGGCCAACCGATGTGATAGCACCGGCCAGCCGGTGGACCTGGCAGAGGCATTGCCCACTGCCAGGCTCCACCGGTCAGCCGGTGGCTTGACCACCGGCTAGCCGGTGGCATCCAGTCAATTGTGTTTGCTACTGTCTTGCCACCGGCCAACCGGTGGATCCTCCACCGGTCGACCGGTGGAGCCTGGACCAGAATTCTCCTCCACTGCCAAGGCACCGGCCAGCCGGTGGCCCTGCACCGGCCAGCCGGTGGCATCCAGACAGAACAGGATGAGCTACTGCCTCACCACCGGCCAGCCGGTGGCTCTGGCACCGGTCGACCGGTGGCCCCTGGAAAAGAATCCTATGCCATTTTGCAAACACCGGCCAACCGGTGGGACTGTACCGGTCAGCCGGTGGAGCCAGTCAAACTAGCCGTTGCAGTTTGACCAGGCTGGCCCACTTGGCTCCCAACGGCTCTTTAAGCCTCTCCAACGGCTCCGAAGCCTCCCCAAGGGTTCCATGCCTATAAATAAAGGCCAAGGAAGCCCCGGACCACTACCGGAACATATACAAAGCCAAAGGACATATTTTGGATCATTTGGCGTACCTCCGGCAAGCCACCTCAAGGAACCCCAAGTGCTCCATCCAATTCCACATCCAAGGAGCACCTCCAAAGAAGCTTGGAAGCGGCCTTCAACATCTCCATCCAATCAAAGGCGCCCAAGGCTTCTCAAAATACGGTTTTTATTGTATATTTATTTTGAGCTTCATTTTGGGTTTGTGCCTACAAACCCCAACCCTTTTCTCATCCCCCTTTCTTTTGGGTTTCACACCACCACTAAGGTGTGAAGAGGTTCACAAGCTTTTCCTTTAAAAAGCTTGAGAAAACGGTGAGCTAGCCTTCACCCGTTAAAAAGGCTAGTGGGTTCTTGCTCAACCATCAAAAGCAAGTGGGTTCTTGCTAAACCACAAAAAGCAAGCTGTAATAGGTCCTAGTGCTACCTCAAAGCCTAGTGGGTTTCTTGCTAAAACCATTGAAAAGCAAGCGGTAGGAATCTCTCAACGGTTGAGTTGGGAGCGGAGACGTAGGCCGGGTTTTTGGCCGAACTCCGTTATCAATTTTGTGTGTCTTGCCTCTTTATTTCCGCTGCACTTTACTTTGATTTTTAATTTGTCTATCAAATTTTTTAAAAGGCAATTCACCCCCCTCTTGCCATCTTTTCCCTCCGGGGTTTCTTCCGACCCAACAGTCTCCATCTATTAAAGAATCATATTGGGGGTGATCATCTTCTCAACTGCATTTTCTTGGACTGTGAGTTTACTATAGGGAAATATTGGTGCTATATGTGTTCAACAAGCATTACTGTATTCATGCCTCTTTTCATGTAGGGATCTGGAGGTTTTGAAGCAGATTTCAGTTGCACCCTATCTTACTACCTCTAAATGTGTTCAACTGCATTACTGTCTTCCTGCCTCTATAGGTGTTCAACTACATTTTCTTGATTTTTTGATGATTCTGTAAACATGCACCCTGTCTTACATTGAATCTTACAACTGCTAAAAAAAATTCTATGATTTCAAATTTGAATTTTTTATAACTAATTCTGCTTACTAATCAACTGTCCATTTTTATTGCAACAGTCTGACTGAGAAAAATCTGTTTTCAAAATATTCAATATAATGAATATCCAAGCATGGTTTCTATCCTCCATATTTGGTGGCATAGTGAACTAAAAGTCAAATTTGGAGAAACGCATTGTCCTGGAAGACTTGTCCAATGCTAGAATTTCTAGCACTGGGTCAAACTATTTTGTTTCAGTACATACCAACTCTTACTTGTATTTAATGTGAGTCGTCATTCAGTTTTTTTGAAATGCATTTTGGGTATCCTAATTCCTCTTATGGACTTTTCTATCAGGTTGCAGTGCCTTATAGAGATGGTCTTCCACGAATACCTGATTTCAAGAAGATAGCCTGCTTCATTTAATGCCCTCTACAAATACTTCAAGCAAGAGTTTGAAGATATAATCTAAACTGAAGCTGCATAATGTCATAGACCAAGATTGGGTCTGCAGTAGAAAAAGTGAAGGGCACCAAACAAAAAACGCATGTCTGTTCAGAAGGATCCCAACATTGGCAGTTAGAAGGATTCCATCATTGGCAGTTAGGATGCTAAAACATGTGATGGAGCTGCAGATTTAACACCACTGTACACATGATAAAAGAGGTTTTTTTTTCTACAACTAAACAAAACACCAGTTGGAATCGACAATTTCCATGCTGCCAATTAAGTATAGCTTGTATCTTCTACAGTACTGTGTGACCTATTACACTTTATCTTATTCAATACCGGGTTAGTGATTATTCATTTTACAAATGTGTTATAGGAACATGAAAGCATTGGATGTTTAGGAGTCAGCTGCAACAATGACATGAGATTTGTTACAACAACTACAAATTTTTCCTCCACTCGGGTATTAAGATATTTATCTTCATTGTCTTTTATTTTCATTACATCATTAGAGTGGACATTACTGATTTTTTTCCAGTTTCATTTACATTGACTGTATCATTAAAACAAACTGCATTTGTTCTTCTCATTTCAAATTGGTAAACATCAGGTTGTTGCTTTAATGATAACATTTGTCAGTATTTTTTGCTACTTATTGATTGAAGTTATTTGTTGATGTAGAAAAAACTGTTGAGTGAGTTTGATGCTGATGACGCGATCTAACTAAATGTTAAAAACTCCAGAGATGTTGCAGCAACAACAAGCCAAGTCAATGATGTGTATTCCCGTTTGAAGGAAAAGATAAACAAAAAAACTGACAACATTGACTAAAATGTGATGTTGTAATTGAAATGTAATGGAAAAACATTATTGAATATGTTATGTTCAAATTATCTTTTACATTTATACTTCCACTTTTAACTCTGCTATTATTAAACTATACATAAAACATATAACAACACATATAAGCTAGATTTTTATCCTTTATGTTGACAAATGAATATACAGTGACCAGATTTTAATATATTTTTTTGTGAGCTATATTGAACTGCTCTAGGAAACCACTTTGTAGTCATTAGGATGTGAGCATTGTAGCAACGATGTGAGGATTGCAGCAACGATGTCAGCATTGTAGGAAACCACTTTGCAGTCATCACCTTTTACAAATTGCAGTCATTAGGATGTGAGCATAATTTTATCCTTCCTACTGATAAATGAGGATGTGAGTATTGCAGCAACGACACAAGGCACTTATGTCAGACTATTAATAATAGGGATGTCCCTCACACTGTGTCACTACGAAGTGCACCACACAAACTCTAAAAATAGTATCCATTGTTACTTTTGTCACCCATGTTTTTGCAAAGAAAGCATTCTCTATAGACATGTTCTTATTTGTCCCCGGAATCAAAACAATCTGTAATATGTTACTATCACAATTTCAATTTTAATGATTCAATGTTAATTTTTACTATTTCTTATTACAAATGTATGATACATCATGTTTTATGATTTATCCATGGTGAAAATAAACTTTCATTTTTTTTAATATATTTAATGACGCGTCATGTCTTTCTATATCTTTTTACATCATGTTATTTCATTTTCATTCCTTTTCATATATATATTTTATGATATATGTTCTTATTTTTTATTTCTTTTCATTATTATCTATCACTAAAATTGTAATTTTAACATAGTTTTAACTAATTTTTATTAGAATAAACGGAGCCGATTTGGAGGCTGATGTACTTAAACCAAACCCTAATCCCCGTTGCTCTTTAAATAATTCCCGAGTTTCACTGAGCTTATGAGGAGAAGCAGATCTCGATTTCTTGAGACGCCGTGCTGGAGCTTTGCTAGAGTTGAAGCCCTAGCTCTAAGGACAGAGTCACGATGCCGGTCCGCCATCATCGAGATTGGTTTGCTGAAATCCGGGGGCTGATGTCGATTCAGTTTAAGAAGAGGAGCTCGGCGACGGTGGAAGGTGAAGTAGGGGATTCATGAGCCACCGGTGACCGAACTTCACGGATTAGGATTTATCCGAGCCTTCACTGTGGAAGAACTACAAGTCGATCTGGTACGATATTTGAACCCGACACGAGTCGATGATTGAGATATAAGGTAGACAACTTGAAACCATGATTACATCTGTGTTCGATTACTCATTCGATGAACTGAAAAAGGCCGACCTGATTAAATCTGGTTGAAGTCGCTTGGCCGAAAACCATTGAGGAAGAAACCGAAGGTCGAGCGGGGTGCCTTTTAGTCGAAGCTGTGGGGATGATGACATTACAGTCCAATCAATTTCGCCGAATCTAGCCAGTGCCGATGAACGTTGAAGCTTAGCCATCGAAAGTCAATTTTAGTTCGATGACATGCCTTTCTTCAAGCTTGTTTGGAAGAAAATTGATTGGGTTTTGTTGATGACGATGGGCCCCTATTGTATTTGAATACTGCGGTTGGGTAGTCAAAATGGAATGTATGAATGGTGATCGATGAAATTCATGAATGACTCACATTTGACATCGCTTCCTGTAGCGCCAGCGCAAGCCATTTGAGGAATGAAGCAGGATGAGCATGGAGCCTATGGTGTTGATTGAAGACCAGCTTGTCGAGGGCGTTGTTGTGCTCGGCTTGCAGATGATTGATTCATCCTTGAGGCTGCTAGTGTTGGGTGCGAGTGTGGAAGCAATGGATGCCGAGCTCGTGATTTGGTTGATGCAGGAACAAGATTTTTCGAGGTGCGTGTTAGAGATACTTGTAGGAGCCAAGAGCAAGCGATGCTGTTGGCGTGCACGAGTTGGACTTCATCAAAGGGATAAAGTCGAAGATGAAACAAGGGAAGAATATTGATCTTCATGTGAGTTTCTTAAACTGAAAATGTATAACTAGTATTGTGTTAGAGGAATTAATACTGCGAGGTTCATTTTTAAATATTTCATGTTAGTTCTTCATTTCATTTTAGTCTTTTGGTGAGATTGATTCAAATTGTTGAATTTCTTATGTTTCTTTCAAATGAATTTTCCATCGTCAGAATCTTTTGGCAAAATCGATTTTGTTGGCATTTAATTCGTTCATTTTGTTGTTGGATAAATCTTGTAAGTGGCAATCTATAAGAATTATTCAAATTAAGGTTAATTTTCTGGAGAGGGAGATTGATCTTAAGCAATTTTTGTAGTTGCAAATGCCATTATTTTTCCATGAATGAATAAATCCATTTTTAATCAAGCAGTTGAAATTCCTCTTGCACATTCTCATGTAGCTAGTGTAACTTGCATTGCATTTCTCACTTTCTTCTTGCACTCTTTTCATAATCGCATCATGTTTCCCACTACTTTTAGTAGCTGAGTTCTTAAATAACCCCTTAGAACATTCATTCACTAGCCTTCTCTGTGGTTTGACTCTGCTTGCCACTGTCTTAGTGTGTAGTAGGAGATATAAATTTGTAATTTGACCGCCGTGTCAACGACTGTGCCGAGATCAAATTTTGACACCGTTTTCAGGAAAGACGCAAGTGACCGTAAAAAAATACATTTTTTTTTCAAAGAACATTTCAACTATTTCTATTTTTTTTTTAAAATTATACTTTAAAAAAATTCGCTTCCATTCCCTTTTGTGTGATGTTTGTGAATTGTTTGAACCTAAAATCTTATGCACATAAGGGAAAACACTAAATCTAAACTTGAACCTTTAATAAAAATCCAAATTTTGAAATTCAAAGAGCTGCTGAAAATGAAAATGAAAATCATTTTGAACCTCAACCTAAAAATGACAATTCTGAGAGGGAAAAGATTAGGGATTTTTATCTTCCAACTATTTCAAGTCACCCTTCTTTTATATGGTTATCTCAAAGGTCTAGGAATTATGAAATGAAACAATCGCTCCTCTCTATGTTACCGACCTTTAATGGACACCTTAGTGATGATTCTTTAGAGTTCATTAAAAAAATTTATGGCATAATTTAATAGTTACCTTTTCACAAGCTTAATGAGGAGGAGATTAGGTTGAGAGTCTCTGTGTTTTGTTTAATGAACAAGGTTCAAATTTGGTTCCAAAATTTATATAAGGAAATTTTTGACACATGAGACCAACTTTTCAATTCCTTTGTGACCAAGTTTTATCTTAGGAATACCACCAATGAAGTGAGGCATAAAATCACCGGATTCATTCAAGATGAGAATGAACTTTTACACAACACTTGGGATAAGTTTGGGAGACTTCTTAGACAATGCTCCAACCACCAACTTTCTCCTCATCTATTGATGAATACTTTCTATAACAGGCTCACTCCTTATAATCAAAATCTTATTGATTGGTCTTGTGGTGGTGATTTCTTGGACTTGACAGTGGATGAGCTCAAACAAGTTTTTAATGAACTCTCACAAAAGTATCAACATAAAAGCACAAGGAAGAGATTTATTCATCGAGTTGAAATAAATACTCAAGTAATTATTGTTGATGATAGAGTTGTGACAGAACTATGCTATCAATGTGGGATGTTTAGTCATTCTCATCTTTGTTGCCCCAACATTGACCTCCCTATCTTGCATGAGGAGAGTGCTTAGTTTATGGACTTTAGAGTTAGGAATCAAGGGGTTAGTGATCCTTTCTCTAATCAGTTTAACTCTGGCTATAAAAATCACCCAAATCTTTCTTGGAGAGAGCAAGGTGTTTTTAAACCTGCTGCTGCCCCTAGTTTCCCAAATCAGTCTAGAAATCAATTTGAAAATAATGTTGGACCTTCAAATTCAAATTCTTATTTAGATGGAATGGTTAGGTAATTGATTTATAAGGTAGATTCACAATAGTCTAGCATCAATAACTTCATGTTCAATTGGGTCAGATGGCTAGAGATTTCGGTGCGAGAGAAAAATGAAATTTTCCCAGCACAATTGAGCATAACCCAAGGGAAAATGTGATGACTGTAACCACTAGACCAGGCCTACAAAACCAATGTAATCTAAAAATGTTGCCTAACAAAATCAATTTTCCCAGAATACCCACACCTTCAAAACTCATTTTTAAACATCTCAGTTATAGTGCCTCCAATCTGGTTCATCTCCACCTTGACTGAAATAGATGCTATATACCTCAAGTGTGCCTCCCTATATGTCAGTGGCTTCCAACTAGCGATGATGGTCTATGTATAAAGCGAGGAGACTATACCATTTTGGTATAAACATCCATAAATCATAGTAGATGAAAAATAGTCAATTGGCTTCCTGTAAGTACAAGTAGAGTAAAGAAAGACATCACAACTAAATGTAATATATAGCAATAACATCACCCATTCTATGAAAAAATGAGAATCAACAATGTGAGACAATCATACATATATGAACAAGATCTCTCATGGGTAGGTCATATAACAAAAATCTCAAAAGTGACTGGAGATGATAACCAAACTGGTTCTGAGTCCATATCTAGTCCCATATACCAGGTCCTACCAAGATCCAAATCTCATCCATTAATAGAAGGTCCTTTTCCCCTACCCAAATCATGAAGCATAAAGTCTTCTTGGGTACCAAAGTGCTCGAGTAGGGTGTGAGTACAACTCGGTAGGCTATCACCAATGCTATCCTTAAATATATTCAGTATAAGCAAGTGCATGTACAATGTGATATTCTTATAAATTAAAGTAAATAGTCAATGGTAGTAATAATAAATATGCCATGGCCATGGGTACTAAAAATACACATGGTTGTGACCATACTTTCTTCAGCCAGTGTCAGGGTGTCTATGAACACATCACACAATAATCAACTGGGCATCATGTTCCAAGTCATCATCAATGGGAATAATATCCCATCATGGTATAATTACCAACACATGGGAAATGCATCCCAACAACATTAATAGAACAATGGGCATAACATCTCTATGATAACATAATCACCAATACATGGGTATTTTTCCTTGATAGAATAGTCATAACCATGGAAATATCATCCCCGATCCAACATATACAAGCATACATTATGTCTCAATCAGATCATAATCAAAGGAAATAACATCCCTATCCATGAGAATAATATTAATAGGGAAGAGTTTCCCTAGTCTCAGACCACATCATATGAGAGAGGGAATCACATCCCATGATCACCATTATCTTAGGGGCATTACATTCCCTTCCTTGGAAGTGTCATCATGGGCAACACATACCACTTCCAAGAGAAATCATTATTAACTGGGCATAACATCTTATTACCATGAAAATAAAATCCTAATTAAAAACATATGAAATAATGGGCATAAAATCCCTCATCATGGAAGGCATAACACAAGTGTTCATATCATCCCAACCATTCATCATCAACATAAAGGGAATATTGTTCCAAAACATGACAATGATCACAAAAAGGCACAATTAAAAACTTTAACATCATAATATAAAATTTTCTCGCTAAGTTTGGCATATCAATATGATTAAAATCATGGTTAGGTTGTTCTATAAACACTCAACCTATATCCATACAATAACCAAGTCATAACCTCCCCAGTTTCCAATAAACTAAAAGGGAAAGGGATACCCTATCCATATTACTACAATATAATCCAAGAAGTCTTTAGGGTAACTAGGAAAACTCCCTAGGTGTTAGGCCTCAAGACGATCATGCCAATCCACACTTCCCTTATCTCAAAGGGATAAAAACACCCATTAAGGATCCATCGTGTCATAATTTTAGCTCAAGGGAGCCTCAAAGGGGTCTCGAGAATAGGGTATATCATACTTTAAGTCAAGATCATGAACATAGAAAGTTAATACATCAAAGTATAATTGGTGAAGGGTCCATCATGACCCTAATCATCCTTACCCTAGTCAATCAAGGTCAAATGGAAACATTTTAGCTTAATTTTAGGTTAGTTGCATAAGGGCGGTGTGACTGTGTGACATGACCCAATCCACTAGGGCCCCTCCTGTGCCAGTAGTGGGCAGATAGTTCTACCTCAAGCCTGCCTCCAATAGGCCAGGGGATGATGACTAGCATTGAGTAGAGATATCTCACAGTATTGGATGTCTTATCCTATAATAACCTACAAAAACACATCTCCAATACATAAGATAACCCAAGATACCAGTAGAATATATATAATCAACTAAACAATATACAATTCATGTATGATACAATGAATACAAATACATCCCACATGGTAAATACAAGGAAAACGATATATCTGACAAGACTTTGTGATATAAAGTACTAAGAAGATCATCCACTCTACATGTACTCCTGGATCACACACTAGCCACAACGACCATCACCTCCATCACAAATCACCATGCTCCATGATGAATCATCAAGAATCACCAGACATCAACTCCAAACAAGTCACACCAAATCCACATCCAACCAGGACATCTATGAACTTGTGCATCATCTGTACATACAAAACATGTGTGGGTAAAAGGCCCATGAATGAGTGAGTATAAACATACCCAATAGGATGGTCTGGAAACCCTAAAGGAAACAAAAAGCAATAATTCAGCTCAACTCCTGATACGAGAGATGTCCAGAAGGAAGATAAAGAGGGAAACTTGAACATCAAGTCATATCAAAGCTCCCAATACTAAAGGGTAATCAAAAGAATGTCAAGGAAGAATAATCCATATAAACTTTACAAGTAGAATTCTCAAGGATGCAAGGAAGGTCTCAATCATCTCATCTCCAATCCTCAATAGTCATACCACATGAGTAAACATGAAATACCAGATCATTGAAGAGTCCATGAAGCTTGAAGTTGATAGAAACCTACATACCAAATCTCAAAGGAAACCCATGGAATTTTGTGGGGGTTATAAGTCCCGAAGATGTCTGTACTACTCAACCTTTCCAACTACCACACTACCACCAGAATCCATGATGGGGAGGCTACTTATCATTGAATCATACTCTCTAGTCAATGGAATAAAACATCCTTTGAACCATTAATAATGTACCACCGATCATGTATCTAAACTACCCAATATTTCAACACATGTTACCTTTATGGAACTATAGCGAAGGTTCCCACATCCTAGGTAGATGGGGGAATACCTACTCTAGTAGAGGATCCCATTCCCTACTCAAGTTATTTAAACATGGGGAATATTGACTCCATAGATAAAGGATCCCATGCCCCATGTATATGAGCAAAATTATGAACCTATTTGATCCAAAGGCATAGGATCCCATTCCTCAATCATGTAGGGAGAATTACCAACCCTATTTATGGATAATGGGAGACCTGAGCCCATGAAACAACAGTGCCATCAGTGGGGTGGTCAACCTTAAGATCGCTTTGGTCATTTTTCCCCAAACATCATAATTAGATAACCGATGATGAAATTAATACCCATCTCACATTACCTCACACCGCACCTCTGATATTGAAGAAAATGTTGTCATCATTCCCTATATGGAAAATTACCCAGAATGGATTGCTTACACATTCAAATCTAAACCTGAGAAAAGAGATACAACTAGTAGGTTGGTCTGAAAAAACTACACAACATGTAAGTCCAAGAGTGGTACTCAACATGTACTATGTCATCCTGTTTCATGCAAAACTGAAGTACATGGAATTTTCAATGAAGATACATGGCATGTAGATACCACTATTTATTTGGTGTGTACTACTGGGAAAATAAATCATGTTTCATCAAGGGTACACGACGTGTACTGCTGAATCACATGATATGTAAGGCCAAACGGACTCCTAGGAATATACTCCATGTACACACCATGAAGTTATATAGGGGTACCTGACATATAGTCTTTAGGTGACACACCATGTGATATTTAACTCGCATAAAAACCTAGCCACCAGAGTGCCCAAAGTACATGGAGTGTTTTATTCCGAACTACACACCGCGTAGTCCAAATTTTCAAACCAGAATTACCGTGTCACCTGAAATCTCACCGCTACCACAAAATCCACCTTCAATCTCACCATGATCTTTATTGACCGCGTCATTCATGGAAATTCATCTACCATAGATTGATTTTTATCCACTTCTCACCAGAAACAAAATCCCATAAAAGCCCCATTGTCCCTTACATTACCACTTGGGAACCAACCCATGTCACTCGACATCAGTGACCCACCATATCTCAATGATACTCCCACGTGTCATGATATCTGTTGTCATCACAAACAAACATGCTTGGATCCAAGGTTCGATCGTGATTCGAATTAGACCGAGATAGTTGAATCACCGGCCAAACCATAGTCCGACGATGAATACATAGAGAATAGTGAGAGAAATCCAAATCTAAAAACAAATTTAAAATCATCAATGCCCTTTTTGAATCTGGAAATCGATCTTGGGTGAAGATAACCATTGAATAAACAAGGGAGATTAAAAAACAAAGTAATTCAGGACAAATAGAAAATCTATAAATTGATAGCTCCATACAACATAGAATATGGAATCAGAGGTAGAATAATCAATCTATGCTTGAAAATAAAAAATAAGGGAGAAAATACAATAATAACAAATTCATACCTCAAGAGTAGATCAATTTTTGGATAAGAAATCATTCATGCTGATGTCATTGGAGATTCAGTTGAGTTTCGTTGTTGATCCCTTGAATCCTCTTTGACCACTTGTAAAGGTTTCTCCTATGGAATCTCCTCCAAAATCTTAGGGCTGTGTGGAAAACCCTAAATATTAGTGAGAGAAGTTTATATAGAGGGGACATTAGGTCAAATAATCGATTATTTAATTTATTTCTCTAAATCCTCCAATGACTATGAACTATCATGAGATTTGATGAAAATGGAACATACATCATTCCTAGGGTAAACCCCCCATCTTGGATGCAACTATATTGTCGGTTCTCCCATATGATACTCCATTCAAGAGATATAATTGTTTTATTGAAAATTTATGCATGTAGGCTAAAAATAATATTTTTACAATTAATATATTTTTATCAAGGTCTCACCGCACTCACAATTCCTCACCTTCTCATCCTGGGGGCAAGCACCACAACTTGAAATCAACAAAACCATCAGATAATTTTTCAAAGGTCAGCTGCTAGGGTAAATTTATCATTTTACCCTTAGGGAGGTCCCAATGACTTTGAAGACTCAAAATTGGGCTAAGTATCATCTGGGAAAATCCAGATCACTATATACTCCCAACCTTAGAACCTTTTCATCATCGAAAAGGAAAAAATAAAAGCTTCACTATAAAGAATCTCACAAAATATACCCGAGTAGAAACACCCCACCATTGCATGCACTTCCTTCACCTGCAAATGTATATGCTCTAAAATAAATCAACACACATTTACTAAGGAAACATCTTCTTCCATAAATAAGGAAAATGACTCTAACTCATCTTAAAATAAGAATGACGTGGAAGTAAGAATCCACCCTAAGAGAGTCTTTCCAAGAATTTGCACCCAAATCTACCTCCATTTAGATATCTTCCTTCCACATGTAATGAAAAGAAATCTATAATAATTTGACATATATATGATAATGGTTTATCATCAAGGTCAAATTCAGTGGAAAAACTTCTCTCCTCACATCTAAAGAGTTTTCCAAATGGTTTTCTTATGTTAGAAATCCATAAACGCCACAAATAAACATCGATCGATTACCAAATTCCACGCTGACTATCGAAAATACTCCAAGACTACATGATCTTCAGGATCCATGTCATCTCCTCTGCTATCTCCTACCATCCAAGAACACGCACCATTACTGTTAGCTCATGGAATAAGAGAAATGTAATCCTTCTTCCCAACCTCTCACAAAAAAATTTGTGGTAATCTTCTATTTTCATCATAATCGCTAATAGACTCACTCCTAATAAAGAAGATAACTTGGTTGCATCATTTTCACTCATTCATGAAAGCTACTAACAATCACATTAGACACAAAACCGACCTCACCAATTGCTCATTAAAAAAACATTACCCCTCAAGTATCCCAATCTTCCATAATTCGAAGTGGATAGCCCTTACCTTTCAGATGACCCTACTATATCAGCTCCATACCCTAGGATAATACCTGCCTTAGAAACTAAAAACCATAACCTCTCGAGAAGTCCCCCCCTCCATCATAAAGAAAGGGTTTCCATATGGTGGGTACACCTACAATGATTCATAGGGAAATTTTTTATGGGGACCATGATTTACTAGAGTGGCCTTCGCTTCAATATCCTATTCTCACATCCAACAAGAGCATCAAGATAATAACACTACTTGCCTAGGGAAGTGGGTGATGTGCTCCCCACCTTCAGAGAAACCATACTGGATCGATTCTAGAGGAACTTTGGTAACCCATAATCATTAAATTGATACCAACACTACCGTGGATTCTCACAAACAATTCCTCCATTTATAAATGAGAATCACTAATTTGAAGATATCTATAACACTCCAATTTTTTGAAAAAGAAAACTATGTTTGATAGAATATACGACATGCAACACCGAGCCTAAATGTAACAAAAAAATATTATTATTTAAATATGACTATTATATCCTAGCCATTAAATTAGTTAGAATGAATAAGATTAAATAATTTATGAAATATATATAAATTTTCTACTCAATATAAATGTATTGATAAAGGATTAGTAAATAATCACTCAATTTTTAGTAAAGTCATATTATACTTCAAAAATATGTTTTCTTCAAAAAAGGGTTTTATTACTTTTTTGTGAGAAAATATTATAATTAATTTATAGAACTTTTAGAAATTTTATTTCATATAAAAGATATCATTTTTAAATAATCATATTAAAATTATCTTATGGTGAAATTTTGAGATTTTTTCTAAAAAGTTTGATTTTTCAATGAATAGTGAGGAAAACAAATTTTTATTGAAAATTGTATTTTATTTTAAAGTATTTATAAAGTAAAATTATATTTGGGCCAGTTTTAAAATGTCATCAGTTTTTTTATTAAAAAAAAACCAATTATAGTCTTTGGAATTAATTTTATACTTGAATTTGGTATGAAATCATTTTTATACTTAAAAAAGATTTTTTTTCTGAAAAACTATTTTTTGTTGCGTTTTTCATTTTAATATTAAATTAATTTTCACCACTTCTTGAAATTTAATATTGAAAAATAGATTCTATATTTTTAATCATGTGGTTCAAATTTTTAAATAGGTCCATTTTATTTTTAGTCATTATGAATAGTAACCATAGTAAATAATTATTAACACGATAAAGATAAATCAGGTAATTAAGGTTAAAAATAATATGATAAAGACTAAAAAATGACCCTAACATTTGAATTTATCCTATTGGATGAGTATAGTTTTACCATTTACATCCATGTTTTGAAAATATGGTAACTTGGTGCCATATTTCTTTTATTTTTACCTTTATATTATTTTAAGTAAGGAAAAGTAAAAAATGTCAATCTCTTTATTTTATTATCTATAAATTTTTGAAAGAGGGATAAATAG
Organism: Viscum album; assembly: GCA_963277665.1. Lineage (NCBI taxonomy): Eukaryota > Viridiplantae > Streptophyta > Magnoliopsida > Santalales > Viscaceae > Viscum > Viscum album. The sequence continues at coordinate 933,526,305 of OY728141.1, forward strand.
AGGATATGTTCAGTTCAAAAAGGGTTATTTGAATATAAATTATTTGGTTTTATCATGTTAATTTATTTCTAATTTTTAATAATGAAATAATTACCTTAAATTCTTACTCGACGCTGACACAATATTTATTCAACTAATAGAAAAATAAAATAAATGATTTTAAAAATATTTAAAGTAATATAATTTGAATGAATTATTATGTTACAATTTTTTTAGATAAATTTAACATGTTACTAATTCATTATTGGATTATATCCAAATTCCTTTGCTAACATGTTGTTTTCAAATTCAAACAAAATGAATAGTGTCAAAAATGAAATTAATCATATTTTATGTTAAAAAATATTTTATTAAATGATTTAAAATTCCTAAAAATCTTATCTTTATCCAATTGATTGATATATTATTTTTAATATCAACCATGATCCATTTATTTTCCAATTTTCCTTTTATTTTAACAATCTTGATCCCTAAAGTGTAAAATTTTCATCATCATAATAATTGTCAAAAAGGGTTAACATGTGTTAAAACAAAGGGATAAGGGTAAAAACCTAATATAAACTTGTTATTTTTTTATGATAGAATTTTGACCCATACTCACCCTTTATTCTAATTATATTATTTTTTATCATTTTTTATATGAAAAATTATTTAGATTAATTAAATATTTTAAGTAATTCCAAGAGTGTCCCTCCCCTCACTTATGAAAGGGTACCATATATACTCTTTTATTCACAATTATAAATCCTTTTAGTTCATCCAATCCCTAAAAAAATAAATTCACAAAATCCCTCATCATGTTATAGAGGTCTTGTTTTGTGAATAATACCAATATTTGAGGGTTTAAGGTGTAAAGAAAAAGAAGTTTTCTAAAAAAGAGGTATAGTCTTTAATCAAATTTTTTAGTTTTATTTATTATTATACCTTGTTAAAATATTTTTAAAAAATAATGAAATAATAAAAAAATATATTATATATAATGAGATTTTATTATGCTAATTCCATAACCTAAATCAATCTCTTATTCTATCAAATGAGAAACAAAATCGTCGTTCGTGTGTATGATAGACTACTGCCTCATAGACCGATGTAATTCGTTTTCCATCACTACCTCTTATGGATGGTTATAATGATTCATTTAATAAATATATATGTTATTTATGATATTATTATGATTCTGGAAAGATTAATTATTATTTTAATTTCTTTCATTATATTCATTGAAAATAGAAACAATGTTCATGCATACCTACAACCCACCATCTCCATGAATAATGTAATCCATTTTTTTATCTCTACTATTTATGGTAGAATCCACATATATATATATATATAATGAATATATATGATATTAATATCATATTTAAAATTCTAGATATGATGGAACCATGATCAATATATAAAGACCAAGACTTCCAAACCAAAACATGCATGAAAAATGAAGTAGTTATCACTCAGAATAGTGATTTTAATAAAGAATTGTTAATAAAAAGATGGTAAGATGTTATAAGAAAATAAAATATGATATGATATATATTTTTATAGTTATGTAATACATTTATAATAAATCTATACATATTATACAAGATTTTCTAACGCGCACAATGAAAGATGAGACTTAAGGTAAGAGATCTCTCAGAACCACCCTTTTCATCGAGTTATGAAAATTTTCTATCTAAATAAAAATCTACCTCTCATTAACATTATATAATTATTATAAATTTGGTATATATTTCTCTCACATATATAAATATCTTATTATCCCATCATTTTATGGGGTAATATATGCCTTATGTTCATTTCTTAAATTCATTCTTTAAGACATATATTTTGATTCTGATATGAATAAAGATTATGAAACCCATTTTTTCCATGGGTAATTCTTATGTTTATTCCTTACGATTTATTTCATTTTTTGACACATATAATCACATACATGTTATGATGGTTTTTACCAGATAACGCTCCAATGCATTGGGTAGATTCTTTCTCTTATGATACGTTATGTATGAGATTAAGGAGTAAACCCAATCCATGATGAGACTCTGCCCACCATGTGATGTTGTCTTGGAAGTTATCCTCAACTTATACTTATTTAATGCTTTGTATTACTTCCACATTTACTATGTTTACATGATCTTATGATACCATGTTATTTTTTTATGCTCTCATGTGGTTACTCATGAGCCTTATATTTTATGATATCATGTTACACATTTCACGTTTATTCCCTTAATAGACGTTTTAGCTCACCCCTTTTGTCTATATATTCCCCAGGTTATCCCATGTAGTTTTAGGAGCTAAAGGGTATTTATGATATCATTATAAAGATTAAAATAAAGATGTTTTATTTTCATGTTGATGTTTTATATACCTAGTCTTCCAAAGACACTAGGCCTTTCGATCCTTATTTTGTATTTAATGGATATTTATGTTAAAAAACATGTAATAATATTTTTAAAAAGGAATGGGTCACTATAGTTGGTATTAGAGGTAAGGTGTATTTATTTTTTTGGATTATAAATATAATATTTTACTAATAACTCTAGGGAAAATTCCAAGTATAAGAAAATATCAAGGAATCTTAGTGAAGTAAAGAGTGAGTGGTTTCTAGGAAATCACATCCCTATCTGGATACTACAAGTGGATGTAACTTTGGAACACTTGTACCTAGGGGTAATAACCCCAAAAATGGAACATTGGGAATTTACTCGATCGTCACCTAGTTCATGAAAAAGAGGCCTTATTTCACACCTGGTTTGACACTCCTGAGTGATATTCTTTGGAAATTCCCAAACTCTTTATAAACCATTATGAAGGACTTGAACAAATTGTTAGGTTAGAAAACTCAATAGTGAAATTACCATGGACAACCTATATTAAAACCTAGACACTCATAAGTTAGGATATGTTTATCATTTATAATTTATTCCTTATATGTTCATAAGTTTTCCATTTGTATGATTATTAGTTAAAGTATTCTCATATTGTTTTTCTTTTTCAGTTAATGGGGTGAAATAGAAGAAACCATTCCAATAGCCAATGTGATTAATACCCTAATAATATTCATAACCTTATGGGTGTGGGAGATAGGAACTTCATGGAAGTACTGCCTTAGCCGAGTCATGCTATAAACAATAATATGAATCATGCGGAACACCCCCTTATCTTAAGAAATAGAAATTTGGGGTTGAATCTTTTATGAAAAAAGGACTCCTAAATTTAGTGGATCTTCTGATCCCCTTATTGTGGAATAATGGATTAACTTTATTGAGAAGATATTATTTTTCCTCTAATGCTCAGAACAAGGGAAATTTGTGGTGATCGTTTATCTCATGGAGGGGGAAGCCAATCAGTGGCAGACACTGATCAAGAACATGAAGTAGAAAGATGACATTGATTCCATGGAATAGGAATAATTCAAGGAAACATTTTTCAATAAATATTTTACCTAAAATCTTCATCTTAAGATTCATATGGATTTCCTCAGACTAAATAAAAACAAAGAATAGTCTATTGAGGTGTATGAGGAAAATATCGCAAGGATTTCATGGAATTCCTCAGGATTCATCATCAACATTGAAAGTAAGATGGAATTCTTATTTAGTAGATTAAATCCAAGTCTATGAAAAGATTTGGCGATTCAATACTTTTAAAATTATGAAGATATTGTTTGTTGTGATATTAAGGTTGAGATGGATATTGGTGACTCTTAGTGGTCTCATGGACCTAGAGATAAAAAGTATAAAATGAATTTTTCTTCAGGAGGATCAATGGATAAATCTTACAGAGGAAATAAAACCCAACATCCCATGTGTAATTTTTTTGGAAGAAGCATACTAGAAACCGTCTAAATGGAATTGGGAGATTCTTTAGGTGTGGAAAAGAGTGGAATTAGTCTAATCAATGATGAGGATAAATGAATAAACCCATGAATGTGATGGAAGAAAAGAAGGTTCATATTAACGCTTAGCATGTGTTGTAGTGTCTTAACTGCAAGGAACATGAGAATTATGCAAGCCAATTCCCTAAGATAAGGGTTGTTAGAGACAATCAATGAAAAAAACCTCCAAGTCCTAGAGATTAAGGAAGAGAATATGCTATCACTACTACTAAGGTGTAACCCAACAATGATTTGGTGATAGGTATGATGGTTATTCATTCAATAATAGCGAACATACTTTTTTTATTATGGTTATATGCATTATTTCATATCTTGCAAGTTTAGTAGAACTATTAAAAGACCACCTCAAAACATAGGGGTTGAGCTATCTATGAGATCAATAAATGGATCAATTATTGTATCCCAAGTATATAACTCCTCCCTAGTCAATGTTTATAGACTGAATCTTCCAGAAAATATCACCATACTTCTTTTAGTGGAGTTTGATACAATGTTTGTAATGGATTGGCTATCCTTATATGAATAAAACATCAACTATCAGTAGAGGGATATCAATATTTATATCCAAATTCATCCTCCGATTCTATATAAGTGTAATAAGGAGTAAGAATCTCCCTTGGAATTTTTTTCTCAAGCATTGATATTTTTGCCTTATGAGCAAGCATATCTAGCTTAAATGATTGAGATAAATTAGAGAACCATGATTCAATACATGTAAATTATGAGGGATTATACTGATGTATTACTCAAAGAGTTGCATGGTATTAATCCTGATTAATAGGTTGAGTTATCAATCAAACTTATACCTGGATCTTTGACCATATCCAAGGATCCTTACAGAATAACTACTATTGAGTTGGAAGAACTAAAAAAGAAGTTAAAAGAGAATCTAAAAAAGGGATTTATACACTAGAGTGCTTCACCATGGGTTGCATTAGTCCTCTTCAACAAGAATAAGGATGTGTGAATGCACCTCTATATTGATTATCATGAACTCAATAAAATCATGATAAAGACCAAGTATCCCCTTCCATAGATAGATGAATTATTTGATCAACTACATGGGCCCCGATATTTCTCTAAGTTGTAACTTTGGTTGGAATATCACTAATTAAAAGTGAAGAAAGAAGATATTCCCAAAACTATATTTCAAACAAGGTATGGACACTATGAGTTCATAGTGATGCCCTTCAGAATCACTAATTCTCCATTAATTTTTATGGACTTAATGGATATAGTCTTTAGATATTACCTCAAAAAATTTATTATAGTCTTTATAGATCATAATATAATATACTCTAAAAGTAAGGAGGACCATGATAAGAATTTGAATACTATACTAAAGACTTTACTAAAGGAGAAGAAATATGAAAAGTATAGTAAATGTGAGTTCTTGATGAAAAAGTATCATTCAGGGGGCATGTCATCACCAGAAAAAAGATATCTATGGACTCTTATATGATAAAGGTAATTGAGGACTGACCTAGAATAGTATCTATAATAGAGATCCATAGTTTCCTTGGACTAGCTGAGTATTATTGATGATTTTTGAGAAAATTATCATGATTTTAAAAACCACTAACCAAAATAACTCAAAATTGAGTAAAGTTTTTCTGAACTAATAAATATGAAGAGATATTTAAGGAATTTAAAAAGAGACCTATCACTGCACCGGTCCTCACGCTGCCATCAAGTGGAGAACTGTTCATGGTTTAAAGAGATTATTCAAAGAAGGGATTCAACTATGTACTGATGAATAATGATAAAGTGTAGCCTATTCCTCAAGATAGTTGAAATTTAATGGGTATAACTATTCCAACACATGATTTGGAGTTAGCTACAGTGATTTTTATTGAAAATCTATTGGCATTATCTCTATGGGGAGAAGAGTGAAATATATAAAAATCATAATAGCCTTAAGTATATATTCATATAGAAGGAAATTAATATGTACCAATAAAGACGGTTAGAGATTACCAAGGACTATGACTACTCATTACATTACTATCCTAGGAAATAAATTAAAGTGGAAGATTCTCTAAGTAGAAGGGATTAGGAAACCTTATCACTGATAGGAATTGAGAAGCATTCAATCTTCTTAGACTTGAAAAGGATGTACATTGTAATTGTAATGGAAGGAACATCATCATTACTTTCTCAAATTATGTATCAACCATACCTTCTGGAGAATATAAAGGATTCTCAATGAGATGATGTGGAAATTCAGAAGAAGGTGGAAGCTATAAGAAAAGAGAGATCCTCATAGTTTAAAATTGATGAAGAAGTAGTTGTAAGATTTGGGTCATGACTATGTGTACCATAAAATCCTAAGATAAAGAAGGATTTTTTAAATGATGCACATAGTTTTAATTTCTCTAACCACTTAGGGAGAACAAAGATGTATCAAGATCTCTAAGAGCACTAATGGTGGGAAAATATGAAGTAGGAGATTATATAATATACATAAAAATACTTGGTATGTTAAAAAGTTAAGGATAAATTAAAAATTATAAGAGGATTATGCAACCATTAACCATGACTACATGAAAATGGGAAAACATAATCATGAACTTTGTTATTGGTCTTCTAAAGATATCAAGAGGAAATAATGATATATGGGTTATGGTGGATCACCTTATAAAGTCTGCTCACTTCATTATAATTCTAGATGAATTCTCACTTGATCAAATTTCTAGGATATACATCAGAGAAGTGGTGAGGCTGCATGAAACACCCTTATCAATTATATCCAATCTAGATTCAATATTTACCAAAAAGTTCTGTAAAAGTCTCCAACATACTCTAAACACTGAGTTGAACTTCAATACAACTAATCTCCCCCAAACTGATGGAAAATATGAATAGACTATCTAGAAACTTGAAGACATGTTGAGATCCTACTCGATAGACTTTAAAGAAAGATGGTATTAGAATATTACTATGGTCGAGTTCTCATATAATAATAGTTTCCACTTAAGCATCCAAATAACTTCATATGAAGCCATTTATGGGAAGAAATGTAGAACACCTATATGTTGGGATGAAGTTGTTGAATGAAATCTTCTTAGAATTGAAATTGTTGAGGAAATGGTAAAAAAGGTCAAGACCATTCAACAACACACCAAGGATACTTAGAGTCGACAAAAGAGCTATAATGAAAATCATCAATGAGACATGGAGTATAAGATTAGAGATAAAGTGATTATTTACATATCTTTATGGAAGAAATTCATGAGATTTAGGAAGAAGGGTCATATAATTCCTAGGTACATAATCCCCTTTTAGATTCTCAATTTCATTAGAGTTATAGCCTATGGACTAGCCCTCCCACCAACTCTCTCTCAAGTACACGACATATTCCATGTATCCCTCCTAAGGAAGTACATACCAGATCCCTCACATGTATTGAATTAAGAGGTGGTATGCCTAGAAAATGATCTATCTTATGAGGAGCATCCATTTATGATCTTAGACTACACAGATAAAGTTCTATGAAACAAGAAAACTCACCTAGTCAAAGTACTATGGAAATACCATAAACACGAGGATGCAACATGGGAACTGGAAGAATCCATGAAGTAGAATTACCCTCACCTATTTTCAGCTCAGTTTTTAATATGAAATTTCAAGGGTGAAATTTATTAAGGGATACAAATATAACACTTTAAGTTTTTTAAAAATAAAACTATGTTTGATAGTGTATACGATACACAATATCGAGCCTAAACGAACCATGAAATATTATTATCTAATTATGAAAACTATATCCTATATGTTAAATTGGATGGTATGAATAAGATTAATTAATTTATGAAATATATATAAAGTTACTACTCAATATAAATTTATTGATAAATTATTGGTAAATAATCACTCAATTTTTAGTAAAGTCGTTTTATTCTTTAAAAATATTTTTTCTTAAAAAAATATTTTATTTATCTTTGTAAGGAAATATTATGATTGATTTTTTTAACTTTTTATTTTTTTGATAAAAATGATATAATTTTTGAGATCATCATATCAAAATTATCTTATGGTGAGATTTTGAGATTTTTTTGAAAAGTTTGATTTTTTAATGAATAGTGAAAAATACTAATTTTTATTAAAAACAATATTTTATTTTAAAGTATTTACAAAGTAAAATTCTATTTTGGATTAGTTTTAAATTTTATTAGTTTCATTTTATTAAAAATAATATAATTATAGTCTTTATAATGAATTTTATACTTGAATTTGGTATAAAAATATTTTTATACTTAAAAGTAATTTTTCTAAAAAACTATTTTTTCATTGCATTTTTGATTTTAATATTAAACTAATTTATACCACTTCTAAAAATTGAATCTTGAAAAATTTATTCCATATTTGGAATCAGTAGTTCCAAATTTGTTAAATAGGTCCCTTTTATCTTTGGTCATTATGAATAGTAACCATAGTAAATAATTTTTACTAGGGTAAGGGTAAATCAGGTAATTAAGGTTAAAAATAATATTATAAAGGCTAAAAAATGACCCTAACACTTGAATTTATCCTATTTTATGATTTTAGTTCATCCATTTCCATCCAAGTTTTGAAAATATGGAAACTTGGTGTAACATCCCGACCTAGGATCCACTTAACCCGTGTCCTGAGCCGGTAGGTCACATGACATCAAGCATGCCTCTCCATATGCTAGAGGCTGCTAGTGAGGGTGTGAAGTTGGTATGGTGGGGAGACTATACCCTCTTATCAGAGTGGAATAACAAATAGGAACAATAAATATACAACAACAGAAGTATATAAATAAGTAGATAGAGTAGTAAGAAAAAAACCAAAAGAATAATAAACTGAATAACTAATAATAATCTCAAAAGACTCTATAGAAATGTTAGATACATGGAATTCATGTCATAATGATATACAAAAATGAAAAAGGGGAACATACATACAATTATTCTATAAAAAAAGTACAAAAGAACAAAAATATTCTCCACTAGCATCTCAAATGAATGCTTGTTCCTTTGATCTTAAGCTCTAACAATAGGTAAGCATATAAACAACCCATATAAGGGTGATTTACCTTATCAATACCTACAGATAGATAATCTTTTCAGGTACCAAAGGTATCCTGAGTAGGGTGTGAGATAAAAATCTCAGTAGGCCACCACCAACGGTGTCTATGTGTAATCTGAGTAGTACTCATAACTAAACAATGTGTAAGAATAATGAATAAATAAACAGAACTGATTAAATAAATAACTGCCTGCTCAGGTTCCTAAAGGACACATAGTAGGTCTACCTGCTTCAGATCATTGTTGGGATAAGATTTTGAATAGTCACTATATATATAGTAATAATATATATACATAGTTTAATTATATATTTCATCCACCTATATGAACCAAGTACGTGCGGATGTAAGTGTCCATATACATGGAATACTAGATGCCGGGTAGACCGGGGTGTAACTCAGACATCCATGACCAGTCTAACGAGCCCATAAGCTCAAGAAATAGGGTACATGCCCTTCATCCCAATAAGAGTGTGAGACATCATGCACAAAACTCAGGATGGTGAGTGAGAAATCATGTCATCACACGAAAAAAGGAACATGGAACATCAATCCCAACATCCTAATAGTGTCAATGGTGTGAGATGCCATTCTCAACACCTGATATAAGGGAGCATGATACCGTCATGCTCAACTGTTCCCTTAACATTTTACCACAACCTCTATAATGGTGTAATCATATATAATATAATTCATAAATCAATACCTCTCATACATCTCATTATCCAAGTTCCATTACATTCAAGAATTACCATTTTCATGTAAGCATTTATCAAATCATAATAAAAGGTGTGGTCTTACCACCATTTATAAATAATTTCATATAATACATGAAATTTATATTAAGAAGGGAATACATCATGTATAATCCATTCTACATAATTAATCTATTTCAAATAGTCAATTCATTTAAGGGAAGCCACCATAATGAACAAGCCATTATGTGTAATTTGATCCATTTAATTCATTTAACATGGCATTTCAATTTAATAAGCTCAAGGGGGAGGTCCCATGGAAAGGTTCCATGGGGAAAGAGGCAATATCCTACATGGTAAATTCCAAACATAGGTTGAGGCAAATACCTAAGATGTTCTTTGTGTCCTATAATCATTCATATAAAAATGAAAATTTCATTTTAAGACTAAGATAAAAGCTAAAAGGTGTTTTGGGAAATTCATTCAATTATCTATAAGGGAAAATTTCACTTGGAACACCCAAGGGGTGGCTATAAATGAGGTAACTACCCCCTAAACTACCTAACAAGATTCAATAGGCATATATTAAGGTGAAAGTATCAATTTGATATGAATGAACCAAATAAAAGGGGATGATTGACAAAATCCATCATGCAAAATAATGGAATAACTACGATACATCAAAGCTCGAAGGGAAAATGACATGGACAGCTACCTCAAGGCCATAGATGACTCCTTGCTTGATATCAACCTAATATTTGAATAAGGTTGGAAGTGATCTGAGAAATGATCTAACACATTGAAAATAGGGGAAAAGAGACTACACCTAAATTGGATGATAGATCCGAAGATAAAATCAGATAGGAGGTAAGAGACTAGTAGATCTTACCAAGATGGATCCAATGCTTCCAACGGATCGAGGATTGGATAATGGACATGGGAGATACCTCAATTCCCAGTTGAGGAGATTTTTGAGCTCAGTAGGAGGAAAAATCCATTTCTAGACACTGGAGGAAGGAGGAGGAAAGAGAAAAAGGTTTAAAAGTTTAAGTGAGGGAAAAAATTGTAATGTCACCTTGAAATAAGAGTGCACATGGTTTATGTGCTTGGCTTGTAAATCGTACACAAACCATGTGCAAGTCACTACTATAAAGGGGGTACCACACATGGTTAGGTGCATGATTTAACTAACTGTGCACAAACTATGCAAAAGGGCTCTATCCCAAATCTCAGTAACCTTGAATGGCCATACACCTTAAGTCGCATGGTTACAGACAAAACATGAAGCCTACATGTGCCACTGTCTGTAACCACATAGTTTCAGACAAACTGTGCGGGCTGGGATGCATAGTTTCTCCAAACCATGTGGGATGGGATGCACAGTTTCACCAAACCATGTGGCCCTGAATTTTTCCCATTTTTCTAGAACTATGAGCTCTAAAATATACCTGAACACTCCTCAGACCTTCATTAGGCCATAGTAAATGTTTATCATGATTAAGAAAAGGATTAAAGTTGAAAAAATGATCCATACATTTGTGAAAAGACAGTTCATTACAACCTCCCTTCTTAAAGAAACCCATCCCCAAGTTGGAATCTTGAGGGTAAATAGGTATCATCAGAGAATATCTTAGTCACTGAGCTTGTACATTACCTTCCCATTCCCAAGTCTCATCTTGTACTTAGTCGTGCTTCTTTAACACCCGTACCAAATGAACTATCCTGCCTCAAAGTGTCTTTATGCTTTGATCAAAAATATACATAGGATACTCCTCAAAGTAAGAATCTACATCCAACTCAAACTCATCTAGATGAAATACATGTGATGGGTCTAGATAGTATCGGTGAATCTGAGATACATGAAAGGCATCATGCATGAAGAGATATATATGAGGAAGTAAAAACTGTTAAGCCACTAGTCCGATCCATTCACAACCTTGAATGGTCCAAGGAACCTCAGTGAGAGATCAACTTACTTCCAAATACACCCATAGACCAAAATGGGCAAGACTCAGAAGAAAAACCAGTCTCTAACCTTGAAATTGAGAGGTTGCTGAAATATGTTGGAATATAACTACTATCTAGATTAAGCTGTCAACATGTGCTTTTTGATCAGCTGGACCTGCTCTGTAGTCTCCTAGATGAGACGTGGTCCAAGAATAGATACCTACCCTACCTCTAGCCATCAAAGAGGTGATTGGAAAGACCTACCATATAAGTATTCATAGGGATCCATCCCGATGGTTTCCTAAAAGCTGTTATTATAAGCGAACCCAATGAGGGGAACACATTTCTCCAAAGAACCCACAAATTCAAGGACACATTCACAAAGAATGTCCTCTAACACCTAAATTGTACACTCTTTTTGTTCATCGGTCTGTGGGTGATAGGACATGCTCAAAAGAACCAACGTACCCATGGCCTTCTATGTAACGTCCTGGACCTGGGTGCCATGCAACGGGTGCCCCGAGCCCGGTTCTCCACGTGACCTCAAGCGCATTTCCCCAAACGCCAGAGGCTGCCGACTAGCAGCGAGGGCCCATGTCTGATAGTGGGGAAACTATGCCCTCGTTTGTCAAAGTGTAGTGCAGCAGAATACCAAAATAAACATACAACAACAAAAGAAGAAGTAAACATACACATCTGAAATAACTACAGCAGTGGATATAACCAACAGTATATAAGTTATGATGATACATGTTTCAAGTTCTAAGAAAACAGCCAGAACATGTGATACATCAATACAGTACAACAGAAAACATAGTACAACAAAGCAAGAAAAACAGCTAGCAGCGGCATCGCGAGCCTAGGCTCGGTCCCATGCCCTCCTACTCCTCAGCAACAGTCAAGTACCTGTATATGGACTCTTTCCCCTATCTACACCTGTAGCAACGTAATCTGTTTGGGCCGAGAAGCGTGACCCAAACAGGGTGTGGGAAATATATCTCAGTAGGCACCCACCAAAGGCCCGTGCTCAACTATGTGTAAAACATGCAACAAGTGTGCAGTAGTAAAATGAAATAACTAAGCAGTACTCAAAAGTAACTAACTTAATAGTTAAATTTCCATTTTATTAATCATTTAATTCCTTTAATTTAGTAACATTTTTTTGCTCAATAACACCAAGCCCTCAGGCCAACTAGAACCGTGCCCTCAGGCTAAAATAGTAAACCACGCCCTCAGGCTTACCCTCAGGCCATACAGAATCCAACCCGTAGGTATTTCCCTTAGGCGTAATAGAAATTCTCGCCCTCAGGCATACGAAGTGTCGCCCTCAGGCACAGAAGTCAAGCCCTCAGGCACGAAAGGTTTCCCTCAGGAGGAATAACGACAACCCTCGGGCTAAAACAGTCACGCCCTCAGGCTAATCACAACAACGGCCTTAGGCTAATAGGTAACCGGGAAATGCCCAACATATCAAAATGTAGTAAACAAGAAATTCCTCTCAAGACAATTCTACAGTTACTACATTTAAGGCATACCCTCGGGTATCCTGGCCAAACGGCTAAACAAAGGAACACACCCCACGGGATGGTCCTAGATCCAAGAAACAATCCCAAACAGCATTTTTACAACTTTATTTAATTACCTATACAGTTCTAGGTAGTTAAATTCGCCAAGACCTCAGCCTCACAACACCCCAATATGGGTTCATAGCTCAAAAACGCACAAAAACGCACTATAGTTGGAAAAATAACACCAAGCCACCTACCTTATACGCCAACGAACATTATACCCAAACGCCGACTCCAGAAACACCCAAGAACGACGTAAATCTGACGAAGAACAAAACCCATTCAAACGTAAATAACTTACGTTGGGAGAAGAATTGGTAAGAACAGTACCAAGAGGAGGAAGGGCTTACCCGTGCGGTTCCAACGAAATCGTCCAAAGCCGAAACGGATTCCAGATGAACGCTCAGTGGATCTTCAAAGATCCGGCCTCCTCCTTTATCTCCAAAATGGCTCAAGTGCCTCCTCTGCCAAATGAGGAGGCTACTGCCTATTTTAAGCCGAAAAACAAAGTACACAACGTGTACTTCTGAGTACACAACGTGTACTTCTTTCATTTAACCGTTCACTTGGCGGCATCGCCACACTGTTCATCAATCGACATGAGTACACAACATGTACTCTCGAGTACACGACGTGTACTATCGCCTAGCTGGCGGTGACGCCACCGCCTTACTGTTTAAGCCTGCCGACTAACTACACGGCGTGTAAGGTACCACTACACGGCGTGTAGTCGGTTTCTACACCCTTCATCGCCGGCATGGCTACACGCCTCGTGTACTCATCCCAACATGACCAAAAGTACACGATGTGTGGATAAAGTACACGGTGTGTAGTTCCAAAATTTAGGATTTTTCCCCATTTTCTATATTTTCTCAAAAACACTTAAAAAAAAGGAAAAGAAGAAGCCCGTACCTCTAAAACAAGAACTAGGTTCTTACAAACTTCCCCCCTTATAGAAATTTGTCCCCGAATTTCCCTTTCAAGGGTGGAAAAGAGAAACCTCAGAATAGATCTGGCCACTGAGCACGTACGTCAGCCTCCCTCTCCCAAGTCTCGTCCTGCACTCGGCCATTCTGCCATAACACCCGTACGAGAGGAACTGACCGGCCTCAGAGAACCTTCGTGCTCCTGTCAAAAATATGGATCAGATGCTCCTCAAAGGACGCATCATGCTAAAGATCAACCTCCTCTGGCTGAAAGGTGTGAGATGGGTCTGAATGGTAGCGACACAACTGAGACACGTGGAAGACGTCGTGCATGGCTCGGTACCGCTGCGGTAACTGCAACCGATAGGCAACCATCCCGAATCTCTCCAGAATCTCAAATGGTCCCACATACCTCGGTGAAAGCTTACCCTGTCTCCTGATCCGTTTGTGTCACATCCTCGGCAAAACATGCAAGAAAACCTGATCCCCAACCACGAACTCCAAAGGTCATCTGCGGTGATCAGCATAATACTTTTGAAGAGACTGTGTGGTAGCCATCCGCTTCCAAATCAACTGGACCTGCTCAGATGTCTCCTGCACGAGATGTGGCTCCAGTAAAGCTACCTCACCTGCCTCTAACCAGCACAAAGGTGATCGGCATGACCTACCATATAAAGCCTCGTATGGTGCCATCTCAATAGTTGCCTGAAAACTATTATTATAGGAAAACTCAACTAAGGGTATATGCTTTTCCCACGAGCCCCAAAAGTCTATGATGCATGCGCATAGCATGTCCTCTAGCACCTGTATCGTCCGCTCTGACTGGCCATCTGTCTGAGGGTGGTATGCTGTGCTCAGAAGCACATGTGTACCCTGCGCCCTCTGAAAACTCTGCCAGAAATGAGACGTTAAGCGGGCGTCCCTATCTGAAATGATAGAACGAGGGACCCCATGAAGGCGTACGATCTCTCGAATATATAGCCTTCCGAGCTCGTCCACACCGAAGGTCTCCTTGATCGGCAAAAAGTGAGCTACCTTTGTGAGTCTGTCCACAACAACCCACACGACGTCATTGCCACGAGGTGACCTCGGCAAACCCGTCACGAGATCCATCGCGACATCATCTCATTTCCACTCTGGAATGGGTAACTGCTGTAACAGCCCAGCTGGTCTCTGATGCTCTGCCTTCACCTGCTGATAGGTGGAACACCTCATAACAAAACCATCTATCACTCTCTTCATACCCAACCACTAGTACTGACGCCTCAAGTCACGGTACATCTTGGTAACCCCAGGATGAACTGCCCAAGCTGAAGCATGAAACTACCGCATGATCTCCTCGTGTATATCCCCTGGAACCCATACGCGCCCATGGAAACGTAAAACCTCATCATCGCCTATCGTCCAACCGGAAGGAGGGTCCTCACTTGACACCGACTCCCGTAGAACTAGCCCTTCTGAAACCGATAGCTGCCTTATCCTCACTCTGTCCAGGAGGGTAGAAGTCACAGCTAACGAGGAAAGATAAGTCTTCCCCTGACTATCATGCACCTCCAGATGCATCTCAGAGAACAAATCCATAAGCTTCCACTCACCACTGGCTTCATGCATTTCCTGTATCTGAGTCTTCCTACTCAGTGCATCAGCTACTGCATTACCTTTACCAGGTGTATAGGCAAGCTCGAAATCGAAGGACTGTAGGTACTCGACCCACCTTCTCTGCCTCAGATTCAGGTCACGCTGAGTAAATATATACTTGAGGATTTTGTGGTTGGTGAAAACCACAAAATGATCTCCCAACAGATAATGTCTCCAATAGCGCAACACATGCACAACTGAAGCCAACTTGAGATCATGCGTCGGGTAATTCCTCTCATGTGGCCTCAACTGCCGAGACCCGTACACCACAACTCGGTCACCCTGCATCAAAACGGCTCCCAGCCCAATCCCCGATGCATCACAGTAAACTGTATAACTCTTTCCCTAGTCTGGGATTATCAGGATCGGTGCTGATGTCAGCCTTCCCTTCAGGTCATGAAAAGCTATCTCACAAGCTTCTGACCAAACAAACTTCACACCCTTCTTAGTCAGACCTATCAACGGTGCTGCTAAGCGGGAGAAGTCCTGTATGAAGAGTCTGTAGTAACCATCCATCCCTAAGAAACTTCGTATCTCAAACACGTTCTTGGGCTGCTCCCAGGAAACTACTGCTCTCACCTTCTCTGGGTCCACTACAACTCCTTTCTCTGAGATGATATGACCCAGGAAGTGAATCTGGTCCATCCAAAAGTGGCACTTTGAGAGCTTAGCATATAACTGATGCTCTCTCAGTGTACTCAATACGATCTCAAGATGGGTGGCATGGTTGTGTCGAGTGTGAGAGTACACCAAGATGTCGTCCACGAATACTACCACAAATGAATCAAGATATGGATGGAACACATGATTCATCAGAGCCATGAAAACTGCTGGCGTGTTCGTGAGTCCGAATGGCATAACCGTATACTCATATAGACCATACATGATCCTGAAAGCTATGAGAGATATATCAGATGGTCTAACGCGCAGCTGATGATATCCGGATCTCAATTCAATCTTCGAGAACACTCATGCTCCATGAAGCTGATCAAACAGATCATCTATCCTCAGCAAGGGATATCGGTTTTTAACCATCAACTGGTTCAGCTTCCGATAATCCACGCAAAGCCTAAGGTTACCATCCGCCTTCTTCGCAAAAAGGACCGGAGAACCCCAAGGAGATGTACTGGGTTGGATAAAACCCTTTGCCTGCAACTCCTCTAACTGCCTCTTAAGCTCCTGTAACTCAGGCGTGACCATCCTATAAGGAGGAATGGACACTGGTGCTGCTCCTGGAACAAGCTCGATAGAGAAATCCACCTCACGCACCATAGGTAGACCTAAAAAGTCGTCCGGAAAGACATCCCTGAAACGATCGACAAATGGAAAGAAATCCATATTACAAGTCCCCTGGTCATCCAGATACAAGCTCGCAATCTGGGTTGTGACTCCACCTCGCCCATGATTCTCTGGTCCAGCTCGACTTGCCTGAACATCCCATTCGCCCTTGTATAGAAACTCTCTACCCTCTGGTGACGTGAAACTCACCCTGCGACGATAGTAGTCTACAAAATCTTGGAAGGGAACCAACCAGTCCATCCTGAGAATGATGTCATAACTCATCATCTCTAAGACATAGAGGTCCCAAAGGAAGCGAAACCCATCAACCTCAAGGGGGCACTCCTTGCACTAATGCACACCAGCCATTATAGTCCCCAATGGAGTGTCTAGCGTCATGATATCAGAAGAAGTAGAAACACCGAGCCCAAGGCTCTCCACAACGGGTACAGATATAAAACTATGTGTAGCACCCGTATAAAAAAGTACTGAAGACAAGACAGAAGCTACTAGAATAGTACCTCTAACTGTCAAAGGTCCGGGATCCTGCTCCTGCTGGGTCTGTTGCACTGCATATGCCTGTCCAGTGCCGCGGCCCTGTGACACAGCCTGGCTACCCTGAGCTGTCCCGCCCTGTTGCATCTGAGATCCTGGTGTCTGGCTACCACGACCACGACCACCATCTCTACCTGCACGCCCTGACGTATTCTAGTTCCCTGACTGGTAAGAAGCCACTGGTCCTACTCCCGCACGCGGAGTCTGCACAGAACCCCTCTCACTAGCCACTAGTAGAAATGCCCTGCAAAAGCGCTGTAGATGACCCATCTTGCTGCAAGATCGACACTCCACTGGGTCTCGTGGACACTGCGGCCTCTTGTGCCCCTCTCTGCCACACTGGTAGCACCTGATCGGGCCACCTGAAGAAGCTGCCTGGCTGGTACTGCTTCCCTGAGAGAAGTCCATATGTCTCTTCCTCTTGCCAGCAGAAATAGTACCAGTAACTGGTGCTGAACCGCCCTGGCCCACACCACTCGATTCTCGCAGGTTCCTCTCTGTAATCAACGCCTGGTTCACAATCGCGTGTACAGTAGGTAACCTGAAAACATTCACCAACACTCAGATGTCATACCGAAGACCATCCTCAAAACGTCTGGCTCTCAGCGTCTCATCACCCACCATCACGGGTGCAAAACGCTGAAGCTCCGTAAAACGAGCAGAGTAGTCCATCGCCGACATAGCGCCCTGCTGCAGATTCATGAACTCTCGAGCTCTATCTGCCCTCAGCGTCTCAGGAAAGAAGAATTCATAGAAGACTGCATGAAAATCTTCCCACGCCATGTCCCTGTGATGCTCTGACTGGGTGGTAACATCCCACCACCTCTTGGCTGAATCACGCAGCATATAAGTCGCGAGCTTGACCCTCCGCCCTGGAGGTGTCTCAATATGCTTGAAAATAGTCTGCATCGATCCTAGACAAGACTCTGCAGCCTGTGGTCCGCCATCCCCTGAGAACGTAGGCGGATGCTGCTGCTGAAAGATACGCGTCAGCTCGGCTATAGATGTGGCAGCCTGCGGTGCTCCCTGAAAGGTCTGCATGAATCGCAATAAGCCTTCACAGAACTGCACCTCCGCGCCCGTGTCTGGTATAATAGCTGGTGCCGCATCTGGCTCTGCTGGCGGATCAACTGGTAGCCCATGGACCACCATCTCCGGAGTATAATCATCGCCGCTCTCCTGGCGAACAACTCGCGGTCGTCTAGGCGGCATGACACTACAAGGTCAAAAGCACGCCTTAGATTCAAGATTATTAAGACTGAAAGCGAAGGAACCACAAAGTGAACAAGAGGAAGAAGGTATTCAAAATTTTTCAAAACAAGACTACACGGCGTGTACTTGACTTCCCTTCCCCCGCCCGGGTCCTTTTACATGGCTAAACCACACGACTTCCGTTCAACAAAACTACACGGCGTGTATAACATCTACACAGCGTGTACAAGGTTATTTTCCAACTGCCCGTGTCGTCTGTGACACAGATGACTACTCATCTTACAACTACACGGCGTGTTACACCCGCATGCGGCGTGTACACCACCCCCATTTCCCAGCCACACAGATAACTCCACATGGTCTGTCCTCGGACAAGACTACACGGCATGTCCCAAAGGTACATGACGTGTTCCGAGAGAGGTGACACTGGCCCGTGTTGTTAGTTACATGACCGAGTCCCCAGGTCACACTACACGGTGTGTCCATAACTGACACGGCGTGTTCTGTCAAGTATTTCACCGACCCGTGTTGTTAGTTACATGGTCGGACTCCAGGTCAACACTACACGGCGTGTACAAAAACTACACGACATGTTTTACCCAAGCCTTCCCTACCCCGTGTTGCCGCCCACATGGTTTGTGACATGGGAAGAGACTACACGACGTGTACTCAGGGTACACGGTGTGTACTCAAAAAGTTCATTTTTTCCCTTCCCGAACAGAAGAACATACACGACGTATATAAAAATACTACATGGCGTGTATACTGGGTTTCTGGACAGTATGACTCAAAAACTTCTCCGAAACCCAGAAAATACTAAAAAACAACACCTAAGTGTCAAATTCCGACCCGTGGGGGCCCATACACCCCACAAACCAAAGTTTGACATCTTATTTGTGTTATAACCAAAAACAGTCAATGATCCACCAAATTCCGGTCAATGGGGGCCCATACTCCCCAAAAACCGAAGTTTGGCGTCCATTTTATAAACAAGCTCAAACAAAAACACCATATCACTAGGAAGGTATTTATCAAGAAGCTATCACAATAACATGCTTTTCTAGCACAACAACTATCACAAAAACATGAGAATTTCTAATGCACCTACATGGCATGGAAACTATGCATGACATGTGATATCTAGCATGTGCCTATATGATGCATGAGACGACATACCCTCATCTCATCGGGTTGCAACTAAATATAACCCACAGATAAAATATAAACAACACAATCCACGTGTGTCACCCAACGGTGAAAACATATCAACCGTAAAATTGCAAATCAAATAATTCAAATTATGAGGTAGACTGGCTTTTCCCTGTATACGGGTTATCTACGCCCGGGCACAACTTATTACCAACTACCGTTCTGTCCTATCCATGACTACGACTCCAAATAGTAAGTCAAAGAAAAGAAACCTCCTCTGATACCACTTTGTAACGTCCCGGACCCGGGTGCCACGCAACGGGTGCCCCGAGACCGGTTCGCCCGGTGACCTCAAGCGCATTTCCCCAAATGCCAGAGGCTTCCGACTAGCAGCGAGGGCCCAGGTCTGATAGTGGGGAAACTATGCCCTCATTTGTCAAAGTGTAGCGCAGTGGAATACCAAAATAAACATACAACAACAAAGGAAGCAGTAAACATACACATATGAAATAACTACAACAGTGGATATAACCAACAGTATATAAGTGATGATGCTACATGTTTCAAGTTCTAAGAAAACAGCCAGAACATGTGATACATCAATACAGTACAGCAGAAAACAGAGTACAACAAAGCAAGAAAAACAGCTAGCAGTGGCATCGCGAGCCTAGGCTCGGTCCCATGCCCTCCTACTCCTTTGCAACAGTCAAGTACCTGTATAGGTACTCTTGCCCCTATCTACACCTGCAACAACGTAATTTGTTTGGGCCAAGAAGCGTGACCCAAACAGGGTGTGAGAAATATATCTTAGTAGGCACCCACCAAAGGCCCGTGCTCAAATGTGTGTAAAACATGCAACAAGTGTGCAGTAGTAAAATGCAATAACTAAGCAGTACTCAAAAGTAACTAACTTAATAGTTAAATTGCCATTTTATTATTCATTTAATTCCTTTAATTTAGTAACATTTTTGTGCTCAATAGCACCAAGCCCTCAGGCCAACTAGAACCATGTCCTCAGGCTAAAATAGTAAACCATGCCCTCAGGCTTGCCCTCAGGCCATACAGAATCTAACCCGCAGGTATTGCCCTTAGGCGTAACAAAAATTCTCGCCCTCAGGCATACAAAGTGTTTCCCTCAGGCACAGAAGTCAAGCCCTTAGGCACGAAAGGTTTCCCTCAGGCGGAATAATGACAACCCTCGGGCTAAAACAGTCACGCCCTCAGGCTAATCACAACAACGCCCTCAGGCTAACAGGTAACCGGGCAATTCCCAACATATCAAAATGCAGTAAACAAGCAATTACTCTCAAGGAAATTCTACAGTTACTACATTTAAGGCATACCCTCGGGTATCCTGGCCAAACGGCTAAACAGAGGAACACACCCCTCGGGATGGTCCTGGATCCAAGAAACGACCCCAAACAACATTTTTACAACTTTATTTAATTACCTATATAGTTCTACGTAGTTAAATTAGCCACGGCCTCAGCCTCACGACACCCCAATATGGGTTCGTAGCTCAAAAATGCACAAAAACGCACTACAGTTGGAAAAATAACACCAAGCCACCTGCCTTATACGCCAACGAACATTATACCCGAACGCCGACTCCAGAAACGCCCAAGAATGACATAAACCTGAATAAGAACAAAACCCATTCCAATGTAAATAACTTACATTGGGAGAAAAATTGGTAAGAACGGTACTAGGAGGAGGAAGGGCTTACCTGTGCGGTTCCAACGAAATCGTCCGAAGCCGAAACGGATTCCAGACGAACGCCCGGTGGATCTTCAAAGATCCGGCCTCTTACTTAGGCTCCAAAATGGCTCAAGTGCCTCCTCTTCCAAATGAGGAGGCTACTGCCTATTTTAAGACGAAAAAACAAAGTACACGACGTGTACTTCTGAGTACACGGCGTGTACTTCTTTCATTTAACTGTTCACTTGGCGGCACCGCCACACTGTTCATTAGTCGACATGAGTACACGACATGTACTCTCGAGTACACGGCGTGTACTATCGCCCAGCTGGCGGAGATGCCACCGCCTTACTGTTTAAGCCTTCCGACTAACTACACAACGTGTAAGGTACCACTACACGGCATGTAGTTTGTTTCTACACCCTTCGTCACCGGCATGGCTACACACCCCGTGTACTCATCCCAACACGGCCAAAAGTACACAACGTGTGGATAAAGTACACGGCGTGTAGTTCCAAAATTTAGGATTTTTCCCCATTTTCCATATTTTCTCAAAAAAACTTAAGGAAAAGGAAAAGAAGAAGCCCGTACCTCTAAAACAAGAACCGGGTTCTTACATTCTACAACCCATTCCACAACCATGATGTAAAACAAGTGTGTCTATTAGAAATGATGGAATGATGAAATCCATAAAGATGTATAACCTCCTTGACATACAACCTTCCTAGCTCATATAATGAGATGGTCTCTTGAATAGGTAATAAGTGTGCGACCTTCATCAAATGAGCAATGACAACCCATACTGTATCATTGCCACAAGGTGATTTGGGTAGACCAGTCACAAAATCCATCGAAACATCATCTCATTTCCACTCAAGAATGGAAAACGACTGCAAAAACCCTACCATACACTAATTCTATGACCTTACCTACTGACAGGAATAACATCAAGTGATAAAGCCCGAAATATTGTGTTTCATACTAGGCCACCAATACTGGCACCGTAGATCTCGATACATTTTGGTGACATAAGGGTGAACCACCCATGATGATGCATGGAATTCCCAAATAATCTCCTCTCTAATGTCTTTTAGGACCTATACACGCCCATGGAACAATAAGGTATCATCCCCATGCACATTCCAACTTGAATATGTATCATCATCTGAGATGTTTTCCCTTAGGAAAAGACCTTTGGGATCTGATAACTTCCTCATTATTACTAGTTCCAAAAGAGTAGAGGTCATTTCTAAGGTTGAGAGGATATTCTAACCATGTTCATCCTAAACCTCAACATGTATCTATGATAATAAGGCAATAATTTTCCATTTTCCACTAGATTAATGAACTTTTTGTGTTTGAGTTTTCTGGCTCATAGCATCGGCCATAGAATTGCCTTTACTAGGTGTGTAAGAAAGCTCAAAATAAAATGATTGTAGGTACTCAACCCACATACACTGTATGAGATTCATATCTCACTATGTAAATATGTACTTGAGGCTTTTTTTATCTGTGAATACTACAAAAATATCTCTAAGTAGATAATTTTTTCAACAGTGTAATTCACGAACCACAACAGTGCGCTTGAGGTCCTACATTGGGTAATTCCACTTGTGAGGCCTCAATTGATGAGACTTGTATGCAATGACTCACTCATCTTACATCAGAATAGCTCCAAGACCAATACCTGATGCACCACAGTATACAAAATTTCTCCTTCCTAGCTATGGTATAATCATTATTGGTGCTGAAGTCAAATGACCCTTTAACTCCTGAAAGGATACTTCACAAGCTTCTGACCAAATGAATTTCAAACCTTTATTTTTCATGAACTTAAGTAGAAATACAAGATGAGAGAAATCCTAGATGAAGCATCTGTAATATCTAGAAATCCCCAAGAAACTATAGATTCTAAATATGTTCTTGGTCTGCTTCTAGAAAACTACAACTCTCACTTTCTATGGGTCTACTGAATCTCTTGACTCTAAGATGATATAAACCAGGAAGTGGACTTTGTCGATCAAAAAGTGGCATTTATTGAGCTTATCATATAGACTATTCTATCTCAGTGTATTCAGTACAATCTCAAGATGGGTTAGATGGTCATGTATGGAGTATGAATACACCAATATATCATCAATAAATACTATAACAAATGAATCTAGATATGGGTGGAAAACTAAATTCATAAAATCCATGAAGATTGTCGGTGCGTTCATGAGACCGAAAAACATGACTACTTACTCATATTGACCATAACCACTCTTGAAAGCTTTGAAAGGTATGTATGAATTCCTAACACACACATGATGATATCCCATCATCAAATCTATCTTTGAAAACACCTTATCTACTTAGAGTTGATCAAATAGGTTTTCTATTCGAGGAAGTGGATATTGATTCTTTACCATGAGCTGGTTCAATTGACGGAAATCCAAACAGAGCCTGAGGGTATTGTATGAATTCTTAGAGAAAAGGATCTGTGAAACCTAATGAGAAGTGATGGGGAATATAAAACCTTTATCATCTAGATCCTCCCACTGCTTTTTGAGCTCCAAGAGTTCTTTAGGTTCCATCCTATAAGGAGGAATGGTCATTGGTGATGATTCTGAAACAAGATCAATAGTAAAATCTACCTCTCACACATGAGGTAGACCAGAGAAGTTATTGGGAAAGATGTCCTTGAATCTCTCCACTACAGGAGGAAAGATAGCGGTTCATAACCCCTGATCATCAAGGAGGAGACTGGAAATCTAGCTATAACACTACCTATCCTTTTCTACTCGGGTCCTCATCATATAGATTGAACATCCCATTCTACCTTATATATGTGATTACTTCCCTATAGTGATGTAAATGTCACCCTCTGATGATAGAATTCAATGTGTCCTTGATAAGGAAATAACCAATCCATCACGAGAATTACATCAAATCCCATCATATCGAAGATGAAAAGATTCCATATGATAAGGTAACTGCCTATCTCAAGGGGAAAATTCTTACAAGGGTGAACAACCTCAGATGGGATATATAACGAGGTATTAAGTTCCATAATTCCATGAAAGTGTTTGATCTCAAGGCCCAAAATTCCCATAATAGTCTTAGATATAAATGAGCGAGACACACATATGTCAAATAAAATAGTGACTAAAGTAGAAGATACTAGAATAGTACCTCGTATAATAGAATTTTCGGCACTCTGTTCCTCCAGCATAGGTTGAACTACATATAACTGGCCTATACCATGGCCCTGAGTCACAACCTGACTGCCCTGAGCAATCCCGCTCTACTAGAACTGAGAATCATGAGTTTGACTACCTCTGCCTTGACTGCCACCTTGTCCTAATCGGTTGGTGGTATTCCAGCTACCTGCCTGTCATTATACTACTGGCCCTACTCCTGATCATGGAGTAGGCATAGATCCCTACTCACTAGGAACCAAAGGGATAGTCCCTAAGAAGCACTATATTTTCCCCATTCTTCCACAACATCTTCACTCAACTGGATCCCATAAACACTGAGGTTTTTTTTTCTCAACTTCCTGCACTGGTGAAAAATCAATAAACTATCTGCACGTGGAACCTGATTGCTACTACCTCCAAGAGTAGCCTCAAAATGCCTCTTTCACCTAGAACATGAACTACTAGTAGATCTAGGTACTGAATGAACCTAACTCACACCTTCAACTTCCCTCAAGTTTCTCTTTGTAACAAGGCTATGGTTAATGATTTCTGAAATAGTCATCAACCAGAATATATTGACCTGTGACCAAATGGCATACACTATCCCATCCTTGAACTGCCTAGCAGCCATAAGATCATAACTTGCTATATTAGGAGCGAACCACTATAGTTTAGTGAAATGAGTAGAATACTACATAACTGACATGCTCATCTACTGCAGGTTCATGAATTCTCTAGATCTATCAGTGCTCAGAGTCTAGGGAAAGAAGTAGTCATAGAAGATCATATGAAAATCATCCCAGACCATAACTCTATGTCAATATACTTGTGTGATAACATCCCACCACTAGTTAGAATAATTTCATAGAATATAGGTTTCTACCTTGAACCTATACTTCAGAGGCATCTCTAGATGTTCGAATATAGAAAGGATTCCTTTGATCCAAGATTCTGCAGCATGAGGTCCACCATCCCTTGAAAAGGTGGAAGGATACTACTGCTGAAATTCACAATTCAACTCTTCCATACTCGAGGTAGGTCGAACTACACCTTTCATAGATTTCAACATACATAAGAACCCTTGTCAGAACTGGGCATTAGTTCCCATATACAGAACATGAAGAGGATCCAAAGGTTTCACTACAAAATGAATCACCGATGGCTCACAACCCACCACCTTAAGCACGTGGTAATCACTGTCTTCAAGGCATGCAACCAGAGGATGTCGTGGAGGAATGATACTATAATTCCAAACAAACACCTCATAATAGATTTTATCAATTTATGAGATTGTAGATAGAAACTACGAAAGGTGTAAATCCTTACTATAGAAATGATCATGCCTCTTTTCCTACTCAAAAATCCAGGTTTGGTTAGTAAAGGAGACCATAACATGCCATATGAATGTAAGAGATACCACTACCCACTACTAAGGCCAGGTTCGAGTCCAAGTCTCTATGTTAGATCTATAAAAATGTATATTTAAATTTGGGAATCATATTCATTTTAAAATTGTTCTTGTTCACATATTTAAATCATTTTTAATGGTTGAATTAGGTGTATTTCCATTTTTCAATCCATAAGGCCCCATACTCATTATGAACCAAAATATAGCATTCACTTAACCCAAACCATAACATGTTCTAACTTATACCACCAATGGTCCATAGCTCAATGTGCCATAATTGACTGCTTAAGGTGTTTTCTTTAACCCATTCAGGAAAACATTATTAGGTTAAGGTAGACAATTTAAGTATTAATTATTTTTTCCATTCCCTGTAAGAAGTTTCGGCACAATTCAATACTTATTCAAGGCACTATCAAGATGTAATAAGAAAATGCATGCTGAAAATAATGGTGACATGAAAAAATGAATGGAATATTAATCTTATTGTGCATATGATGATGAATGTACTAATGAAAAGATCTAATTTCATCATAACATGGAATTAAATCTAATTTCAATCATATCAATAATAATAACATCATAAAACAAGTGTGTCACATAATGGTGAAGTTTTTTCAACTTTAAATGGAATAATCAATAAAAATAATTTCCCATACCTAGTAATTTGGGTTTCCCCTATACATGAGATAGATGAGTACTAGAATATGGTCAAATTCCAAATTCCTTTAACTTCTAGTCTTTTGTCTAATGCCCAAAAAATAATATAAAGGAAATTTTTCCCTCTGATACCAATTTGTAATGTACTGACCTGGGATCCACTTAACCCATGTCCTGAGTTGGTGGGTCACATGGTCTCAAGCGCACCTCTCCATACGCCAGAGGCTGCTGACTAGTAGTGAGGGTGTGAAGGTGGTATAATGGGGAGACTATACCCTCTTATCAGAGTGACATATTGGATAGTAACAATAAAAATACAATAGTGGAAGAATATAAATAAGTAGAAAAAGTAGTAATAAAAATAGTAGAAGAATAATAAACTGAACAACTGATAATAATATCAAAAGCCTCTATGGTAGTGTTAGATACATAGAATGCATGACATACTGATATACAAAAAGGGAATAAGAGAAAATGCATAAAATAATGATATAAAAAAGTAGAAAAAGAAAAAAAATATTATCCATTAGAATCTCGAGCGAATTCTTGGTCCTCTACTCCTAAGCTATAACTATAGGTAAGCATATCAACAACCTATAGAATGGCGATTTCCCTTATCAATACTTATAGATAAATAATCTTCTCAGGTACCAAAGGAAGCCCGAGTAGGGTGTGAGATAAAAATCTTAGTAAGCCACCACCAATGATGTCTACATGTAATTTGAGTAGTGATCATAACTAAATAGTGTGCATGCACAATGAACAAATAAACAAAACTGATTAAATAAATAACTGCCCCTTAGGTTCCTAAAGGGAACCTGGTGGGTCTACCTACTTCGGCTCATTGATGGGATAAGAGTATGAAAAATCACTATATATATAGTAATAATATATATACATAGTTTAATTATATATTTCATCCACCAATATGAACCAAGTACAGGCACAAGTAAGTGGCCATATACCTAAAATACTAGTTGCTGGATGAATCAAGGCATAACTTAGACATCCATAACCAGTCTAATGAGCTTATAAGCTCAAGAAATAGGGTATATGACCTATATCCCAATAATAGTGTGAGTCTTCATGCATGAAACTCCGGATGGTGAGTGAGCCATCATGTCACCACTCGAACAAAGGAACGTGGTGCTTCAAATCGAACATACTAATAATTTCAATAGTGTGAGACGTCATGCTCAGCACCTACAGTAAGGGACCACGATACCGTCATGATCAACTGTTACCTTAAACATCTTACCACAACCTCTATTAAGGCGTAATAATTTATAATATAAGGCATGCGGTATTACCTCACATACATCTCATTATCAAAGTTCCATTACATACAAGCATTACCATTTTCATGCAAGCATTTAACAAAGCATAATAAAAGGTGTGGTATTACCAACCTTTATAAATAATTTCACATAATACATTAAATTCATATTAAGAAGGTCATCTATAACGTATAATCCATTCTACATTATTAATCCATTTCAAATAGTCAATTCATTTAAGGGAACCCACAATCATGAACGATCTAACCTATGTAATCTGATCCATTTAATTCATTTAAAATTCCATTTAAATTTAATAATCTTAAGGGGGAGGTCCCTTGGAAAGGTTCTATGGTCAAAGAGGTAATCTTATAAATAGTAAATTCCAAATATAGGTTGATCCAAATACCTAAGAGGTGCTTTGGGTCCTATAAGCATTCATATAATAATGAAAATTTCATTTTAAGACTAAGCTGAAAAATAAAAGGTGTTTTGGGAAATTTATTCAATTATCCATAAGGGGTAATTTCACTTGGAACACACAAGGGGTATCCATAGATTAGGTAACCACCCTCTAAACTACCCAACAAGATTCAATAGGCATGTATTAAGATGAAAGGATCAATTTGATATGAAGGAACCAAATAAAAGGGTATGCTTAATAAAATCCAGCATGTGACACAACAAAATAACTAAATGACATAAAAAATTGAAGGGAAAATGACATGACCACCTACCTTAAGGTCGTAGATGACTCCTTGCTCGATATCGGCCTCTGATTCAAAGTAGGTTGGAAGAGATATGAGAAATGATCCAACTCCCTGAAAATAGTTCAAAAGATCTTACACCTAAATAACACGATGGATCCAAAGATAAAATTAGATAGGAGGTAAGATACCAGGAGAGCTTAATGAGATAGATCCAATACTTATAACAAATTGAGGATCAAAAAACGGACATGGGAGATACCTCAATGAATATTTGAGGATATTTTTGAGCTCAACGAGAGGGAGAAGCCATTTCCAACTAATGGAGGAAGAATGAGAAAAGAGAATAATGCTTAAAAGTTTAAGTGAGGGAAAAAATTGTAATTTCACCCTAAAATAAGGGGGTTCACAGTTTTCAAACTTTACGTAAACCGTGCACAAGTCACTGCTATAAGGGGTCACCTCACATAGTCAGGCACAAAGTTTAACTAACCATGTTCAAATTGTGAAAAAGGGATTTGTCCCAAATCTAAGCATCCCTGAATGGACATGCACCTTAGGTCGTAAATTTACATAAAAACCATGTAGTATAGGTTCCACTATCTGAAACCACACGGTTTCAGACAAATTATGTGGGTTGGGTGGTATGGTTTCTTCAAACTGCACGACCAAGTCTTTTGCCCATTTTTTTGGAACTTCGGGCTCCGAACAAGCCCTGAACACTCCCGAGACCTTACTTAGGCCATAGTTTATGTTTATAATGATTAATAAAATGATTAAAATTAAAAAAAATTATATTTACCTTTGTGAAAATATAGGTCGTTACACTTGGCACCATATTTCTTTAATTATGACCTTTATATTATTTTATGTAATGAAAAGTAAAAAATTTCATTCTTTTTTTTATTATATATATTTTTTTACATAGGGATAAACAAAGTATATGTTCAATTAGAAAGGTCTATTTGGAAGAAAAATGATTTTTTATGATGATAATTTATTTCTATTTTTTAGTGTATGAAATAATTACCATAAATTCTTACGCAACACTAGCACAATATTTATTTAATTAATAGAAAAATAAAATAAACAATTTTAAAAATACTGAAAGTAATATAATTAGAATGAATTATTATGTTACATAAATTTTTTAGATAAATATAACATATTAGTTATTTTTTAAAGGATTATATTCAGATTACTTTACTTCCATGTTGTTTTTGAAGTCAAACTAACTAAAATGTGTCAAAAATGACATTAATGACATTTTATGTTAAACAATATTTTATTAAATGATTTAAACTTATAAAAAATACTATATTCAGTGAATTGATTGGTATATGTTTTAAAATATTAACATTGATCCATTTATTGGACAATTATCCTTTTATAGTAACCATCTTGACCCTTAAAGAGTAAAATCTTCATTATCACAGTAATTATCAAAAAGGGTTAACACGAGTTAAAATAAAGAGATAAGGGTAAAAAACAAATATAAAATTGTCTTAATTTTATTTCATGATAGTATTTAGACCTATAATTACCCTATATTTTAATTATATTATTTTTTATCATTTTTTAAAAGAAAATTAATTTATATTAATTTAATATTTTAAGTAATTACAAGAGTGACCCTCCCATCACTTATAAAAGGTCACCAAATCTCCTCTTTTATTCACACTTAAAAAGAATTTTAGTTCAAAAAATCCTTATCCAAATCCATTACTAACATCCCTATAAACGGTCTAGAGGTACTTTTTGTAAAGAATATAAACTTTATAGGGTTTTAGGTGTAAATCAAAAGAAGCTTTTTGAAGAATAGGTATAGTCTTTAACCGAATGTTTTAGTTTTATTTATTCTTCTAGATCCTTAAAATATTATTAAAACATGATGATATAATAAAACTAGTATATTATATATAATTATATTTTATTATCTTAATTTCATAACCTAAATATATCTCCTCTTCTATCAAATGAGAAACAAAATCATTGTTCGAGTGTATGGAGGACTACCACTTTGTGAACTGATATAATTCATTTTACATCATTAGCTATCATAGATGGTTATAATGATAGAATTAATAAATATATATGGTATTTATGATATCATTATGATTCTAAAAAGGTGAATTATTATTTACCTTTCTTTCATTTCATCCATAGAAAATAGAAACAATGTTTATGCATACATACGACCCACCATCTTCATGAACAATGTAATCCATTTTTTTATATCTACCTTTTATGGATGAATTTAAATATATATATAATGAATATATATGATATTAATATCGTTTTTAAAATTCTAGAGATTATGGAACCATGATCATTGTATAAATACCGATACCACTGAACCAAATCATGCATGAAAAACGAAGTAGTTATCACCAAGAACAATGATCTTAATAAAGAATTGTTAATAAATAGGTGGTAAGACATTATAAGAAAACAATATATGGTATGATATATATGATTATAGTTATATAATACATGAAAAATAAATAAATATTTATTATATAGTATTTTATAATTCGTACAAAGAAAGAAAAGACTTAAAGTAATAGATCTCTCTGAACCACCCTTTTCTTCAGGTTATAACCATTTTCACTCTAACTCACTTTATCTCTCTCTTTAATGTTATGAAATGATTATAAATTCTGTATATATGTCTCAAAAATATATACCTATATTATTATACCTTAATTTTATAGGTTAATACATTCCTTATGTTCATTTATCAAATTAATACTTTAAGAAATCTATCTTGATTATGATATGGGGAAAGAGTATGAAACCCATTTCTTTCCCTGGGTAATTATTATTTTTATTACTTATGATTAATTAAATTTTATAGAACACATAATCATGTACATGTTATGATGGGTGCACCCAGATATCACCCTAATGTATTGGGTAAAGTTTTTGTCTCATGAGATGTTATGTATGGGATTAAGGAATAAACCGAATCCCTGATTGGAATTTATCCACCATGTGATACTATATTGTTAGTTAGCCTTGAATTATGATTATATAATGTTTTGTGTTGGTACCACATTTACTATGTTTCAATGATCTTATGTTACCATGTTCTTTATTTTATGCTCCCATGTGATTACTCATGAGCCTTTTCTTTTATGATACCACGCTATACCTTTAACTCACACGATATTCTTCCTTATGATGTTTATTCCATTACTAGGATTTTTAGATCCCCCCCTTTTTTATATATATTCCCTAAGTTATCCCATATAGTTTCAAGAGATCAAAGGTACTTATGATCTCACTATATAGATTGAAATAAAGACTTTTTATTTTCTTATTGATGTTTTATGTACCTAGTATTCCAATGACACTAGGCCTTTCGATCATTTATTTTTATTTAAAGGATATTTATGTTGAAAATCATGTAATAATATGTGTAAAAATATTGGGTTTCTATAATAGCTATTAAAATACCTCCATCATCACCTGAATATAAGGTCCCCCTCTAATAAGCACAAAACACCATGCCACTATTACACCAGTACTATCTCACCATCCACTATGACTCCAATCTCATAAAAACCAAAATTTATACATGAGACTAGGACCCACCCAATGAGTTTTTTATATTTAGAAGATAATATCATGGCAAGACTATAAAAATCCTATAATTCATGATAAGATCTACTTCAAACCATATCAAGATACAGATCAGCTTGCAAGCTCCATAAGCTCTATATGGTAGTTCACCATCCCATTCATCAACATTAAAAAGCCATCCTTGGAATTAAAATTGATGAATACACTAGCCTATAAGTAGGTATCAATCAGAGGTTTACCTTTGAAAGAACTCATATATTCCTCAATATTCATAATAAGTGAATTCACATCCACAAACTTAGTGAAAAATCCACGCTAACTATCATTTGGGTAGTCAATATTAACAACCAAATGGTTGGCCCTACTCACCACACTAGAGGGGGTCCCACTCACTATTTAATAAAGGGCCCACCTCATTAACCCAATTTCTAATAACTCATGCCACTAGTAATAAATAACCAACTCTTACCGAGTTGGGTACCATTTCATATATTCTCTTCCATGATGAAATCTCTAAAAAACCCCTTTCTTCATAAAGGATAGACCCACTTACCCAGAAAGGGTGATTGAATGAAGTTCACCATTAGAGGGAACTCTCTAGTTGACCGAGTTCAAGATAGGGGTTCCATTAGAATCTCTAAATCTTGAAGATACAGTGTAGGATGAATAACTCACATTAGAATTGACTAGTATAGGGGTCCATAGAGAATGAACATGAGTCATATCCTAATATAAACCTACCAATTTTTTATTATAGGGATTATCTACATGAATCATATGATATCTCTAACTGTTAGAACTATGTGATGAACAAAAACTTTCCAAAGGTGGTGATTAGGGGACAATATTGATACATCATCCATATCTAACTTCTCTTTCACCAACCAATACCTCACTAATAATACCCTCATTAATAAAAAGGGTTATAACAAGGATATTCTCGATATCATGACTATATCTAATGTGGAGGTCTATCCATTAAACTACTCTGGATGTATTTAGGTGAAAATCTAGCATGCTCTCATAGCTAGGGTGCATCTATACTAAGAATTCCTAATCTACCAACACCCGCTTAGGTGACTCTGGAATGGGTAGTGTTGAGAGAAATAATAACCATAGATTCTAATCTCTCCCTCTAGAGTCTTAACTCAAACCACTAATCTTAATAAATTTCATGAAAAACAATTCCAAAAAACACCTTGCAAAGGCCAAGAGACTTGATGCATACTTGAACACGGTCACACTACTTAGTGGTGGAACCAACATCCCTAGGTAAAACTTAATATTTTACTTGTTCTCAAAATTCATCCATGGTGGAGTAGTCTTATCTCAAGTTTGATAAAAATAAACTTCATCCCTTAACAGCTCATAGTGCTATATAAGAAGATCAAGAAGGAATAAACATATGATCATTGAAAGTCTGGTCAATATGAAATAAGTGAGTCTCATACTCCGACTAACCCTCTATAATATGAGGATCAAGCTCATATCATAAAATCACAAGTCTTTTTTCTTAAAAATGAACATAACATAGTCACTCTATGTGAAGTATCATCAAACATAGAGGGAACTACCATATGATCTATAATATCATTAATAATCATAAAGGATAGAGGAACTAATTCAGATCACTGGGAAATAATTTCTCTTAACCAAGTATTATAAAACTAAACCTCATCATTCAAAAATTAATAATGAGATGTCCAACAATAAGAACATGATTTTCACGACCCTGCCTCATTACACAGGATGGCTATCAGTGGGTAGCACTCTTAATTTGATAGGGTGAAACTACAAGGATTAGAGCATATCTGGATGGGCTGAATCAAAAAGTACATGGAAGATTATACTTGACTAATATATGATGCATGTACCAACTTACTCATACCCCATAACGACTTCTTAGAGTTATTGGTCAACTAATAGGTTATTAGAGTCCAAGAAAAAATATATGTTAGTCACCAAAACAATTATAGTCTCCCTATTCTGATAACTAAACTCATGTATACTTTAACATCATTATCCTAATGTTCCTAAACCAATATTTATATTACCACTAACTCTAATCTCCATCCCTAGGAAAAATATGCTTTGATAGCATTCTAAAATGACTTGACCCACTAGGGCCCTACCTTGGCCAGTGGTAGGATGAGAGTATCACCTCAATTCCACCTTCAATAGGCTAAGGGTGGGTGACTAACACTTAGTAGGTATATCTTACAAAATGTTATGCCTTATCCTATAATAACCTGTAATAAAAAAATATACAATACATAAGATAACCCAAGATACTAACATGATATATATAATCAAATGAATAGTATACAATGCATGTGTGAGATAATGAATAAAAATATATCCCAAAGGTAAATACAAGGAAAATAGTACATCCAACAAGCCCATGAGACATAAATCATTGAGAATATCCTCCAAGTAGTATGTACTCTATGATAAAACACCATATTCAGTGGTCATCACCACCATAAAAAATCACCATGCTCTATGATGAATCAACAACCATCACTAGGTGTCAACTATAAACAATATACACTAAATCCAAATCCACCCATGCCATCTCTGAACCCATGCATCGTCTACACAAACACAACATGTGTGAGCACAAGGACTATGTAGGGGTGAGTATAAATATACAAAGTAAGGAACCTTGTAAACAATGAAGTAAACATAAATAAATAATTCATCCTAACTTCTGATATGAGAGGTGTCTAGGAGTAAGAAAAAGAGATAAAATGAAACACAAATTTAGTCCAAATCTCTCATTACTAAAGATTAATTGAAATAATTTTTAATAGGAATAATACAAATATTCTTTACAACTATAATTCTAAAGGATGTAGGGAAGGTCCCAATCATATTAGCTCTAATCCTAAATAGTAATAATACATGAGTAAACATGAAATCTCAGATCACTATAGTGTCCATGAATCCTAAAGTCGATATCTAGATATATACTACATATAAAAGGTAACCCATGGAGTTTCGAGGGGTTTACAAGCCCCAAATAAGTTTTTAATGCTCAAACTTTCCAATTACCACACCACTGCTAGAATCCATGATGGGGAGCATGCTCATAGCTGAAGCACACTCACCGGTCAAGCGAATAACACATCCTCTGACCCATCAATATTATACCACTAATCATATATCTAAACTACCCAATACTATAACCCATGTAACCTTTCTAGAATTATAGTGGATGATCCCTCACCCTAGTTATATGGGGGGAATATCAATTCCAGTGGAGGATCTTGTGCCCTACCTGATCTCTTTAGAGAGGGGGAATACTAACCCCATAAATAGAGGATCCCATTCCATAGGTATGTGTGTGTGTGTGTGTGTGTGGGGGGGGGGGGGGTTACCAACCCTACCTATGGATGGTGGGATACTTGATCCCATGACACAATGATGTTGTTAGTGGGTTGGTCAACCTTAATATTTCTCCTATAATCATGCCTGAACTCCATCATTATCTAACCAATGTTGAAATGAGTAATCTTTGCACATATCCTCACACCACAACCATGATATCAAAGAAAATTCCATCATTGTTCCCTACATATAAAATTACTCTAAATGGACTACTCACACTTCCAAATCCAATCCCAATTAAGAATATATAGCTAGTAGGCTGATCTAGAATTAGTGTATGATGTGTAGGTATGATAGTGGTACTCTATGTGTACCACTTCATCCCATTTCATGAAAAACTAAAGTATATATAATGTTTAATAAAGATACACAATGTGTAACTCCCACCTATTACTTTGTGTGTACTGATGGGAAAATAATTCGTGTTCCATTAAGGGAACACAACATGTAGTCTTAAACCACATGATGTATAAGAAAAAATGGCCTCCTGAGTGTGTAATCCCTATACATGCCACAAATTCATCTAGGGGTACACGACATGTAGTATTGAGGTTACACATGTTGTGATATTTAACTCAACTAAAACCCTAGTTTCTATAGAACTAGAAGTATAAAACATGTTTTATTTATGAACTGCACACTATGTAGGTGGTATTTTCAAACCAAAATCACCAAATTACCTGAAATATAATTGATACCATTAAATATGCATCTAATATCACCCATATCTTCATTGATTGTGTCATCAATAGAAATTTTACTATCGAAGATTGATTTCTGTCCACTGCTCATCATAAAAAAATATTTTTGAAGCCTTTTCATCTTGTACATTTTCACTTAAGAACCAACCCATTTCATAAAACTTCCATGAAACAACATCATCCAGTGATACTCCCATACATCATGATATTTTCTATCATCACAAAAACACATGATCCGATCTAGGGTTCGATCATGATTTGAACTGGACCGAGATAGTTGAATCATCGGCTTAATTTTAGGTTAATTATGGATACATGAATAATAGTGGGAGAAATCAAAATAAAAAAACAAATTAAAAATCATTGATGGCTATGGATATACCTTCCATGAATCTCAGATTAGAATGACCATTTAATAAATAAGGGAAATGTGGAAACCAAATAATTAAAACTAAATAGGGAATTAATAAATTCACAGATCCATGAGTCTTTGAATATGGAATAGAAGGTATAATAATCAATCCATGTTAAAAAATAAAAAAACCATAGAAAATAAAAAAATAAAAAATCCCTACTTCAAGAGTGGATAAGTTGTTGGAGAATAGTGGATTCATGCGGATGTCATTAGCGATTCCATTAATTTCGGTCACTAATCCCTTGAATCCACCTTGAAAGCTTGTAAAGGTTTCTAAAATGGTGGATCCTCTCAAATCCCAGGGTTATATAGATAATACTATAGATTTATGAAAGAGGAGTTTATATAGATGGAACATTGTGTCAACTAATCAATTATTTAATTTATTCCTCTAACTTCACTTATGACCATGAAATATTTTAGGATCCAATGTGAATGGAACTTACATTGTTCTTATTGTAAAACCCTCTAACCATACACAACTATGATTTTAGTCCTCCATATAATTATATATTCATGATATATAAGAAATTTATCAAAAATAAATAGACATAGGCTAAAAATAATATTTTTACAACTAATTATTTTATTAATGCCCTTCTATGCTTGAAATTCTGTATTGGACCAGATCGGGGTAAACACCACACCCTGAAATCAATGTATTAATCATATAATTTTAAAAGGTCATTTTATATGGTAAATTTAGTATTTCACACCTAGGGAGGTTCTATTGACTCTAAAAATAGAAAATTGGGGTAAGTCTCATCTAGGAAAATCTAGATCACTACACAATGTATCATACATTTTATAAAATAATAATAAACCATAGGGATTAGTTTGGGAACACCTACCTTGGTATAATAGGGTCCCACTTGATGAAGATCATTAGATGATTTGACCTTAAATGAAAAAACTAGAAAACCTAAAAAAATCCTTGAATTAGGGAATAACCACTAGTACACAGTAAAAAAAGGGATCCAAAGAATTGATGTAAGAGGAGAGGTATCCTTACTCTTGGAACTCCCTTATGATATAGGATGCTCTAATCTAATATCACATGAGATAGATTCACTATTATGAACCAGGCCAAGTCGAACCCAAATTGGTCACCTATACCGATCCACAACATGGCCCAAAGGGCGTTCCCAATCCCCATGAGCTAAAAATTAGCACCAGATATCAATAGAGTAAACCAAGAGAATGATTTCTCCAAAGAATCAATAAATAAACTAAATAAAAAAAAGATAAACAAAACATACCAAAATATATAAAAATATCCAAACTAAACTTATTTTATACAAAATTAAAAATACAACAACACTACACAATGCAACCCAAACTGAAACCTGACAACACAACACCTTTGTGTGACCCCGAGGGTCACTATCCAACACCAAGATTGACCATCGGCCCTAGTGATCAAGACTAAGCTGAGACCTGAACCAAAAGCTAAAAACATGAAGAAACTATAGGCATGATTATTATAACTCAGTAGGCGTGCCTAAATAAATCTATTCCCAATGAACTTACTTTAAAATAAAAGAAATATGAACCTCATGTTTGAAATAAAATATAAAAATTAATATTTTTCCACACATTTTCCACATTAAGACAAATCATGTTCCATTTCATGTTTTTATTCCATATCCAAATTCATTTCTATCAAAACAATGTTAACATTTTCATGGGGAAAGTGATTCTCTCAATTAAAATAGGTACAAGTGAGTATAAAACATGCCCTAATTTAATTTTTTTTCATAAAACTTTTAAAACAAACACATCACATTCTAAGGGAATACCCCTCACATATGAAAATCACAATAATCACACAATAAGTACAATGAAAATAAGCACCCAAGAGTAACCAAACAACAAGTCTATCAATCATCACTGCAAGCAACTAAGTGCCAATATACATGGGTGAACCTAGGAGATCGTGAATAATACAGAACATACTAATACATGTTGACTCATCCCGAAAAGCATGCCCCACTCAGTGAAATAAAAAATACCTAACACGCTTGGCCACACCTTATGTGGTACAGACCAAGGGGCCAAATCCCATAACTATAATAACAAATATCTCCCTGTTATGGGCCACTAGCTAGTGCATAATATAACCAGTGAAACAATCATTCTCAGAAAATTAAATAGCTATTCTAGGTTATCCATGTCAAGAGTATAGAAAAGGGTGATCCAACTGATTCCAATCAATCATCTAATCATGTACACATATATAATAATTTACACAACAAAAATCACCTGAGTCACCCCAAGGATCAATCTCTTTCCATAAAACTCATAGGTCACAAAGGAGTCCATACCGAGGATCTCCCATTCCATAAAAAGTAAACAGGTCACAAGGATTCCACAATGATGAAATCCAACCCATTAAATATCTATATAAACAAGTCAAGACAATTATCCAAGGATAGTTTTTCATGATAAACACTTTCACCACTTTCATCAAAGTTCCAAATGAGCCTCAAACTATTTTCAGAAAAACCATCATTTATCAATGAATCAAATCACCTTTACAAAAAGATAAAAATAACCCATTTCCCATTTCATAACCATTTCATAAAACCCCCCTTTTAACATTCATGTCACATTTTCAATTCAATCCATTTTCATTAAAATACCAAACAAGCCATCAACCACCGCCACATGCCAAACCATTCTTAAAATCCATATACACCATTCCTTTAAATTCAAAACCAATTTGAAAACCCATTTAATTAAACCTAATAATCATTTCACATATAATAAATATATTCAAAAATTCAAACCATTATTTAGATATGAAAAATCACATGAAAAATCCAACCAGGCATTTAATCGAACACGTGGTGTGCAATTTTTAACAAACAATGCCATTTATCACATAACAAGGGAGAAACCACTACTTCTCACACCAAACAAGCATTTAAAAGATCACACATCATCATTTATCATATAAGGTAGGTTCAAAAATCATGAAATCAATGATTCTTAAATTAAAAAGGCAAGTGAAAAGGAAACCTACCTCAATCTTATGGCACTTCAACAACACACCCGAAATCACACCATAAAGGCTCCAAGAGCCAATATCTATGAATAAGAATCCTAAAAAAGTAAAACCCCCAACATAAACCAAGGGGAAACATGAACCCTAGGTATAATAAGCCATAGGAGAAGAATAAATAAAAGTAAAGTGGATGGAGAAGGAAGAGGGAGAAGATAGGAGGGGAAATACCTTAAATATCTTGCTTGAAACCTTAAAGAAACCCTAAATCCACACCATGGGAGAAGCATGGCGTCTTGGAGAGTAAAATATGGACTCCCTTTAGGTTGTATGAACTAGGAGAGGAATAGGAGAGGCATTTTAGGTTAAAATCCTAAAATGGGTAGAGTTAGAATTTCATAAATTTTAAAATATGGGCAGCTCGCATGGTTTGGATGCACGGTTTACCAAACCATGTGTCAACCATGCACCCCTTACTGGACACACCTAGGAACCTGCACAGTTCAACCACATGGTTTTCAAACCATGCACCAACTGTGTGGAATGGTTCTGTCCCAAGACAATGGCTACCTGTATGTTTTAAGAATAGTTTGACTAACCGTGCATGGGTCGTGCACCCTCAACCATAAGCACTCCAAGGATTTCATAGTTTCCTGGATCATGCCGTATGGTTTACCCAAACCATGCGCTAAAATAAAAACACCCCAAAACTCAAAATTTAAACCCGTAACACCCAAATTTCAAGAGCCAAACCCGAGGTCAAAAGATAAACTGGAACATAGGTCAAAAATAAAAATTCATGTGTGGAAATTATCCACACCATTAAAAATTTACACCCCCAAAAGCCACAAAATATTCTATTTTATTGATCAAATAATAAGGATTTTTACATTCACATTATCCAACCACTTGAACAGAACATCTCAACTACCACCAAATAGAACTTATGCCTCTTTCCCAAAATAAAACAATAACCTAAAATGACTTCCTGGAAAACAATAGGAACTCGAGCCACAACCTCCAAAACCTTGCTTCGAACAGAACCATTTGGAATGCTTCAAAGATATTAAAATATTCAACCAAACCAAAAATAACTCAAAATCAGATTAAATGAAACTATTCGTTTCTAAACAAAAACTAGAAACCAAAAAAGATCACCAATAGGGGGAGGCCCGAATGGACTCCCCACCATTTGAAACAACCTGAAACTAATTTATCATATAATAAATTTCAACGAGACCTACAGTGGGTCTCCCCACCATTAATAACCAATTGGATTAAACAAACTTGAAAACTTCCCCACATGGGCCAAAAACACCTACTATAAAGGGAGGGGAGGGGAGGGGCCAACAAAAGGAACTTTGATCCAAACAAAAACTAACCCATGGATCATCACCTCCAGATGAACACAAACCAAATCCACACATGATTCACATGGGATATCCACATAGGGGCATCTCATTAGGAACTTGCCTCTTAAAAGGCACTAACACAGGAATTTCATGAGGGATAAGTCCACCACGCTCTTTAAAATAAGAGAGAATTCACAATGATAGAGAAACCACAATAGGAACATAAAAACTTCCTCATTGCAATGGTGGAAACACAAGTTGAGCTAAACTCCCTACACCCCCAGGATTTCTAACCATGCTTTGGCTTCACTTTGAGACCTTTGGATAGAGCCTTGATGTTTTAATCATCCACTACCTTGCAGTCAGGAGCAGCTAATCCCTGACCATGACTCCTTCTTTTAGTACCAAAAGTAGCCACATAGAACCCCAGATAGAAACAGAAGATCATATCACTACAAAAATCACTTTATTTAACAAGGCACCCTCACCCAAATAGGGATTTCTAAGATTCACACACTGAATACAAAACCACTTAGAAAAAAAAATAATTTTAAGGATTTATAAAAAGGAACACACACTTTCATTGAAACAAAAGTTCTTAGGAGATCTACAAAACCCCCTTACATTATAATAAAAGGAGAACCACTAAGTACAACCAAAACAATATAAAGAATCACTACAATAGAAAGAGATTGAAAACAGGGCATGAAAATCACCCTACTCCTAAAAACGGTTCGGGGTGTCCTTTAAATAGGTGGATTTAACTTTCAAAACTTGTGAAGGAAACCCTTAGGTTGTTCAACTAGAAATATTGATAATGGGGAATCACCTATATCTGAACTACTAATATTCATCAAATATATATGGGGGATAAC
Organism: Viscum album; assembly: GCA_963277665.1. Lineage (NCBI taxonomy): Eukaryota > Viridiplantae > Streptophyta > Magnoliopsida > Santalales > Viscaceae > Viscum > Viscum album. Next base: position 933,568,478 of record OY728141.1, read on the forward strand.
ACAGGGAAACAAGAAAACCAAGAGATCTATCAAAACCATCTCACTAACCCAAACTCACCTCAAACAGATGCCTACACAAAGGGAAACCATCTCAAGGATTCCCCAAAAATTTTCTAGAAGCCCGCTAAAAACTGCTTCAAGACTAAACTACCAATAATATTTCAACTTAGGACACAATATAAACATCACTTCCAAATCAAGATAATGCACACTAGATAAGAAACACTTTTGACACATAGAAAAACAAGCCACACAACCATTGGATAACAAAAACACCATAATTTAAATCTTAAAAAAACTTTTGAAAAACAAATCAAACTTGGTGGATTTTCACACTCACTAATATTATTACTTAGAGTCTCACTCGCATGCACATTTCCTTGCCAATACAGGCACATATCAACTTGTGTCATACTGGGTACTCATCAACCATGCCAATCCTGGTCACTCTCCTCCCTCATCATCATCCAACCACTATGAGGGAATCCCAATGGAGTGGAGTTAGCTTAAGATCATGGGTTCCTTTAGAGATATGTTTCCTGAGTAGCTTCGTCATGAATTAATAATGTCACATAGGTTTCATGTGATCATTTTATTGGTATATGATTGTCTATTTTCTCAGTCATGGATAGGAAATATAGCACAAATAATACTTTAGAGTGCTGAGTTTGACATTCATGGGAGGCATAGTCAGATGATTTTTCATACAAGCCTAGTATTGTTGGGAATTTTTTTTTCATGCATGAATTGATAATATAGTAGGGTAGTCTAGGGTGTACAAAAATTTGGGTATGATATGTGATAAAATATTTTGGATGTTATGAACCATTATGAGGGTGGTATTTAAGACTCCCTCCCACCATAGAGAAAAATAGAGTAAGATTTAACACCACATATATGATATCTGGGATAGTGTGGTGTATTCTCAACCTTATAAAAATTATATTAGTGGTCATTTAGGTATTATAAATCTTTTATATTATATGATACAAATTTATTAGAGGATAAAGTATAATCTTATGGTAATGAGGATCATAATAGATTCAGTAACTCTTTAGACTCCTTGAATTCTTGGATCAAGTAATTAGGACTCTTATGAGTCTTGATAAGTGATCATATATTGTGTGTGAATGGGTATCTTATGAACCATTGAAAGGGTTGAAACCATTTCATGACTGAGAAAAGGAAAGGGCAATAATACATTTTATACATCATTATGAACGAGTCTACAATGAACATCCATAGATATAATCTATTATGGATTAACTAGAAAGAATTAGTATAATACACTATGAATGATGCATGATATGAAATTTCTATGAGTTTTTGTAAAATTTACATGGTCATACTGTAGAGGTTAAGAGCTATGACTTATTATTGAATTTTAATAGTGCTAAGTTGATGGATGATTCTAGGAAACATTGAGGGGACAAATAACTTTGTGCAATTATTTTGAAATCTATAGATTTACTCAAATATTATTAGCTAGGGACCAAAAGAACTAATAATTTATTATAAGGATAATATAGAGTTAAAAATTAGTTTGATTTTTTTTTTGTTTTCCATTGAGTGAGATCACTGGTAATGATGAATATTCATCAAGATTTGGGTGTTGTAGAGTCATATAATTAGTAATTTTTGATAATGGAAGCATGAGGTACAAAAATATATACACACCATAAAGTGAGTATTAGTAGATGGGTTAATTGGAATGATATGAGAATTTTAAGAACCTGATAATATATGAAATCATGTTTTTCAATAAAATTTTGTTTTTTTGATAGATTGCGTTACATGCAACATAGAGTTTTAACGAACCATGATATACTATAAATATTATTTTTTAAACATAACCAATATAAACTAGTTGTTAAATTTCATAGTATGAATAGGAATAAAAAAATTATAATTAAGTATAAAGAATTTTTATTATTAATATATATTTATAAATAAGGACTTAAATTTTAGCAAAGTCTTTATATGCTTCAAATATACATTTTTTATCAAAAAATTATTTGTATTGCTTTTTGTAAACAAATAATATAATTAATTTTTAGAACATTAAGTAAAATTAATTGATAAAATTAACTTCATTTTTGGATTCAACATGTAAAATTTATCTTAGGGTGAATTTCTATGAATTTTCTAAAAATATTAATTTTCTGATGAATATTGAAAAATACTAATTTTTATTAAAAACTAAATTTTCATTTAAAGAATTTACAATGTTACATCATAATTATAATTTTTTAAAATTAAAATTAGGTCAAATATTTTATTATTAAAATAATTTAGTTCATTGGTATCAAATTCATATTGAATTTTGAAGTTATAACATTTGATGTGAATGAAAATTATCTCTTTGGAAAATAGTTTTTGGTCCCTTTTCCGTGTTTAATTATCAATTAAAATTTTACACTTATGTGAATTGAATTTAATAAAAATGGATCCCATATTTGGATTTATACTAATTAATATTATCTAAAAACATTAAATTAATTTTTGGCCAAAATTAATAGTAAAAAATAATTGTTGCGGTTAAGGTTAAAACAAGTTTATCGGGCGTTAATCTAAAATGATATATTGTAAAATTACCCAAAAACTATCCAAAACCTATTATATTCCATATTTTAGATCTTATAACCTAAAAAGTTTGATAATGACATTTTTGGGAAAATTTTTAATGTTTAAAATGCAAGTTCACTTTTTTATTTTTTAAATTTCCAAGTATGTCCTCTCTCACACGTATAAAAGGAATCCCATATCCTATACTCTCCATACATCCATAACCCTATGGACCAGACTATACCAAATGAAATAACTTCCTTAATTCCCTTAACACATTTTATAGGAATTATTTTTATTATTATAAAAACATAAGAAGACTTTAGGTATAAACCTAAAGAGGTTCTGTAAAGAAGAGGTAAAAATTATTAAACTAGTTTTTTGTTTTATTTCTTATTACACATTTTTAAAATATTCACATAATTTTTAAATATAATAAAAAAACTATCTAACATATACTTAGATTTAATTATTATAATTTAATAACCTAAATTCACACCGTCTTCCATCAAATGGGAAATGAACCCATCGATCACGTGTACGACAGACTACCACCTCGTGAACCATTGTAAATCATTTTTTATCAACACCTCTCATGACTAGTGATAATTATGGACTTAAAATAATTATATGATATATATTACATAATTATACTTATGGAATTTTTATATCACATATACCTTCTTACATTCCATTCTACATGAATATGATAATGGCACTCGTGTGTACGGAAGACTACCGTATTACAAAGCAATGTGATTAGTTTTTCACATAGAAATTACTTGGTTGGTAATAATATTAAATTTAATGATTATATGTGATATATATGGAACCATAATTAATTTTATAATATGATATATTATTTACCTTCCTTTAATTCTATCCTTTGATAAAATAGAAACAATATTCATGCGTACGTATGACCTTTTATATCCATGAATGTAGTAATTCATTTTCTATCTCTGGATTTTATGTATAACTCTAAATGCATATAATATGAATATATATGATATTAATATCATTTTTAACATTTTTTATATTATTTAACAATTTTAACATTAAAATTACCTAAAATACCAAATCAAAACATACATGAAAAACGAAGCAGTTATAACCTGAAACATGATTTTATCATTGAATTGTTAGGAAATGGGTAATAAAAGGTTATAAGTAAATAATATATGGTATGATATATATTATTATGTTTATTTAATATACTTATAATAAATATTTATTTATTATACCATAGTTTTTAATGTGTATATAGGAAGTTTAGACTTGTGGTAAGGGATTTTCCTTACACTTTTATTTCTGTTGGGGCACATGCCTTATACACCACTTGTATCTTTTGTGTGGTGTATACATACTTTATATGAATGTATTTTATGATTATTCTCAGTAAAATTGTTTTATATTAATATAAATATATTTTTATATCTTTTATGGGTCTTATAATTAAAATGTTACCAAGGTGGTAAATGTTTTTCGTTACAATATCAATTTCTACTAAGATTGTTTATGATTTTTTATTTTTATGATAAGATATTATGATATAACTCTAAATAAAATTATTTATTTATTCTATTTTTATTTTAATATAATAAAATTTTTCATTCAATTTTCATATCTTTATGTAATCAAGATTCCAATATAATTTTTTTAAGGAAAACCCAAATTTATTTCCATCTTCAGTCTAAAACAAATTCTCTTCCATGTAAATGTTTTATAAAAAAAATTAATAAAATTTTTCATCACTATCCAATGATTGTTAAAATACATTTTCCCCAATGATCCATTTTTTAAAAAACTGGTTTAAAAGAAATATTTTTGTTAATTTCCAAAAAAGGTTCTTTTGAATTTTTTTAAAAAATGTGAAAGGAATATTTTTTGAAATGCACAACATGAATTGAATATTCCACCATCATGACCACTAAATTATTTGAATCATCCTTTATAATTTTTAAGTTTCATTTAATAATTAAATTTTGTCCTTACTATTTTATAAATTTTTATATTTTAAAGAAGTAATTTCAAAAGGAATTTAAATTTTATTCAAGAATGTTTTAATGAGCTTTTATGGAATTTATATTCATCAATGAAAAAAACCTTTGGTGTTTCTTATGTTTTACTAGTTACATGATCCAATGGTATTGTACTTATTCTTTCTTAGTATGGTCTATGTTTATGATGATATGATGTTTTTGGAACCCGTTTCTTTTCCCTAGTTTATGCTTTGATGACATGTTTATGAAAACCATTTTGTTTCATGGATTTTAATATGATGAATGTTTTATAATCCTCTAGAACAGTTATGTATGTATTTCATCATGTGATAGTGTTTACATTATAACCAATGATGGTGGTTAATTTATAACCAAGGATTGTGGTTACATTATAAACAAGTATAAGTGGGACCTATATCTCACTAAAATGATTTGGGTAATGATTTATATCTCATGACATAAATAGTATTGGAATGGGTTGAATCTGGTTCAGTAATGGAATTTTTCCATTATGATATTCTTTAGAGTAAATCTTGACTACTATGATGGTTTTGGGAGTAAACCCATTCCACTATGATAGTTTGGGAATTGATCCATGATTATTAAGGAAATGGATTTCTATGATTATGTGTATGAAACAAATATATGTCATATTCCAATTTTATTCTCTCAAATCTCATGTTATTTTATTCCATTATCATAAATGTACTGTAAACTGTCATGATTTATTCTATAACTCATGTTTTTTTCTATGTTATGAAGGTTATTTTTTTCAAATGTTATTGTGTTGTTATCAAACCCTTATGCTTAGGTTATTTTGATTTCTCCCTTATTTACCCTTATGATAAATTTAATATCCCCATTTCTTCTGTTTCTTTTCCCTGGGTCATAAATAAAGGTATTTTTTATGTTATGTCTAAGAAGGGTTGTAGTTATGAAGAACATAGTGGCAGATCATGTAGTTTACCTATGAACCGGTTATATAAATATGAATGATTCCAAGGGGACTAGACCATAATGATTTGTGAATGGGTTATTATGTTATATATTGAATATTAGTTTATTAATATGTAATATTTATATATAAAAATCATGGTTAACTATAGATGGTATAAGATAAAGGATCAGTTAACAATTGAAAACTAGGATGAGAAAACTATAATGAGAAACGTTAGGATAATCTAATATATAGGACACATACCTATGTTATTTTACAGAGAGGAGTGTGGTTTTCCATGAAAAAAATCTCTATCTGGATACTATAACTGGAGGTGGTTTTGGAATAGTTGCACCTAGGTTTAACAGATAAAAAAAGGGAGCATTGAGATGGACTTGATCATTACCTAGGGCATAACAATAGAAATGTTTACACACCTAGTTTGTCACTCCTAGGGGAAGTGATTTGGAAATTCAAAAAATATTTATAAACCATAATGAAGCATTTTAATAGATGATGACTAATAATTACCTATGTTAAACCTAAGGTGTCATAGATTGTAAATAAGGTTTCAAGATTTAGACATCCTATTAATGGTTTTTAAAGATTATATGGTATCCCACTATGATTAGTGTTGCTTAAACTATGTTTATCCATTTTATTCATTGGATGGAACCCAAAGGAACCTTGTTAGTGCTGAGTGGGATAGATAATTCAATGATTTTACTCCAAAGAAACCAAATGTTATGGGAGATGGAATGCATAATCTCATTATTATTATCACTCAACTTTCTTAAGATATTAATCATACTAAACTTCTAAACAAGGAAATAAGGGAACAATGTTATGTTGATCTATTCATGAAGAAACATCCATATTCATTTAGTGGTTCTTCTAATCTAGTAGTTTCCAAGAAATGGATTAGTATTAATGAAAATATATTTTCCATTCTCTTATGACTGATGAATGAAAATTACATTTTAGCTATATATTATTTGGAAGGTGAAGCAGATCAATTTTGGACTCTTATCAAGAAAATGAATGAACAAGATAAAATTTACTCGATGGAATGGGATGTGTTTAAGAACTAAATTTTCAATAGTTACTTTACCCATATTCATATTATGAAAATTGGTAAGGAATTAAAATAGTTAAATAATAATTATGATGAATCTATTGGTACCTACGAGGTAAATTTTATATGTCTTATGAAGTATGTTTATGGTATTATCATCCAACCTGAATGAAAGGTTTCTCAATTCTTCAGTGACATAAAACCAAGTCTATGAAGTCTGTTTTCAATAAGGTACTTTAGTAACTATGAATAAATCATTTTTTGTTATATCATGTTAGAAATGGAGATTGGAGATACCCATAAATCTCATGGTTTTGATGAGAAAAGAAAAATGAAATTAAAAAAAAAACTATAAAAACCATGGAGAAAAGAAGATGTTCATTCATCCATGATCAATATGTAGAAGGAAAAATGGGGGAAATTTTTATAAGGGTACTGGTAAATGTTTTAACTATGGGGAGTAAGGTCATTGTGAAATTGATTTCCAATGTTATGGGAAGAAGTTAGGTAATGATGAAAATAGAGAGAAAGCTATATAGAATGCACCAACAACACTCTAGTGTTTCAAATGAAAGGAGTATGGGCATCATGATAACCAATACCCAAATCAGAAGGTTAATGATGATGATCAATGTTAACAATCACTTAAGCATAGAAACAAAGGGAAATATCTTGTTATCACTATTTATGATAAGGGGTGAAACAACAACATAGGGAAATGTACATTAACCATCCACTATATAACTATTCATGCCTTATTTGACCCAGGATCTACCAACTCTTTTATATTTGAATAATTTTTTAAGGGTATCAAAATACCACCCTAAAAATTAGATGTTGAATTAACATGGAAAACAAATAATGGAATGATGATTTCATCTCATGTATATGATATTTCAATGGATTAAATTTATAGGAATGTGTTTCCAACACACCTCATTATTCCCACTCTAGTCAAATTTGATTTTATCTTAGGTATGTATTGGAATTCAATACATAAACACCATATAAACTATCGAAAAAGGGAAGTCATGTTTGATATTCCAAAATAAACTATCATCTTCTATTAGTGCGATGATTAAATATTAACTTATTATGGAAGACACATCCATTGTATGGGTCTTGATTCCTATTCAAAAGGGGTGTTTATCTCATATGGTGATGGAGAAACATGAGATCAATGATATTTGTACTGTAAGTGATTTTTTGATTTATTTCTATAAGAATTTCCTAGTATTATTCTAAATTGTGAAGTTGATATTTCAATACAATTCATATCTAGTGCACACCCATTTAATTTAATCCATATAGAGTAGTGCTGATTGAGTTGTAGGAATTAAACCAACTCCATAAGAATCTTGAAAAGGGATTCATTCATCCATGCGTGTCACCTTTGGGTGCACATGTTTTATTTTTTAAAGATAAATATGGATTGATGCAACTCTATATTGATTATTCAGAGATGACTAAGATCAAAATCAAGAATAAGTATCATATACCCTGTATTGATGATTTTTTTGATCAATAGTGTAAAGATCAATAATTTTCCAAGACTGGCCTTTATTCTGGATATCATTAATTGATGGTCACAGAGGATATACCCAAGAAAACATTCTGTACAACATTTGGAAACTATGAGTATATAGTAATTTTATTCGGTCTTACAATTTCCCTTACTATCTTCATAGATTTAATGAATCGAGTTTTTAGAGATTACCTTGATCAGTTTGTGATTGTATTTATAGTTAAAATTATCATTTATTCAATGAGAAATAAAGATAATGATTATCACAAAAATAATTCTACTAAAGACACTATGAACGGAGAAACTATATGAAAAATTTAAAAAGTGTGAAATTTGTGTAAAAGGTTTGATTTTTGGGTTATATAATCTTAAGAGAGGGTATATCGATAGATCCATCAAGAATGGATGCTATTTTACTTTAGACTAGACCAACCACAATAAATGATATCTTAATGTTTCTTGGTTTGTCTAGATATTATTAATGGGTTATGGATAATTTCTCATAACTATATAATCTACTCCCTAAGTTAACTCGGAATAGAGGTAAGTTTCTATAGATATATGAATGTGAGTAAAATTTAAAGTAACTGAAGAGAATATTTGTTAGGGAAACTATGATTACATTACAATATAGTGGAGAAGATTTTTTTATCTATATAGATGCATATAAGAAGGTATTTGTATGAATTCTCATGATTAATGACATGGTTATGGCTTATGCCTCATGATAATTGATGGTTTATGATAAAAATTACCCAAATCCCGATTTAGAGTTAGTTGTGGTAGAATTTTCATTAAATATATGGGGGAATTATATTTATGGGTAAAAGTGTGATATATATACTGATCACAAAATTTTAAAGTATATATTCACATATAAGGAGTTTAACATGAACCATAGATGATGGTTAGATCTAATTAAAGATCACCACTACTCATTACATTACCACCCTAGGTAAGAAAACAAGGTTGCTATTACTTTGATTTAGAAGGATCGTGGTATATTATCCTTGATAAGGATTAAAAAAGGTTTAATATATATGTATCTAAAAACGTTGGATCTAGAAATCCTAAAGTAAGGTGATAAATTTTATCTTTCTCAAATGAGTGTTAAACCATATATCCAAGTGAAGATTGAAGAGGCACAAAATTTTGATGAAGACCTAAGAAATAATGTTATAAATATTCCTCAGATTAATATTGATTGTAATAGAGTAATAAGGTTTAGGGGCCTTATTTTTGTCCCCTCAATACATGTTTTTAAGAAGGATATATTAGAGTAGGATCATAGTTCTTTATCCACTATTCATCCTTGAAGTACGATGATGTAAATAGATTTAAAGGAGTATTTATGGTAGGATGATATGAAGAGAGATATCATTAATTTTGTATCTCAATTCTTGATATGTTATTAGGTTAAGGCTAATAGAAAAACTTCTAAGGGGATGTTGCAACCATTACCCACACCATAATGGAAAGGGAAAAAAACCCAATATTTTTTTGATGGACTCCACCAAACATCTAAAGGGAATAATTATATATGATTTGTAGTTAATATCCTTAAAAATTCATCACACATCATCACTATCAGATAAGATATATATTTTGATCATATTTCCATGATATATATTAAGGAATTTGTATAGTTATATGGAGTACCACATTCCATTTTATATGATCAGGATCTGTGATTTATCATTGAGTTATAGTGAATTATTCAGTATGATCTTCATACATAGTTTAGTTTTAGAATTGTTTATTGTCATTAGATAAATGTAAATTATGAGAGAATTTTTCAAATCCTAGAGGTTATTTTGATATCTTGTTCTATGTATTTTAAAGGTGGTTGGAATCAACACCTTTATCTTATCAACTTATCTTACAACTAAATATTTTAATCAAGAATTCAAATGGATCATTTTTAATCCATCTATGGAAATAAGTGTAGAATCGAAAAATTTTGAGATGAAGTTGGAGAAATAAATCTATTGGGACTAGAGCTAGTGGAAGAAATGTTATCGATAGTTAAAGCCATTAAGTAAAACATAAGGGAAGGATAAAGTCGAATGAAAAGTTATGCTGACAATCTTTGGTGTGATATGGAATTTGAAGTTGGGAAAAATTTGTTTCTAATATTTTTTACATGGAATAATTTAATGATATTTTGAAAGAAGTGAAAATAATACCTAGGTATATCATCCCCTTTGACAGTTTTTATTGTATTGGGACCACATCATATCACTTGGGTCTTCCAGTTAACATCTCTTAGGTTCATGATGTGGCCCATGTATCTCTCCTAAGGAAGTACATTCTTGATATGTAACATGTACTGAACTTAGAGACCATACCACATGTGCATGGTTTTTTATGAGGAAAAACTATTGGCTATTTTGGATCATATAGAGAAAGTGATATGAAACAATACCACTAACATGGTCAAAGTTCTGTGCTGAAACTACCAGTTTGAGGAATCTATGTGGGAACCTGAGGATGTAATGAGGAAGAAGTATACAACGTTTTTTGTTCCAAAATGATGAAAATTATAGGGATAAATTTATTTTAAGGGGTTATAATGTAACACTATATGATTTTATGAAATATTTTTTTTTAAATAATAATTTCTTTGATAGATTGTATTATACACAACACCAAGTTTTAATGAACTATAATATTATTTTAATATTATTATTTAATCTTCAATATTATAACCTAGACACTAAATTTGGAAGTATAAGTAGGAATAAACTAATTTATAAACTTAAGTATTAATTTTTAAGATAATGAAAATATATTTATATATATGTACTTAATTTTTAGTAGTCTTTATATGCAATGAATTTTTTTATTCTAAAAAATTGATTTCTATTTATATTTTTGAAAAAATAATAAAATTAAATTATTATACCTTTTAAAAATTAATTTTAAAAAATTTAACTTAATTTATTTAATAAAAAATTTAAAAATATCTTAGGGTTAATTTTTGATAATTTTATGAAAAGATTAATTTTTCAGTGAATAGTGAAAAATAATGATTGTTATTAAAAACATTGTTTTCATTTATAGAATTTAAATAGATAAATATTTTTAATTTTTTTTTTGAAATTAAAAATATTAAAATTATCATATTATAAAACCAATTTAGGCATTTTAATTAAATTTATATTTCTTTTTGATATTAAAACATATTATTCTTATGAAAATGTTCTATTTGAAAAAATATTTTTTCTTCGCTTATGTGCATTTAATTTTAAATCAAAATTTCCATATTATTTTAATATAATTTGAAAAAATGGATTCCATGTTTGGAATAACAATAATTAATATTTTATAATAATTTCAAAATAATTTTTGGTCAAAATTAAAAGTAAAAATAGTTAAAAAATAATTATCGTGCTTAAAGTTAAAATTAGTTTACTAGGGTTAAAAATCAATAAGGGATGAAATGACATAAAAACATGCCTCACTCCCATTATTTGGTCATATTTATACCTTACCACCTCTAAGTATTTATAATGATCCATTTTTATCCTTTTTACATGTTTATAATGCGGGTACACATTTTTATTTTTAAAAATACTAAGTGTGTCATCTCCCCCACTTATGAAAGGGAACCCCATATCCTCTCATATTCACACATAAAAAACCATTGGTTTATAAAATCACTGATAATATATCTTGATTAATTCCCTCCCAAAATCCTATATGCCTTATTATCATTATGAAATCCTCATTTGAATGCTTTAGGTATAAACCAAATGAGGTTCTCAGAAAGAAGAGGTAAAATTCTTAAACTTATATTTTTGTTTTATTTCTCATTCCAAATCCTTATAATCTTATCCAAATATGATGATATAATAACACTAGTATCTACCATATATTTATATGTTATTATGTTAATTTAATATCTTTTATCCACCTCATCATCCATCACATGGGATATGAAACCATCGATCGTGTGTATGATAAACTACCTCCTCAAGAACCAATGTAATTAGTTTTCCATCACCACATATCATGGTAAGTTATAGTGTTGTATTTAAAATATTTATATGATATATATGAAAAATTATACTTCTATAATGATTACATCACATATATCTTCTTACTTTCCATTATGTGGGAATACGATAACATCACTCGTGTGTACGGCGGACTACTGTATCGCAAAGTGATGTGATTAGTTTTTAAATACGGTTATCAACTATGGTGATAATGATTTATTCAATGAATATATTTGATATATATTAAAATCATAATTAATATTTAAATGTGATATATTATTTACCTTCCTTTTATTTATATTATTTAGAAAATTGAAATTGCATTCATGTGTAGGTATGACCTACCATATCCATGAACATCATAATTTATTTTATATCTCTAACTTTTATGGATTAATATAAATACATATATAATGAATACATATTATATTTATATCATCGATAACATTATATATGTTATTAAACTTTTATTAAAGTAATATTACTGAAAATTCGAAATCAAAACATACTTTAAAAATAAAGAAGTTACTACCTGAAACACAATTTTAACACGGAATTGTTAATAAATGGGTAATAAACGATTATTTTTAGTCTTATATTGTATGATACCTACTAGTATTTTTATTTAATAGATGTATAATAAACCTATATTTATCATAATGGAGTATTGAATGTGTAAAAATGAAGTCAAGACTTAAGGTAAGGGATTTTATCTCACTTTTATTTCTATGGGTCACAAACCTTATATGCCACTTGTTTATTTTGTGTGGTGTATATATACATCCAAATAATGTATTTAATGAGTATTATAATAAAAAATTATAGGATTTTCATGTCCAATGATGTTTTTTTCATTCTTGGATCTTACAATTAAAAACATTGCAAAGTGGTAAAAGTTTTATGTTATAATCTCATTGTTTATCATCACTGTTTATCATTTATCTATTGATGTTGAAATATTATGATCTACCACTCAAGAAATGAATTTAATTTACTCTCCTATAGTTGTTTATATTTAATTCAGGTTTTAAATTTATTTTCATCTCTTTATGTACTCATGATTCTAAAATAATATTTCTAAGGGAAAATAGAATTTATTTCCCTCTTCAATTGAAATCCCTTTTTCTTCCAAGTCCATATTTAAAAAAAATTGAAGAAAGTTTTCACTATTATCTAATTATTTATTTAAAAAAATTCTACCCCTTCCTATATTTTTAAAAAATTGTTTAAAATAAATATCATTATCTGAAAAAGGTTCTTCTGAATTTTTATCAAAAATTTAAAAGGAATATTTTTCTAACATGTATAACATGAAAAAAATTTCTTCCATCATGAAAAATAAATTATTTGAATATTTTATTATAGGTTTTAATGTTTATTTGAAATAAAATATTTTCTTTAATATTTTATAATATTTTATATTTTAAATAATTTATTTCAAATAAAAAGTAAATTTTCCTCAAGAATGTTTTAATTACCATTTATAGACCCTTTATTAATCATCAACAAAAACCTTTAGTGTTGTGTATGTTTTACTAGTGACATGATCCAATGGTACCATCCTTATTCATTCATAGGATGGCTTATTTTTATGATGATAAGATGTTTCTAAAACCTATTTCTTTTCCCCAAGTTATGTTATGATTAAATGTATTTGAAACCCATTTATTTTTATGGGTTTTTATATAATGTATGTTACATGATATCTTCACACACTTATTTACGGTTTTCATTATGAGAACATGTTGATTTTATATCTAATGATAGTGTATTCATTATAACCAAGGATGATGGTTATGTTATAACCAAGGATATGTGGGATTTATATCTCCCTAAAATGAATTGTGTAAATATTGATATCTCATGAGATAAACTGGACTAGAATGGGTATTAAACCAATACTAGTATGGAAAATTTTCCACCATGATAGTATTAGGAGTGGACCTTGACTACTATGATGGTTTTGGAAGAGAACTCATCTCACTATTTTAGTTTTGGAAATGATCCTTGACTACTAAGGAAATTATTTTTATGCCTATGTATATTCAAAAAATCTTTGTCTTATGCCAATGTTATGCTCTCATAGATCATGTTTTTTGATTCCATTTTTATTCAAGTTTTATGAACTGACATGATTTATTCCATGACTCGTGTTTATGATCTATGATCTACATGGTATGGTTTACAAATTTAATTCTCTTATAATCATACCCTTATGATCATGTTATATTGATATATCCCTTATTTACATTTATTGAGCATCTAAGATCACCATTTCTTATATTTATTTTCCATAGGTTATGAAGTAAGGTACTATGTATGATATTTATATGAAGGTGATTGTTATTAAGATCATAGTGGGAGATAACATAGTTCACATATGGACCGGTTTATTATGTGCCCATGTTTTGAAAGGGATGAGAATTAAACAATTTTGGAATTGATTGTTATCTTATGTGATGAATATTCATCTATTTAAAAATAATATTTATGTATTAAAAGTGTAGGTATTTATAAGAATGGATTGTGAGAGATGGTATTCAGGTGATAAGGGACTATAGGTAGTTTGGTGATCATGGATCAAGGAAAATGTAAATACTATAATTGGGAGAACACCATTAAATTATTATTGGTGTGAGATTTTCCTCCAGAATATTAGTTGTGAATTTTGGGAATAATGTCTGTAGTGAACCTCACCCAACAATGGATGAGTTTTCATGTAATTGCATGTATAAAAATAGATATGATATGTCTGGTGAATGAAAATAAAAAATATTTAGTTATGAAACTATGAAATTCTTATAGAGTTAAGGAATTTAATGATTTTTAGAAATGATATTTTGGAATTATAGAAATATAATGGCTGGGATGGAGCATGTCAACACTCATTTAAGAGTATGGAGACTTGGTCAACTAAGTGTTTATTCTTTATAGAACAATATTTTTCATGATTATTTTGATACAAAATGAGTTTCATATATAGATTAATGTTTAATATTTTTGATATTTAACTATTTTTATATTCCATGGAAGGATACATAGTTTGACTAAAAATGATCTTCAAAGTGATAAATTCCTGATGCAGGAGATGAACCATGATGTCACATAGACAGTGGTATATATACAAGGATTAAAAGTTAATAACTAGACTCAAATAGAGAAAAAATATAGGGAATTTTTTCAATATCATAAATATGTGTTTAATGTGTTGTCAATAAAGGATTCAAGGTGTAAAAACAAAGTGAAAAGGAGAAGAATCTTCCAGGGAAAAAGAAACATGTGTCTCAATATGCCATATATGTGTCACACCATGGTGGTCACTAAATATTCTTATGTCAATAATTCCAGGTTGTAAAACATTCCCAAGGTTATTACTCAAACATTTTAAGGCATAAAGTGACCTTTTATGAAGTAAATCACATTACGAGAATCAAAAACCATGATATTTGATAATAATTAAGAACAGAGTTGATCCTTTTTTGACTTGAGACACCCCATGATACATTCAATGCATTGATAGAGGATATTTATGACACATAGGTGGTGAGACCTATGGTTATAAATTAAAGAATAGAGCTATTGTAATATGAATTTCCCATTAATGGGAACTGATAGATGAGTAAACCATGGTGCTATGATTCTTTAATTCCTTTATTTTGTTTTATTTCATTCTTGTGATGTTTTCACTCTCCCAAATCAACTCCTATACCCTATCCACAAAGGGGTAGTTTTCACGAGTGATCAGGAAAGGGGGGGGGGTATTAACTTATTGTCTTTTTTTTGAGATTTTTTTAAAATTAAATAAAATATTTTTTTTATCTTCTATCTAGTATCAATTTCCTATTTGCAGTTTATAATAAAAAATGTGTTTGTATTAGGTAAGATTATATAAATGTTAATTGACATGGTCGATGATCTATGTCTCCCTCCACCCATATTTTATATGTATATGATGAAAAAATGTATGGTTGGGTGTTGAGTTCTCAGTTATCACCAACACATGCATGAAATTACAACAAGAAATATTGGTTTTTAGGGAATAATAATAAATAATTAAGGATTTACCTAATTAATCAAAAGAATCTGCTGCATCGACATACACATAGGAAGGATAATAGACTAATATGAGATTTTAGTTTCAGTTAATCTCAAATTCAACACCTTTCTAAGGGATATAGAGGAAGAAATAGAAAAATTTTTCTCTTATCAAACAACAGAAGAATTGGTAATAATTAAAAAACCATGATAGAATTGCACTAGGTATATCCAAGCCTTATCTGATAACCCTTTAACAATTATTTTAAAATACATCATTTATACCACTACCTTCTACCAATTTCTCATAATCAAAAAATTCAATTTTCACAAAAAAACCAAATGTGGAAAACCATTTTTTATGCACTCTTCAAGAGACTACATAGGGTTATGTATATATTTTACTTAGGTAATAATTTTTGTTTTTGATCCATGAAAGTAATGTTTCAATCTTGGGGATGTTTTTAAGGAATAATTTCCTCAATGAAACTAAATTTATTTAACCTAAATGACTCACAGTTCAAACAACCCATTAATTCAACATGATCCTAAAATTTAATGAACAATAACCCAAATGGGGAAAACAGACTTACAATCATGGTTTGAGGAAATAAAACTCATAGATTCAAGATACACTTTCTATATTCACTCTGAATCTAATAAAATGTATGTCAATACCAACAAAATGATGAGATATATCGGTGAACCTTATCGAGCGATGGTTGGGCTCCTTGATAGATGCCACATATTTATTAGGTTCGCGACTGAGTCAGATCTAGTTTCCATGTGGTCCAGTGCCCCTTGCAATTTCAAAATTTGTTTTTTATTCCTCTTTTGATGGTCTTTCGATTTCCACATGAAGCGGGATCCTCCGACCTAAACGATTTGGGTAAGTCTCCCAGAACTCCCTCTTCCCTTTCAAAATACCTCTATTTTGAAGGTTCTCGGGAATCTTGTTGGTCGATTCCTGTGCTCGGACAGCCAAACAGATGCTGTTATCCATATTGTTTTCCCCTGAATTTTTATAGAGGTTGATGTCACAAAGGCACCACTGGACTGGATTTGGATTTTAGTTATAGAGGAATTTCGGTGGAAGCAGGCAGTTGTCTACAATTCTTGGACTAACTACCGTGACTCTTATAGTCTACTTGGGCACCTGGCCTCAATGTGTTGTCATGGGTGTAGGTTCAGTCAAGTGTAGATTTCAAAGGAGAGGGATGTTGATTGTGATGGCCGTGGTGTAGTCCATCCAAGTTTTTCTGAGGAGAAACTTCATAAAGTCATGCCACTGGGGATCAATCCAACTTCATAGAACCATTTGGCATCTGATTCAGCCAAAACTTCTATTCCTCAAAGGAAGTTAGATGATAACCCAAATGTGGTGGATGTTTCTGGCCACCTGAAATAGGACTTGGGTGTCCGGATTTGGATGCCGGCCCCTGGAGCTAAAGAGAAATAGGTTTCTGGTTTAGTATACTTAGGGCCAGAGGCAGTTTGCTTTGGTAAGGGTCATATTGCTTTGGTAGGTTCTCCTCTAGATGAGAAGGTCCAGGTTGATAACAATGTTGAGGCGGAGCCGACTAGAATTGGACTACAGGAGGGGTTTTTGTTGGATGAGGCAGTCCATCCAGACTCTATTGACAAAGGATTGAAATTAAATTCTATTTTTGAGGAGTAAGTCTACCTTCCAGAATCACGACAAGGAATAGGGGGTCATATGAGGTGAGTGTTCTAGGTTCCCTAGACCTAAAAACTTTCATATCAAAGGTCCCATCCTACTCTAAGGTTGTGTGCTTTGGAATGAAGGTGACTTCTGAGGTTAAATAGGGAAAAGAGAAGTCATCAAGTTGGATAATCCCCATAAAGGAAGCCCCAATGATAAATCTAGGCAACCTATTTAAAGGTTTAGAAGTCCAAGACCCGTTTTAGGTTTAAGATGAGGTTGAATTAGGTGATGAAAGTTATAGCCAACTTTCAGTGGACAGTTTGGAAGGAATGAAAGGGAAAGGACTCCACATTCCAAGAAGGAATAAAGGATAAAAGGGTAATCAAGACTTTGGTAAATGAATTGTGGCCAAGGGGAAAAAAATCAAAGGGTCACAAATACTATTTTTACTTTCCAAAACCGATGGAAACAAGGTCAGCCAAGAAGGGTGTAAGTAAGGAAGGCTAGACCCTCCAAAATAGAAAAAATGGAGTTTAGAATCAAGACCAAGATAATGAGTAAAAAGTGGAAGGGACCAAGGAGGAAGGTGAGAAAAATGAGGAAGGTAAGTATCTGGCTCTTATTATACATTCCAATGAGGATCTACCCTTAGAGCTATTCTAGATGAAGGCCACAGAAGAAGTGGAGGACAAAATTCTGGAAAGACTCCCTCAGGTGGAAGTTAACGAGGAGAAAGAGGCTTGGATTATTAAACAAGATAAAATCATGGAATGGGGTTTCAATGAGGGGAGGATTAATGTTAAGGAGTATTATCACACATGGGACAAGTTGGCTAGCCACTTTGAAGATCTACTCCAAGAGGACCTGAACATGAAGATGAATTATCTTTTCTGGAAGATCTACAAGGTAAGTGACTCCAGTAATTTCAGCCTTGTATTTAATGATTTTGTAATTTATTATGGTGTTTAACTTACTTTATAGATCTGTTTTGGTTTCTCACTTCTTCAAAAAAGTGTTTTTTCCATAAAAATTTAAACTTAGTAGTAGTAATAATATTTTCCTATTCTTCCCACACCATACTATGGAGGAGAACCACTTTGTCATTTTATTCAACCATGGCCTATTCAATAATGATCAAAACTTTCTCTACGCCTCATATGGAGGGACCTTTATATAAAAATCACCAATAGAGGACAAAGTTCTATTTGAAAAAAATGTTTAGAACCCACTTAATTTTATCACTAGAGGTTTGGGTATAAGAGGCACACATAAGGTATGTACTTATGATACATCACATTTACTTATAACCCTTGTTGAATTAATGAAATTGTTATTGATACAAGTGAATGTGAATAAAGTAATTGTACAATAGGAAATAATGTTATGCTACTACATTAAAAAAAGTAAATTACCACAGAACAAAGTTAAACCCCCTTTTCAGGATAAATAAAAAATTAACCTCTATTAAAATATAATCAACACAAGATCTGACCACCATTTCAACAACCATTCAAGAAACCCTACCAAGAAAAATACTTTCAACCACCCCATTTTCAAAAAATGAAGATAATTAACTGAGGTAAATAGTTGTGAGACTGTAAGATAAGGTATATAAGTTAACAAATCATGTTGGAACTTTGATGGAATTTTTTACTAAGAAACCAAGGAAACTACCCGAGATAAATGTTTATAATCCCAAGCAAACCTTTATAATTATTAGAACATGAAGTATAAAAGATAGTTATCCACCTAAAAATCCTTGTATGATGATTATAAGAATAATTCTTATGAAAAAACATGCCCTCTGAGTGAGAGGATAAATGTAAAGAATATGAAATGTCTTGATTTAAAAATGAGAAACTAGAGACTCCATTATAAATGAAAAAATGAGATAAGAAGAATATTCCAATATAATTCCCTTTTATTCTTGTTGATTCAAATAAATAAGAAAAATAACAACTTCAAAAATAGAGTCAAGAGACCTATAAATTCAAGATCATTATTTCATTAATAGATCCAATCCAACCAATCCAAAATTTTGTAAAGCTTCTCAATGTGACATGAACCAAAATAATGTGACTTTATAGAAATGAGTGAATTAGTATATGAAAAAGAATATTAACACTAATCACACCACTAGGACTAAAAAAATTTCAAGATCTATGAACAATATCTATACACTATACCATTGTTTGTTTGAATTATATTGACTCTATATAATCTGGGTTCTTCAAATAATATCATTCATCATTATGTATTTATATTTTTTCATATTTAAAAATTGAATCCCACTAGATTGGTGGTCTAGCATGAAAATAGATCCATGATTTTTTCAGGATGTGTTTAGGAATACATCCTTGTGAATGTAAAAGATAAAATTTTTCATGTTGAGTTATATGTACTTACCAAATAAGATGATAGGTCACAAGGCCACTCTCCTATCATTTCTGACTGATCATTCATAAAGACATAAAAAAATCATTAACATTAATGAAGTAACACTATCAATGTAATTAAAATATTTTTACTTTACTTCAATATATTTGACTCCATGAAGTTTCAATCAAATAGTCATTCACTAAATTAAATCTGTCACAAATAAGTTACATAACTGACTAAAGAATCATGTATTCTTGTAAAATTCATATACTTTGTAGATAATTTTCTCATCCAAAATACCTTGACACCAGTAGGTTCCCAAAGATATGGAAATTATGATTTAATGATTGATAAATAGATAATATAATATTTTTTTATAGTTTATTAGAAGAGTAAAAAAGAATGAAAATAATGATAAACTAATGAGATTGTGAAGTAAAAACATACATAAAGTAAAAATTAATGCATTATTATAAATATATATAATTAATTAAATACTAAGGAAGGAAAAATGTCTAAGACACAATCCATATGTATCACTATAAAACAAAAATAGAAAAATTTCAGAAAAAATTTCATTAAAACCTTATAGGAAAGTATAGGATCTTCTTAAATTGATGAGAAAAAATGAGAACGAGAAAAAGTTAAATATGTACTTAATCAATTTTAAAATTAACTTATTTTACTTCATATATTAGATATTAAAACCAAAAATAAGGTCATATGGGTCATGAAAAAAAAGAAAAAATCATCTACATCATGGGTAGAGAAGAATATCTAGAGGAGGGAACTACCCCTTAGTAATAGAGAGGTTTGGTTTGCAATATGACAAAAACAATACCAATCAGAAAAAATAAGTAACCAAACAGGTGGAATACAACTTCATGGGGGGTGTCTAGTGTTGTGGTATGAATGGAAAAAAATATTATCCTTACTTATATAACATTTCATTTCAATTAAATAATCCATATCCAAGGGTGATTTTTGGTGAGGTATGCATTGGAAAAACTGGAAATAGAGGTTCCTTATGCTATGAAAAGGTTAAGGATTCAAAATAATTATAGGGTTAAGAATTTACATAATGAGTTCCTATTTGTTTTTACATAACAATCAAAAATGGCTAAAAAATTAGAGTAATATAATGAAATTACTAAAACTAGTGGAAGAGATTTCACACCTTCACCCTGATTTTCAACGAACACCCATCAGATTATTTCATTCCATTACACTAAATTAAATATTGTAATTCCATTTTAAATAAACATAAATTAATAATAAATTTGAATGGATTATGGACACTTCATATATTAAGTGTGTGGGAGGGAATCTTATAGTCTAATACTTTTCAAAAAAATTAAATTTTGATTCGTTCCAACAATGTTAAACAAAATAATTTTTGGGAGGCAACCCATGTGTGTCCCAAGTCAACTCTTCCCTTAAATATTATTTAATAATGATTGAACAATACAAAACATTCACCCATTTCTATTTATATTATCATATTTATCAAAATTTCATAAATAAACATGAATAATCCATGTAGAATTCACACATCAAAAAGGGTGGTTACATTGTCTTAATTTTATTTTCATCCCAAAAGAAGAATTCAAATTATATATACTATGGATTAGAAATTTTAAATATAGAACCAATGAAATGTGATTAAATCATAATATAAAGGGAATTATGATTTATTTTTTTATTTTGTTTTATCCCTATAATTTTTTTAAAAAAAATTAATGTTTAAAAATAAATTGCATGCCAACAGTTAGATTTATTTCTTTATCTGACTTGTCTAGTGGACCTAAATTTCATAAAAATCTCCTGATATCATGTTTCATATTTTTTTAGTCAATATTTTTTAATGAATGAAATGGGTAATTTATTAATTAGATGGATGATTAGGATATTAATTTTGTTTAATCATGATTTAGAGTAATTATTTGATCTAGGTAAATGAAATTTAACTACCATTTTTATACTTTTAATTTCTGAAATTTATATGGATTGATGTGTTGTTATTTTTCCAGGACCTGAATGACTATCCCAAATTCATATTTTCCATTATTTATAGGATTTATAGACCAAATAATTTCTATACTATCTTGTTAATATTTCATGAGCGATTATAGAAACTTCCACCTACTAGAACATGTATTAGAACATTTCAAAGCTATGGCTTTGCAAAACCACAACTAACATGATTGGGGAAATTTTTATTATTAAGAAATTATCCTTGATGCCACCTTTTCCATCAATAAATGTGTATCCAATATAATCCATTAATTAAATCCCTAAGAATGATCCCCATTAAAATACATTTATTTCCATTCCTACCTTTCTCTATTTATATGGAATGATATTATAAAGCTGAAGGGTGGGGGTAAGGGAAGCCTTTATAGAAGGGATATATTACTTTGTATAGAAAAAGCATGGGGTTAAATTTTGGGTATTGGTATAGGATAATGTTACATCCA
The DNA here is from genome assembly GCA_963277665.1 of Viscum album. NCBI lineage: Eukaryota > Viridiplantae > Streptophyta > Magnoliopsida > Santalales > Viscaceae > Viscum > Viscum album. The sequence continues at coordinate 933,591,141 of OY728141.1, forward strand.
TTTTACTTATTTGTTTTCCTTATAGAAATAAAATAATTTTATAAATATAATAATGGGAAAATGTTTGTGTTTTGGGAAAATAAAAAATCCTCATTTCCAGAACAATGATTTCTAGATCATATGTGGTTAGGTGGTGGATTTGATATTTTTTCTAAGAATAGATCTCAAAATAGTATAAAAAATAATAAATAAAAATTCCAAGAAGGTGAGATTATTTTATTACACTTATATTGATCACAACCTTATACTATGTTCTAGAAGTGGGAGTTACCATTTAACACATGAGATATTCAGTGTACTTTTCTTTTGACATAATGGAATATGACTAGATATTTCCATATTCTTTAGAATTAATATTTTTAACATCTATCCCTAATGATATTAATCCTTAGAGTCATTATAACCTTTTTTGAAATCCCTAATAATTTTATGTGATTTTTTTATTTATAAAGTGGGAAATGCAGATCCTTTGCAAGCCTATAGAAAAGGAGTATATATTCATGATAAGATCATAACTCTTTGTGAATTTTTATCATACATGATGAGAGAAATGAATCCATTATGAGAAAAATCATGACTTAAAATCTTTAATAATAATGAATTATGATATCTGAATGAATGAAAGGAGAGGATCAAAAAAAATTATTGGGAAAGAGTAAAATAGTTAGGTTGATTAGTCCCTTTGAGGAGTATGAAGTTGAATTGATGTTTTATGTGAGACTCAAAAGGTTGACCCCCAATGATAATCATTTTATTTAAATAATTTTATATTTTAATATTGAAAACATGATGTTATTATTTAATTTTTCTTGATATTACATGCTTTAGTAAAAACAAGTTATAAGTGTGGGTGAATTGATAGAACCATATTATTCCAGATTATTTGGATATTAAGTGATTTTTTTTATGTATATTAATTTTTTATCCTTCCATTATTAAATTATTTATTATTTCATGTCATGATATATAGTTATACTGAAAAAGAGCTTAAAAGGGATAAATTCATGCTGCAAAAGATAACAAGTGATTTCCTATTGCCAAAGGACCAAGTCCATGACTTCAAAGTGAATAACTGGGATGAAATAGAGAAAATCATATTGGAAAACACCATTTCACACCATTAATAGGTCATTAAAAAGTAATACATGAATAATTGAAGGTGTAAAAATGAATCATAATGGGAAAGAATCTTTCTCAGAAAAGATAACTTGAGTCACAACATGAAACATATGTGTCACACAGTGATGGTACCTCATTTTTTTACTGTCATACTTTTTGTCCATAAAAACTTCCCAGGGTTATAACTCAAAGATTTTATGGAATAAATTGTCCTTATTCAATGTAAATCACTTGAAAGGGCCCAAAAATAAGCATATTGGATGATAATTAATACCGAAAATCCCCCATTTTGACCCTATACACCCCATGATACATTTGACGCATTGACAGAGGACATTTTTGACACCCCTAGGGCATGATATATGGTTATAAATAGAATTAATGGGTGATTGTATTATTAATAAACCATTGAGGAGAAGCACTGGATGAGGATACCCCACTACTATGGCACTTTACTTATTTTTTAATTAATAACATTAATTTTCATTCATTCTTGTGATGTATTCCCATTCTCGAGTCAAATCATCTACCAAATAAATAGAGGGTTTTTTGAGTGTTTAGGAAGGAAAGTATAACTATATTGTTCTTTGATTGGGTTTTATGCTTATATTAAATAAAATCCTTTCTTTATTCTTCTATCTTGTATCAATTTACTATTTTCAATTTTGAATACCATATACGATTGTATAAGGTAAGATTATATGAATATTAATTTCTCTATTCAACATTCCAAAAGTCTCTCCATTGATTTTTTATTTTTATATGATGGAATAAATTAGGGTTAACTGGTGAGTGCTCGGTGATGGCATGCATGTGCCTGAAATTATGGCAGGAACTATTTGTTTTTGGGGAATAAAAATACCCAATTGGAGATAACCCTAAAATAAAAAGGACATGATGCATAGACACACACATAGGAAGGATACTAGACCAATTTAAGATTTCATTTAGGGTTATTCTCACATTCACCACCTGGCTAAGGGATGGTGAAGAAGTGAAATAGAATTTCTATCTTACCAGATAGAATAAGAAGAAGTGGTAATTATTATAGACCATGATATCATTGCACTAAGTCTATCAAAGTACTATATGATAACCCTTTATAATTTTTTTTATGATAAATCATTTAATCTTTTACCTAATTTCAATATTTCAAAATGAAGTCAAGTTAATTTTTTTTCAAACAAACAAAAAGCAAACAACCATTTTTTGTGCACTCTTAACTAGGAGACTACCTAAGGTTAACCACTAGAATATATTTTGATAATAATTTTTTTCCATTCCACATGGTTGGAGTTCATAAATTCCTGTTAATTCTCAATAAGTAGTTATATGATTTATAGATTCTCAAGTATCTTATTAGAAAACATAGTCTTATATCATAGACTAGTGGTATAAAAACATAAAAAATTGACATAGATAATTATAAATTCATCAATGTAAATGATATAAAGATAATTTCACGGTGGTTTTGAGACTTATTTCCATAGTGTTATGGTACAAACTACTACAAAATAAACTTTATATAGCGTTATGGATTTAAAAACACTAGCTAAAAGCATTGTTAAAGACCCCCTTTGTTAGGGTTAAAAAAGGGCTATTAAGGTGGTCTTTAACAACAATTTTTTTCAATATTAAAGGGGGTATTTAACACCACTAAAAAATTATAGTAAAGGTATACCTTTATCAATGCTTGTAAAAAATCAATCATAAAGGCCCCCCTTTATCATCACTATTAAAAAAGGGCTGATAAAGCGGGGACCTTTATTAGTACTAGTAAAAAAGAAATAATAAAGGGAGACTTTATCAAAGTTTGTAAAAAAACATTGATAAAGGGTATATTTAAAAAACATAATTTCATTAAATATAATAAATTTATATATTTATATTTATATAAATATATTATATACTTTTTAAATATGTTTTAGATAAGGCTAAATAGGCATTTACAATTAACTTATAAGATATTTAGTGAAAATGGTTTATAAAATAATTAAAAAATTATTTATAATTAAAAATTTTCTATTTATTATCATGTAATAGTCATTTAATAACAATTTTAATTTAAAAAAATTCAAAAAATTAATAATCGATCTAAAATAAGTTGAAAACATAACTCGAACTTCAAATGACCACAACTTTTGATATGAGTGTTCTTTTAGGCTCTACCATATATAAAATTAAATAATTTGATGGTATATATGTAGTGTTGACCAAGGGGACCCATATCACTATTTTTTCAATGTCAAAAGAGGCCTAGAAGGCCTCCAAAACTTAGTTTTTAGTTGGGGTACCCAAATTTTTTAATATTTGATGGAATTTCAGCCTCTTTTAAGGGGGTATTGTTATATTTTTTCAGTGGGGAATGAATTTATTTCCAATTATTACATTCATATTGATATTAAGGTTTTTAATTTTTATTATTTTTCATAATTTAATATTATTTATAATCAAATATACAACAATATATACATATTTTTTACATATTCGCACATACAAACACAAAAAATATATTTTAAATATGTATTTAAAAAAAAATATAGATAAATATATATAAAGATATATATAAACATATATACAAATATATTGATTAAAAAATGTAATGAAATATATATAAATATATAGATATATCATAAAATGGAAGGCAAAACAACATATGGGAGTGGAAAAGGCACTAGGATATGAGTAGGAGGTCTCAGGTTTGAAATTAGATGGAGGGAGGGGCATGAATGAGAGGGTGGAATTATATAAATAACTAATAAAGGGGGTGGTAAGTGATAATAAAGGGTTTTAGAAGATCTGATAAAAGGTGGGGAAAGAAGAGGGTCGAATAAAAAAATTACCCCCTTTATTCATAAGGCCTTTATCAGCGCTTTTTTAATGATGTTAAAGGGGTCCTTTAATTGTGCTAAAAAGTGATGATAATGGTGGCCTTTAACAACACCAAAAAAGGAATGTTAAAGGCCCCCTTTATCAGTGATAAAAAAAGAGACGATAAAGACCCCCTTTATCAGCACTTTTTTGTAGCGCTGTTAAAGTGGGCCTTTAACAGTGATTTTTTTAACACTGTTAAAGCCAACCCTTTCACATCCCTCACATTATCAGAGCTTATAAATAGATGATAAATACATTTTACTAGATCTATTGAAGGCCATATATTTAGTAGTGAGATATGTTTTTAGAGGTAGTGTTATATATATGGGTACTGAATGGTGAATTTTATATATTATAGTATATGGTGACTGAGATATGAATAAATTTATGTCATTTGAGGGAAGAACTATATATTTAGTAGACCTAAGGAAATGGATGTTATGATATTGGTTATTCTATTTTTTATGGTGTTATATCAATACACCCATACTTATTAGGATATATAATAAAAAATGGTGAATTAAATTAAAGATATTTACAAATACTAGTGGAGATACATGAGGTTCCTTCTCATGGTTGAGAAATGGTATGGGGGAATGTTCCGAATGACCCAAACTATCAATTTTCTATCAAACAAAAAATAGGGCATGATTCTAGTTAAACTAAAGAATTAATGAATTCAAATTTTTTAATTCAAATCAATATTGTGAGTTTATATTTTTTTAAGATGGTCAAAAAAAATTTCTATGGTGAAATATTTGGAGGAGAACACCTAAATTAAAATTTTGGGTTTTTTGTGAAAAAATTAGTTTGTGTGGATGTAAGATGAAACCAAAAGGATAATAAGAAGCTAGATAGAATTCTATTTAAAGGAATAAGAATAAAACCCTTTATTGTGGTCTTAAAGTATGGTATCAAGGACATAATGGTCCTACTAAATGTTTAGTGGAGCCCATCAAATTTTAGTTCCCTACACTGTCCCGCATGTATGTGAGGGATATAATGCATATTTATGACTAAATTTTATTATACCCTTCATATTTTTTAGAATAGTTCAATAAAATTAATGTGGGATGAGTCACCATACCCCCAATATATATCTTCCTTTATCACTTTGATATTTTTGTTGGACGTAAAACTATTTTTATTTTATAATTAGTATGTTCATTCAGTTTATTTTTTCTTTTTATTATTATTTAAAATTCCATTATTTTATAATAGTTCCAATTTGGTATATGTTGTGTAATAAAAAAAATCATTGTATATTAGCATTCTTGCAATGAGAATTCATAGTGAGATGAAAAAACAATGTTTATAAATAGAGATATAATAACTGTTCTTTCTATTTTAATAAAGGTATGTTTTATTATGATATTTTTTAGTTAACTTTTTCAAAAATTATAATTAATTATTGTGAAATTATGGTTGATAATTATTTAAATTTTCATTTAGTGGGTACCAATATTTGTTAGGACTAGTATATATTTCATTGTACATGATTTTGGTGAGCATACAATATATAGTGAGTTTTCCCCATTTTAAAAATTAGGATTAATTATTTAATTATATTTGAAATTAATTACTAAATTACTATATTAATTTATTACACCTTTTACCAAGATAGGGAGTCATGGATGATGTCAATGATAAATGAGGTTTGGTTGCGGATGGAATGGATATATCATGAGGGAATATATCCAAATTGTGATCAATGGTTAATAATATTACGACTATAGTATTCCAACTTTTATATTTAAATTCTTTTACTCAATAATGTGAAAGAAATGGGTAAACAGGTGTTATTGGATGAATTAAAATTCATTGGTAATGGATGTTTATAAAGGGATATGGTTTAGACTAATGAGTGTTGTAGTGAGAATACCACACACACATTTTGATGAGTATTATATACTTCATGAATTTGAGTAGATAGAGTTATTCAATTAAATGGTTAGATACACCATTGATGGTATTTGAATATGGGAAATTAAAATTTATCAATCACATCTCACAAGTTACCATAAGTCCAACCCAATGCTAACATAATACCTAGGTGTTTAACTCATGAAATAACTCTTGGTGGAATTCCATATAAAATTTAGTCTATACCTATGTGACCATTCATGGTAAAAACCCTAGGTGATTATCATATGAAAAAATACACTATGTAAGGGGTGAATCATGAAATGGGATTCAGATAATGTCAAAAACCAATGCCTTTCTTGTGGGATAATTAGTGATGAACAACCTAGGGTTGAGTACAAGGTGGTTTAATAAGGATGGGTCTACTTTGTGACCTCATTCATGGGAATTATAAGTTTAGACTAAGGGTTTGGGATATATGAATAAAATATGTGGGTAATATGAGGATTTATCTATTTTTGTTAAAGGGAATGAAATATGAAGGGTGTTTCCCATAATTTTTATTATGATTATGATGCTTTTCTTGATGTCTTTATTAAGGTGTTAACAGATTGGTTGGATAGATGAATATATAAGATGATCCTTCTAGTTTGGATTAAATAGAGTGATGGACATGTGGATGGTGTTGATGATGATGAAATGATACTTTAGTATTGATTCATTTATAGTAAGCGGTTATATACATGACACACTACATTGGGAAATTTTCTAGATATTGATAGAATATGTGATTCTCTTGACTGGATACTTCACTAGAAAATAGTGTAATATAAAATTCTATAAAAATATAATTTTCACTAACAATTGGAATTTTATAGGGTTCCATGGATGGGAAATTTCACTAGATAATGGTATAATACAAAATTCCCCATACTGGATACTTTTACCTCTATTAGTATGATACAAGATTCCCTAGACTATGTCTCTTTTTAAATAGTGGTAATACCTATTATTCATGGATGAATAAATTTTCAAGAAACATTACCAAGAAAGGATGGCTGTGGTGGAAACTTAGCTTCGATATCATTGAACAAGGAAGCATGGGGCGTCATTCCATCCTAAATGTTCAATATAAGTGAGTATTAAATGGTTGGATATTATGCTAACCCAGTGTACATAGTTGGATATGAGATCATGTATGACTGAGTAGATGAACCAATAGTGATATAATGAATGATAGGCCATGAAACATTATCCCACATTTTTACACAAGTGGAAGAATGTATGGGTCAACCACCAGGGTGGCTCCTTGATCACCCAACAATATGAATAGTGTTTTACATGTGACTATTTATTATCATTATTTTATAAAATACATACACACACATATTATTTATTATATTGGGAACCTTTAGTGGTGTCCTTTTGAGTTTTATATTCACAACATGAATAAGAAACATGAGGGAAAAAATACCATAGGGATGACATAAAGACTAGGGTAAGGATTTTTTATATAATAGTATGAGATATAGGATCTTAATGGGTGTGTAGATACTAGTTTGATGTGTTCTATGGGTCTACTGTGTTATTTTTTTTGGTTTGATTCTATTTTGAATGTTATTTACCAATTGAGAATACATTTTTTGAAATATGATTATATGATCTACAAGGATTTTATTTTATAGGATTATAGTAGTTTTTTAGTTATCATGGTATATTTTCAACTATAATTATATGTTATATTCTAATTTTTCTTGTTTATGTTATGTGGTTGTTATTTATGTGATTATTTAGAAGGTATAGTCTTTCATAATGATATTTTTAGAACACTGCTACTGGTTTGAGGCCACAAGAATATTCAAAGGCATGTTTTATGTCAGAAAATTACCTATCTTCACCCATATGTGTTGTCTAGTTCCAATCATGTTAAAAATATAAATATTATATCATGTATCTAGTTAGTTACACTCTATTAATTAAATAATGTTAACTTTCATTGAAATAATTCTATGATTTGTTTTTATAAATTTATTAAAAAATATTTATTATATTTTTATAGATTAGGTGTTAATATGATATTGAAATTAAGACAATTTTTCATTATTGATCTATTTATAGTTGGGAATTGGTTCATAATATCCATTACCATGGGTTTTTAAATTATAGCAAATAAAGGTAGTGGTTATCATCTTATTAAACCATAAATGTTTTTGAGTGTATTTTGGTTTCTTATTATTCTAAACCTTTATATAAAACAAATTCGTGTAAATTATACGTCAGAAAAATTTAGATAAATGTTGATATAATTGGGTTTCATTTTTAAAGAAAAAAACATTAGTTTTATATAGTGTTATATAGTAATATAGTCAAAACATATTAATTTTTTGAAGGTATATGATGTAATTATAAATCATTTGAAGCATGCATACATATAGGGATTTCAAGAGATGCAACAATATGATTGAGATTAAAATAGAAATGATGAAACCAATAAAACAAATTAATATACTAACTATTAAATTTTTCCAAAGTGAACACATGTGAAGCATAAAAATTTGTAAGTCAAGGAAATTTTATGTTCCTGTTCACTATTTTTTGCATGCCACAATAAGTATGACTGGACCTAATAAGATTAGGTTCCTATATTCAATTTTGAGTTATGGGTTACACTTAAGTGGATTACCCAAATAGTATTAGGTACCTTGAGAGAATGTTTTATAATAATTCATATGATAAATAGGGTAAGGTGTTGTCCTACAATAATCCAAGGATCATATGCGGTATGATTTACAAAATTTTCGACTTGAATTGATTTTTTTGATAGAATTAGTAATGAAAATAAATATTTAGGGAAATATAGATATGAGGATCAAAATAAATATTATGTATGGTGTTTTAATTTTTATTTTAATATATGAAATAAATATCTTTATTAAATTAATTTAAAACATGACACTCACCAAATAAAAATTCATTGTTATATATTATGGTATTTCATGAACATAATTTTTAGATATGTGATAGGTTAAATAAATAGTTTAATATATTTTAAACTATATTTGATTAGTATTATCAAGGAGAATAATTATTAGCATGAGTATGTTAATTTTATAGAAATAAATTTCATAAATTATAGCTCATGGGTATTTGAACCCTTGTGTAAATAATTTTTTTGTATTTATGTGAAGTGATATATAAATTATATTGAATTAATTAAAGGAGATATATATATATATATGTATGTTTTATTTATGGGGAAATAGTTGGTGTATTATAATTAGAGACATAGAATATATATCTTTATAGTTGATTAATTCAATAAATTTAAAATTATTGTTATGTTATGTTGAAATTGGGATTTTTTATATCTTGTTTATATAATAAGGAATATCCATTCTTCATTAAGAGAAATAATTTTTCTATATAAATTAAAAAAATAATTTATTTAATTGGGGATATGATGAATGGTTTATAAATTGTGGATATTGATAACCCAATTTATAACATTAAAGATTAGAAGGTAAATTTAGTTAACTCTATAAACACTTACCTTTCAAATTGTGATATAAAAAATATTAATGAGAAACACATTTAAAATCTCCCTAGTGATGGATTATCAGAACCATTTTATTAGGAATTTTCTGATAAATTAATTTATTATATAATAATAAAAATTATTAGATAACATTTTATTATAACTAGGGATAGTAATAATATACTTCTGGTAATAATAAATACAAGTGTAGATAGACCAATGAGAACAAAAAAATGTTGTTGGCATAGGTATTTCAAAACCATTATTTATTATTTCAGTATGAGTGTTTTTTTATTTATTATGATAATCATATATTAAACCTTTGAAAAATTTAATGATTAAAAAAATGAAAAATAACCCTCTATGGAAATGTGTTAGGATGCTTTGATTGTATTAGGTATTTGAATACATGATCCATAAATGTACTAATAATTTTATAGATTTAAGAGTAGTTTCACAACACACTATTCCCATAACACCAAAATGTGATTATGTGTCTAAGAGGAGGAGTCTCAAATTTTTAGATATTATTAGATCAATGATAATGTTCTCTGACCAATATATTTAATTCTGGGATTTGGTTTAGAAACAAATCCATTGTTTCTTATCTATACTCTATCTAAAGAATATATAAATGTGTTATATGATATTTATATTGGGTGTAACACCCCAAGGATTTACAAATAAATTTAATATAGAATGAATGAAACACTGAGTCTATGTGAAACAAACACTTTGTTATAGGAGATAATTATAACTTATCCATTAAACATAATTTTTCCAATTCTATGTTTTGAATTTTGAAAAAAGGACATACAAAACTGTGATTAGTAATATATTTAGAGTATGATAGGATCAACATACATTTATGGTGAATAGTAGCTTGACCCTTATGAATAGTAATGTACCCATATGAACAGTAATATGACCCTTAACCTCACCCATTTAAGTATAAATAAAATATAGGCACCTTATAAATGAGTGTGAATATTTTTTAAAATTAATAATTATGTGTTGGTATTTTTGTGAGTAATGAATATTTAATTAGAATTTTAAATTAATAAATTGATTTAAAATAAAATTCATTTTCATAAAATTTATTCCTAAATAAATATACTATTGTTATATGATTTTATGACAATTTAATAATATCTTAGTTAAATTTTCACAGTGTTATAAAATCAGTTTTATATTTAAAAACTGTATTTATTGAGTAAATTATTATTTTATTTAAAAATTAAAATTAAAATTTTTAGAAAATTATTTTGATAAAATTGAGTCCATTTATGAATTATAAACATCAAAAAATGATTGGGGTGAATTTTTTGGTATTTTTATGAAATACATGAATTTTTGGTGAATTGTAAAATACGATAATTTATGGTATAAATACATTATAAGATAAATACACTATTCCATGCATCATGGATGATGTAAGAAACCATTAGTTCAAACTCATATATAATTATTAAATTTTTTTTTCACAATAAGAAACACTATTTCTTGTCTTGAGTGAAATAATAAAATAATGAATAAGATATTCAAAAATCACTCCTCTCCTCCACTATTAAATCTACCCTTAACTCCTTCTTCTATTCACTCCTCTAAGTGTTGAAGCTTCTCAAAGTTATGCCCAAATACTCTTCCCTAGTACCCCCACATGCAAGATCCCTTGGTCTTTCCAAAAGTCCAAAACCCTTTCTATTAAGGAGATTCCCAAGGAGGTTATTTCAAGTGGTAAATCCTCTTCCTTTTTCATTTAATTTCATTTCAATTTACCTTATTTTCTTATTACCTCATAAACTCCTATATAAAATTGATTATTATAAATTAATTATCATATATATAATGTAATTATATCATGTTAATGTAATTACCATTATCAATCTCCTTACTCTCCCTCTTTTATTTTATAAATGAAATCATCATCAGAGAGGTGCCAATTTAAAACCTTCCTGGACAATGAAGTTTCATTCATAAAATTAATATTCAAAGACATTAATGAAAACGTTTTCATGGTTTAGATATATTTTAAAATTATTATTACAACTTTATTTATGTTCTTGATGCAACATATTTACATAATACAAAGCAATAATACAAAATGATTTCGTTATAATCAATAATTGTTGTAACTATCTAAACGATTATCACTAAATGTATTGTATAATGATATATAAACAAATTAAATATATAAAAATTTAGACTTATATATTATAATTAATAACATTAACTTATAATTCTGGATAATTATACCACTTTTAAATGAACTCCATTACTTATAATCAAGCGAACCAATCATGAAATCGAGGAAACAAACACTCAGGAATGACATAATTCAATCATATAACATATAAATAAGGCCATAAATGAACTTAATAAAACTATAATGAATCAAATAAATGTAAATGAGGTTAATAATTAATTAATTAATGGATTTAATTTGATTATCTAGGATGTTAAGGTCAATTTCAGAACACGTTCAGACATAAGGTAAGGGTTTTCTACCCGAACCTCTATTTTCTTTCGGGTTACTCTTTTTCTCTCTTTACACGAACGAAATTATTAATTATTCTTATGTAAACCTCATAAGTTCTGTTTTAATGTTCTATATATTTGTACCAACCATAATACCTCATAATTTTAAGGGTATTTATATGTTTTAAAATGACCTTTAAAAAATTCTTCCCGATAAACAAGCCTATTTCAAAGGAACTTCTCAAATTTTTACCTATTTTCTAATGCACTCTATAATATGTTTTAAGAGACCATTATTTTTCTAAAATCACTTATTTTATTATGAAAAAACTACCTTAATTCACTTATGGTTTTATACAATGTTTTTTTCAAAAGAAATATTCTTTTTAAAGTAAAAGAGTATTTCTATAAAGAATTACACGATGATTTTATAAGGTATTTTCATCTATTTAAGCACTATTGTTGATTATTATGTTTAATTGGAATAAATATTTTATGATATCACATAACATATTTTATTTAATGGTTTATTATTAGTTTAACCATGGATGTGTTATATTGAAACCATTCACCATATTACTCTGAATGGTTAGTGTTAGTTTAATGATTGGGGAAAGTGATTTAAATTTCATATATTAGTTTCAATATGAATGTATATGTTGTTTATATTTCACCTATTCCATATGAGAAATTAATTGGACATATTAAGTGTTGGGTGGGACCTACTATATCCCCCTTAGTGCATCAGCAGGTCTCATGAGAAAAACTAGTTTGAGTTTTTACCTATTTCTATAAGGTCTTGGCACAAATCCTTGACAAAATGGTTATGATATCCCACATTATGCATTCCCTCATTATGAAACAAGTAATTTTTAGTCCATGTGATTATTATACTAGTATAATATCCATGGTTATGTTTATTATGGAGTTATTCATTTTATTTTTATTCCTCCCATATTATGCTCAAGTATATGTTTAAAGACTTGTGTATTTAGTTTCTCACCATGCCTAGTGTTTATGTTTATGATTACATCCACTGTATTAATTACCCTTACTTATCATTTGAGATCACCCATTTCTTATGTTTTATTTTTCCCTAGGATGAAAATATATATATTATGAATGACTTGTAGGGATAATCTAGTAGTCGTGGATGATTCTAATGGAATTTATATGTTGTATTTCATTTCAAGTTGTAATGTTGAACTTATGTATGTATCTTGTTTTCCAAAACTACAAAACTATTCAGTCCTTCGGGTTGTGTCATACTTTTTACTATGAAAATGTTATAAAACAAGGCACTTACTCTGGGAAACTAGGTTCAGATCTTTACAATTGGTATTAGAGGAAGTTTAGTAGAAAACATGGAAACTACATATAGAAAACATAGATTAGGGAAAAACGTACTAAGGTAGAAATTGAGTATAACCATAAAATAACATCCTAGAATTTTGGTAAGGAATAAATTATGTGGATATTCCTAGTAATAAATTCATGTCTAGATACTATAAGTGGACGTTGTTCTAGAATTGATGTACCTAGGAGTAACAAATCTGACAAGGTGTTCCGAGCTTGACTCGAGATAACCTAGTACATGACAACATACCTTACTGCACAACTAGATTTAAACTCATAGGGGATATGCTTAGGATAATTCAAAATTTCCTTATAATCCATTATGAAGGATTTAAAAGTAATTTTTTCCTCAAAGAAACCATGTTTATGATTATTAGATTATCTATACATAGGATTTCAATTTATGTTAAGTATTTTTCTTATTGAGATTATAAATTATGATTCATAACCTAATTAGTGTATGTAATTATTTAGAAATGGTTTCTAGTGGATGGAATGGGAAGCTCATGATCCCACATATCCCATGTGGGGATTTCCCCCTTATGTAGGATAATGATTATGCGAACTGGGACAAATGACTCAGGTTATGAACAATAACCTTACCCATATTTATCATCCTAATCCATAATGTGGAGGAGTAATGTTATATCTCTTTATGTGATAATAGCCTCCATCATTTAATGGGACTACAAACCCATTATTAGCAGAGTAGTAGATAAGCTCCTTAGAGAATATATTTCTCTCTTTGGGTAGTAATGAAAGGAAAAAGGTTATCATGGAAGTTTATTGTATATCTAGAGATGTTGATCAATGGTTGTCGTTGATTCAAAACACAAAATAAGAGAAATATATTTAAAATATTGAATGTATAGATTTTAAGTAAAATTTTCTAGAAGAATATTTTCCTCAAAAACAACAAGCATATATGGAAAGACAATTCTTGAATCTAAGGCAGAAGGAAGATGAGAATACTTCCAAGTATGTAGCCAATATTACTAGGATTTAAAGTCATTCCACAAAATAACTACATGATCAAATGAGAAAATTGATCAATTTATTGTTTGTTTAAAACCATCCAACAGAAGGGCACTGGTCTCTCATAATTTCTCATCATATGATGATATAGCCTCATGTGTTATCAAGATAGAAAAGTTATTCTCTAAGTCATATGACTTTAAAGTAAATAAATAGAATAATAGGGCAACTGAACACTCTAGAAAATGAAATAAGTAAATGGGTAATAAGGGAAGAGTTGACATTCCACCTTGTAGTAATTTGTGGGAAGAAACACCCCGGTACTTTACTGAAGGGAATGAGTGTTTTTTACAAGTGTAGAAAAAAAGACCACCATTCTCATGATTATAAGGGAAATAAAGAAGCTTCCAATGTTCAATGCTATAATTGTAAATATATGGGACATTATGCACATAAATGTCTTATGTTTTAAGGAAACTTCCTCCAAATAAGGTTGAGGGAGCAGGGCCAAGATTATGCGATCAAAACTGCTGAGGTTGAAGTACCTAATGATATGATGGCATGTACTTTAATTATTTCCTAAAACTTAGAAAATTCTCTATTTTATTCTGGATCATCACATTCTTTCATATCTTCCCTATTTTACAAGAAAATTATACATTTTAAATTTGATTTAATAAAGGGTTTGTTTTTAAAAACTACTTAGGGAAGTATCATTGCTATAATGATATGTCAATCAGTCCCCTTTATGACACATAAATGTTCTTTAGTTTTTGACCTTATCATCATACCCATGATTAACTTTGATATAATTCTTAGTATGAATAGGATTTCAAATTATGCTGCAAATATCTATTAAAAGAAGAAAAAAGGTACACTTTTTAACAATGATGGAGAGTCCCTTATCTTTAAAGAAGAAACCACACCATATGATTCTTATCTAGATCCACCCCCGATAGCTCTACTGAATTCAATTCTTGAGGAGGAAGAGAATTCAATATCTATGGGTAAGGAAAGAAATGTTCAAATTTAGGATGTAACTATTTTACAAGAATAAATTGATGTATTTCTAGAGGATTTACCTGTACAACCTTCAGAGTGGGATATTGAGTTATCTATTGGTTTAATTCTTGGTTTAAGACCTATATCAAAGACTCCTTATAGGTTGGCCATAATGGAATTAGTATAGCTAAAGAAACAACTAGAGGAATTGAGTGATTAAGGATTTATACTCCCATGTGTTTCTCTATGAGGAGCCCATATTCTATTTGTTAAGAAGAAATATTGATCTATGAGGTTGTGCATTGACTACAGAGAGATCAATGATATTATGATAATGAACAAGTATCCTTTTCCTAGCATTGATGATTTATTTGGTCAACTTCACATAGCCCAATTTTTTTTGAAGATTGAAATTCTATCTTGATATCACCAGTTGAGTATAAGGAAAGAATATATTCCAGAGATTACATTTTGAACATGGTATGGACATTAAAAGTATACAATAATTCCTTTTGGACTGACTAATGCACACTCAGTTTTGATAGATCTAATGAATAGAGTTTTAAAAGAACATCTTGATGACTTTTTTGTGGTATTTATTGATGATGTCTTGGTATACTTCAAAATATATGAATACCATGAGAATCACTTGTGGATTATTATGAAGACTCTTAGAATAAATGAATTATATGGGAAGTTTATCAAGTGTAAAATTTGGATTTAATCAGTTTCTTTTCATGGGCATATTTTATATAAAGATGGAATCGTAGTTGATCCTATGATGACAAAGGAAATTTTGGAATGGCCTACACCAACGAACATAACCAAGGTACATAGTTTTAATGGTTTAATAGGTTATTATCGGTATTTTGTTCAGAAGTTCCCCTGATTAGCTAACCCATTAACTAAGATTTCACATAAAGGGGTTAAGTTCATATAGAAAAAATAATGTGAAGAATGTTTTGACAAATTGAATAAAAGGTTAGTGAATTATCCAATCTTGACTCTACCATTGGGAAATGGTGGATTTGAGATCTATAGTGATGCATCAAAGAAAGGAATTGGTTGTGTACTTATGTAGAATGATATAGTTATTGATTATGCATCAAGGTAGAAAAAAATTCATGAACAGAACTATCCAACCCATGATCTTGAGTTAGTAGTTGTAATATTTTCCCTAAAGATACGAAGAAACTATCTATATGGTGAAAGATGTGATATATATATAGATCAAAAGAGTTTGAAATATATATTTTCATAGAAAAAACTAAACATGAGGTAAAGATGAGGTCTCAAGTTTCTTAAATATTATGATTGGTCTATACACTACCACTTAGGGAAGGAAAATAAGGTGGCAGATGCATTGAGTAGGAGGGATCATGGTGTTCTAAAAAAAATAAGGGTTGAAAGGGATCCTGTGTTTATGGATCTAGTAAATATGGATATGTAAATTATAAAATATGATGAATCATGGTTAATTTTTCAATTGTTTTCCCAAACATCTTTATTAAAAAGGATTAAAGGTTCTCAGCTTGATGATGAGAATCTTTAAAAGAAAATTAATGCTGTGAATAAAGGGAAGTTGGAAGACTTCATGTATGAGGATGGAATTCTAAAATTTCAGATGAGTATTTGTGTTACCACTATACCCAAGATAAAAATGGAGTTATTGGATGATTACCATAGTTATAATTTATCTATACATCTTGGTATCACTATGATTTATAGAGATTTGAAAGAACATTTCTTGGGGATAACACGTAGAGGGAAATTGCTGATTATGTATTGAGATGTTTAGTCTGTCAATAGGTGAAGGATAAAAGGCAACATCCTAGGAGAGTCATGAATCTTATTCCTATTCCTACATGGAAATGGGATGACATAACCATGTAATTTTTCACTATATTACCCAAAACTATAAGAAAGAATGATGCAATATGGGTGATTGTTGATCGACTTCCCAAATCTGCACATTTCCTCGCTATAAAAGGGGATTTTCCACTGGTGTATCTTGCAAAACTCTATATTAATGAAGTTGTAAGACTTCATGGATCACCTATCTCAATAGTATCTGATCATGATCCAAAATTTTAATAAAAATTCTGAAAACATATTCATAAATATTTGGATACTAAGTTTCTATTGAGTACTTCTTATCACCCTCAAACTGACGGGCAGTCAGAAAGAATGATCCAGACTTTAGAAGACATGTTGAGGTCATTCTAACTTGATTTTCAAGGTATGTGATATCAGTATTTACCTCTTATGGAGTTTTACTATAATAATAGTTTCCTTTATATTATTCAAATGGAACCATATGAAGCATTGTATGTAAAGAGATGTTGTGCACCAACATATTGGGATGAAGTTGGTGAAAGGAAGCTTGTGGTCCTAGAGCTTGTGGAGGAAACAATGGTGAAGGTAAAGACTATTCAAACACATATCAAGAAAGCTTAAAGAAGGAAAAAGATATATGATGATAATCAAAGGAAGGATTTGGAATTTCAAGTGGGAGATTATGTTTTCTTGAATGTATCTCCATGGAAGGGTGTTATAAGATTTGGGAAGAAAGGGAAACTAAGCCCCAGGTACACTAGTCCTTTTGAAATTATAGATAGAGTTGATGCTATGGATTATAGTTTGGTGATACAACCTATCAATTTTAAGGTACACAATGTGTTCCATGTCTCATTGTTGAGAAATTACATGCCATACCCAACACATGTCCTCACTTCTGAAGGTATATAATTAGAACCTGACTTATCTTACTATGTAGATCCTATCTAGATTATTGACACTAAAGATCATGTGTTGAGGAATCAAAAAAATCATCTAGTAAAGTTACTTTGTAAAAATCATAAAATTTAGGAGGAAACCTGGGATCCTAATGAGCTTATGATAAATAACTACCTAAATATTTTTATGAGGTAAAGTTCTGGTAATTTCAAGGATGAAATTTTTATAAGGGGGAAAGAATGTAACACCCTATGGATTTACAAATAAATTTATTATAGAATGCATGAAACACTGATTCTCTTTGAAATAAACACTTTTTTATAGGATATAGTTTTAACCTAGCCATTAAACATAATTTTTCTGCTTTTATGTTTTGAATTTCAAAAAACGTACATACACGGTTGCGATCAGTAAGATATTTAGAGTCTCATAGGATTAACTTAATTTTTTTGTGAATAGTATCTTGAACCTTATGAATAGTAATGTACCCTTAATAATAGTAATATGAATATTAACCTCACACATTTAATTATAAATAAAATTTATGCACCTTATAAATGAGAGTGAATATTTTTAAAAATTAATAATTAAGTGTTGGGGTTTTTGTGAGTAATAAATATTTAATTACAATTTTAAATTAATAAATTGATTTAAAATGAAATTAATTTTTATAAAATGAATTCCTAAATAAATATATTGTTTTTCTATGATTTTAGGATAATTTAATAAGATCTTAGTTAAATTTTCACGGTGTTATATAATCAGTTTTAGTTTTAAAAACTACATTTTTTGAGTAAATGGTGATTTAATTTAAAAATTAAATTTCATATATTTAGAAAATTATTTTGTTAAAATGGATTCCATTTTTGAATTGTAAACATTAAAAACTAGTTGGGTGAATTTTTGGGATTTTTCTGAAATACATTAATTTTTATTGATTAGTAAAATATGGTAATTTACAGTATAAATACATTATATGATAAATACACTATTTCTTGCATCATGGATGATGTAAGGAACCATTAGTTTGAACTAAAATGCACTTATTTATATTTTTGGTCACAATAAGAAACACTGTTTCTTATCTTGAGAAAAATAATAAAATAATGAATAAGATATTCAAAAATCACTCATATCGTCCACTATAAAAGCCACCCCTAACTCCCTCTTCTCTTCACTTCTCTAAGACATTAGGATTATAAATGTTCTACCCAAATACTCTTCCCTAGTCCCTACCCATTCCCAATATCCATTGGTCTTTCCAAAATACCATAAACCTTTCCATTATGGTTGTTCTCATGGAGGTTATTTCAATTGGTTAATCCTCTTCCTTTTTCATTTAATTTCATTTCAATTTATCTTCTTTTCTTATTATATACAAACCTCCTCGGTCCAATTGATCATGATAAATATATTATTGTATATATACTATAATTTTACCATGTTAATTTAATAACCACTATGAATTTATTTAATCTCCCTCTTTTATTTTATAAAGGAAATCATCGTCCAAGTGGTGCCAATTTACAAACTTCATGGAAAACGAAGTTTCGTTCTTCAAATAAATCTTAAAAGATGTTCATGAAACCATTTTAAAGGTTTAAAGAGATCGTAAAATGAATATTACATATTTTTTTATATTCTGGATGTAACATATTTACATAATACCAAGTGATAATACAAAATGAGTTTGTTATGATCAATAACCACCATAATAAACTAAATGATTATCACTAAATGTATTTTATAAAGATATATAACCAAATGATATATATAAACATTTACACTTATGTATTATCATTAAAAAAACACAATTAAAATTCTAGAGAATTATTCCAATTTTATATGAACTCCATTACTCATAATCAAGCGAACCAATCATGAAATCAAGGAAACGAACACTATAGAATGATGAAATTCAATCACATAACTTACCAATAAGGTAATAAATGAAGTTAATAAAACTATAAGGAATCAAATACATGTAGATAAGGTTATTAATTAATTAATTAATTGGTTTAATTTGATTATCCATGAAGTTATAGTCAAGTATAGAACACGTTTAGACATAAGGTAAGAGTTTTCTTTCTGAACCTCCACTTTCTTTTGGGTTTCTATTTTTCTCTCTTTACACCACTAAAATTATTAATTTTTATTATGTAATCCTCATAAATTCTGTGTGAATTTTCTATATATTTTTCCCAACTAGAATAACTCTTTATTTTAGGTGGAGTTACACGTTTTAAAGTAACCTTTAAAAAATTATTCAAGATTAACTAGCCCGTTTCAAAGGAACTTCTTGAATTCTTACCTATTTTCTAATGCACTCTATAATATATTTTAAGACAATATTAATTTTCTAAAATCACTGATTTTATCATTAAAAAACTACCTTAATTCACAATTGGTTTTATATATATATTTTTCCAAAAGAACTCTTTTTTTAAAAGTAAAAGAGTATTTCTATTAAGAATTACATGATGATTTTATTAGAGTATTTTCATCTCTTTCAAAACTCTTGTTGATTCTTAGGATTAATTGGGATAAATATTTTATGATATAATATACCATATTTTATTTAATTTCTTATTATTATTTTGACTATGGATATTCTATCAGGAAACCATTCACTATATTACTCTAAATGGTTAGTGTTATGTTTAATGATTGGAGAAAGTGATTTACATTTCATATGTTAGTTTCAATATGAATGTATATGTTGTTTATGATTCACCCATTTCATATGAGGAATGAATTGGATTTAATAAGTTTTAGGTGGGGATTTATATAACCCATCGGTGCATTATTAGGTCTTATAAGACAAACTAGATTGGGTTTTTACCCATTTTTGTATGGTCTTGGCATGAGGCCTTGATAGAATGGTCATGATGTCCTGTATTATGAATTCCCTCATTATGAAACAAGTAAGTGTTAGTCCATATGATTATTCAACTAGTAGAATATCCATGGTTATGTTTTATTATAGAATTATTCATTCAGTTTTTATTCCTTCCATATTATGCTCAAGTATATGTTTAGAGGCATGTGTTTTTAGTTTCTCACAATGTCTAGTGTTTATGTTTATGATTACATCTATTGTATTACATACCCTTACTGAGAGTCTGAGATCACCACTTTCTTATGTTTTATTTTTCCCCAGGATGTGAAGAAGTTTATTATGAATCAATTGTAGGGATAATCTAGTATTTGTGGATGATTCCAATGGAATGTATATGTTTTGTTTCATTTAAAGTTGTAATGTTGAACTTATGTATGTATCCTGTTTTCAAAAACTACTAAACTATTCAGTCCTCCAAGATCTGACTTCCTTTTTAATATAATAATGTACTAAAATAAGGAAATGTATATGGGCAACTAGGGTCGAGTCTTTACATTGGGAGTCATATTAACGTTTTGTTTATAATAATTTTGGTTTATAAGGCCCAATTAAATTGTTTTTAGATAAACTTAATGCCAATTTAGAAAAGTAGTTATTATTTAGTTATCCTATGGAATAAATGAGATTGTATTTTTATAATATGGTTGAATACATAGAATCTTTATCACATATTTATTTTATTTTTATGAAATAATATATTATTTGAGGTATTGGTGGGAGGAAAATTAAACATATAGGCGTTGAAGACCAAAAAATCATAATTATTCCTATGATGAAAAGTGATTCAATTTCAAAAGTGGTCATATAAATAGAATTGGATTAGTTTATAAAAGAACCCTGATGGTGTATTAGTATTCATGATGTGCCTAAGAGATACCATGTTCATGTGAAATTGATGATGATGTAATGTTTATATAAGATAAATCCACTACCTACTGAGATTACATTATGTTTTTTAATTACAACAAGTTTATTGAATATATGAAATCAAATATGGATTCCATATATGGTAATCATGCTTTGAAATTAGTGGATTTAGCTAATGTTGTTGGTACCATACTATAAAAGTAGAGTTTACACAAGACAAATGACTTGGATGACAATGTCTCTATCTATAAATATCTCATCATGGTAAAATAATATAAATATATTATTGGAATTGACTATAAAGAATCATTTTCACAATTAGAAATGATAAATTCCATTAGGATATTTCTTAACATACTAACTCATTATGATTATGAGATATATTAAATTTATGTACAAATAACTTTTTTTAATGGGTATTTATCCATGAAAATGAATGTGCTTAAAGGAAAATGTTTTGAGGATCTAAATAATTCTGCTAAGGTATACAATCTACAATAATATAGTTATGTATTAAAGAAATATTCTCGAAGTAGGAATATTTTTTTAATGATATCATTATAGAGTTTTGTTTCACTATGAACATAGATGAGTCTTGTGTGTATTAGTTGGTTAGTTTGGGTACTTTATTATTTATTATGTTTTAGGTAAATGACATATTACTTATTAGAAAGGATATCCAAAAAATATAATCTATAAGGGTATCAAAGGGAAGATAATTATCAATGAAATAAATGGGTGATGGTCAATATTATGTGATTAAAATTAAATATGGATATTATTAAAGGTATTTAAGGGTGAATAATCTCATTAAAAAGATTTATAATTATGAAATATTGAAAAAAAAATATTATTCAATATTTCAATTTGACTTCATAGTTTTCAAAAAATGGTAGAGTTATTAGTTGGAAGAGTCTTAGAAACACATTTTGGTAGACTCAATAATAGAGTTTGAGTACATTATTGAATAAAATGTCGTGAAAGAATTTTTTTTGATCAATAATTTAATTGATAAACATGGAATGGTTCCTCAAATATTATGATTAATGGATATCCACTATGATAGTAACTGAGTAGTAGCTTAGGTTAAGGTTTTTAATCCCAACAAATTACTAAACACATCCTTCAAAAATTATTTCTCATTTGAGAAATTGTTAAGTGATATAATATAATGATTTATTGTATGGTTATATAGAATATTTTTTCAAAGACTATAACAATAATATTAAAATATAAAAAATGTGAGAATCATGTAAAATTTATTCTTCATATATACCTGGTGGATTAGATTCAATTATTTTTTTCAATTTAAATGTATCATGGTTTAATCATAAAGGAAATATATAATAAGTATTCATTCATAGGTGTTATGTATTTTACATGAAAATATGGTGATAAAACCCCTTTAATTTGTGTCTTTTATTTATCCTAAATCAATGATAATCCTAATGTATTATGGGTTGTGGTGATTTGTTGAAATTAATGTGAGTAGAGGCTCATATAAGATATAGAATACAATCATGATATAGTATGTTTTACTTTTAATTAGAACTAAATGTGAAAGTATATTAAAATAAATATCATATAAATGATCATTAAAATACTTAAGGGTTTATTATATATATTAATTCCCATTACCCTATAAAAATAAGTTACCTCATATGTAAACCTACATACTATGACACATTTTTTTTCTATCCATGATTCTTAGTAAATCATGAGATGTTTGGTATGTTAATAATTATGTGAAACATTTTATTAACAAATATAGGATTTATCCTATTACATAAAAAATACCATATAGACTATTTATTTAATTAAACTATTAGAATGATGGTCATTCTTAGTTAAATAAAATCAGATGTGACCATTTATATAAATTAAAAATATGTGACAAAATTCATTCAAATTGTAAAGGATATATAGAAAATACGTAAGACATTATTTCTCTTATACTATATTGACGTATTCCATGTATTTGGATAGAATCAATGTATTGGATAAAGTTATTATATGAGTATATATATGGTGTATGGAGATACATCTATTTGACATGTTTATATAGATATAGGTGTGTGTTTGGTGATGATCATGTCATATCCACCTTACACAAAGAGTAGAAAGAATGTTTTTTAGTAAAATATTTATATATGGTTATAAATCAAAAAAATTATAACCATTTTTAGTGCTACAATGGCCCATAGTGTCACATAATAGGACATTGAATAAGGATTTGTTTTTGTATATTGTGTATTTTCAAAATTTTATATATATTTTTTAAGATAATAATATACAAAATAATTTGGATGAATTCAAAAAAGTTTTAATTTTTTTCAAAGAATAAAAATAATTATATTGTTTGATACATGTAGTAAATTATAAAACACAACGTATTGTGTAATTTCTTGACCCATATCACTATATAGTAACATGATCATATTGTTACATGACCTTAGTCATGCCTCCCCATACACTAAAGGTGACCAACTTAAAAAGAGGCTCTAAAGTTATCCAACAGGGATCTTATAATCTATGGTCTAGAAAACCATATATCATAGTTAAAACAAAATATAACCATCCATAACATTAATAAATAAAATTAAAATAATATCATGAATTAAGCTAAGAAAATGTAAAAAAATATACTATATACTATTACAAAATGAAAAATCTAGAATCTCTCAAATGACAGATAGAAACCAATATGATATCCGTTGGGTAGATCATATACATCCCAGACAAGAATAATTATAAATAAAAAAACCACCTAGTCTAATGTCCTCACCTAGACCTATATTATGACTATTTCTAAGCTATCTGGGTCAACGAATGAACAATGGGCCTCCTCAATACTTGTGCTAACAATCATGAGTTTTACTTGGGTACCAAGTTCTATGGATACCTAATAAGGGTAAAATAGTAGGTTACCATCAACATTTTTTGTATCATAAAAACAATATACATTGCAGGATCAATGTCATATGCTCAAACTAATTAAAGGAACAACATTATAAATAACACTTTTCACATCTATGGGTACAATCTAAGTCACCCAAGAGTGACCATAAATTCTTAGGTCAGTGTTAGAGTATATCTAAACATGTCACATACACATAATATAGGTCCATGCACATCTTACCCATAATATCATCAATTTTTAATAAAACCCAATGGTAGGATAAGAAACTGCCCCCATTTTTATCATATATAACTATCCATCCCAAGAGTCAGATATATTCCCCTCCAAGATACCATTATATGTCATCCACTCTATGGATAAAACAATCCCCCACCCTAGATAAAATCTCAGGTCATCAAACCCATGGGTTGGATAAGCTTCAACCAATGGTTTATGTCACATCATTAATCTAAGGGCAAGAATGGAATCTACCCCTTATCCCCTAAAATATAATCATTACACAAGGGACAAATGGTACCCACCTCTAGTTCCATATCATACCCTAAATACACTGAGTCAAAATGGTTTTCACACCTTATTCCATCACATATAATCAATATATCGATCCAGTTTGGAGACCACCATCAGTTTCATCACATAACATCAATACATGATGTTAGAATAATGTTCAAACCCAGTTTCATCACATATCACCAATACAATAGGCCAGAATGGAACCCACCTCCAACTCCACCAGATAAAATCAATATACTAGTTTATAACAGTTTCTACCCTAGGTACCATCACATATCACCAATACACTGGCTTGGAATAGAACCCATTCCAAAGTCAAAATGGATCTATCCCCCAGTTCTATTACTTAAAAAAAATATATTTTGGAATGGTGATCACCCTTAGTTTCTCATTATAAAAAACTATATATTCTAGTGTTGACAATATGAGTGGTGGATTGAATTTATTTAATTTTCTGGATGAATGATTTTTATTGAATTTAGATCAATATTATACATATTGAAACATATCTAAGAGATTTTGGAAATATTTTTATCTAAATAAGATTATTAGTTGATGAGTTTAGGATCCTAGAGGTAAGGGTGTCAAAAACCAACCTAACCCTTCCTAACTAGGTTGGTTTAAGTCACAATTTTTATAGCTACAAACCCAACCCAACCAATCAACCTCATTAAAATAATGTCATTATTAAAAAAATGTGTTAACTATCCATCACCACAACACCACCTTATCCCTCGAAAAATCACCTCCCTCCCCCATTCTATTGAAAATAAATAGTGATCCAAGCTATAGAATCATTAATCCCCCCTCCCTCACCCTCACCCATTCACCTAACAACATCACATTCCCTTTTGTATTAGAATCTAGCCAATAATTATCACCATATACCATCATTATTTCTTCCATTAACCTCTCTCTATCTATCCTCACGGTCCTCCAGGTATTTTGTTTTTTCAAGTTCCATCCAACGCACTTCAAGGCGTGTCTTTTAGTATTCTTATCTTCCTTCCTATAATCCCCCCCGTGCATGAATCATGCTATAAAACCCCAATTTAATTTTTGGTCTATTATGTTTTTATAAAATGTCATCCATGACTCAAGATGACATTTTCACTGTACAAAAAAGGTAGGATGGTGGAACACTATTAATTTATGTTTTAAAAATCTAAATTTTTTCAAATTTATTTTATGAATTCATTTCATTATAGTTTGGATCATATATTTCATTGTTTTATACAATTCATAGTGTTAATGGAACTAAAATTTTATTATTTATATTTGAATACATTTAATGTACTACTACAAAAAATCATATTCCAAGATAATTTTTTTTCAATCTATTACATTAATAATATAATTATTCCCATTAATATAAAACTAATAAATGTATGAATTATAACAAATAACAAATTACATTGACAATATATTCATTTAAAATACGTGTCATGTTAGTAAAAATATTTATATATTATGAAATATTTGGAATCACTATTTTTGTTAATGTTAATCTAGTCATAGTCATTAAATGATAGTGAAAAAATAACACAATAAATCCTTATTTATATTGAGTTCTTAGGTTCTAAATTAAGAAATGAAGTCAGTTATTAATTCTATAATGATGTAAAACTAAATTATACTAGTTATTGTTTGTGACTATGAAGAAAAATTGGTAATCCAATCTATTACACTGTTATCAGTTCAATATGGATAGGGTCTAGATGATGTTTTGAAAAAGTTTAGAGCATTTGAGATGATTAAAATATGTTTTAACATTCCAATTCCATGTTCAATAAAAAATATGGATATATTTATTTTATATCATGGAATACCTAGCCGAACAGCCATGCGAAGGTGGAGAGCTAATTTCATGATAAAGATACTGGGGAGGAGCAGTTTTAAGTAGTTAGTCTGGGTTGTATGTAATGTTTGATTTCTACAGGAAATGAATTCCTCTAAGGCCTATGTTCCATGTAATACTTATTCCTACAGGCCTTGTAAGGGTTCCACCTCACCCCTTGAAAGATGGATGATCAAAAATCAATAAAAAATGAAGGCCTTCGGGCCATTGGAGATATATTTTTTTAAATTATATCTTCTACAGTTTTGGCCATATATTTAATATTTGATTAACATATTTGACATTATATGGGTTTATGGTTTTAAATGAATATTTATTTATTTTGGGATACATATTGAAAGTGTCATGAGTAAATAAAAAATGACTATTTTTTTGGTTTATAGTAAACTAATTCATAGAATAGTTTTATTTTTTTGTTGGTGTGGTATTTATTTTAGAAATATATTTAGTTTATTTTTTAAAATTAAATAATAAATTAATTTGGGGTTGAATATTGGTAATCTCAAGGGAATAATTTTATTTTATTATAGTTTTGTATTTGTTTTGGAAGTATATTCAACTCAATTTTTTAATGGAAATTTTGTTTCATTGGACATAATTGTTTTGTTTTTATGTAGTTTTAGGTTTTTTGTGTCTATCTACATAATGAACATGTAACAAGAGTGTTATTTATTTCTTCCTTTGGTTGGTTTTATAATAGGGGTATGTTGTATTATCTCATTCGTATTTTTCTATTCAAATGAACTTCATGTGATAAATAATGTATTATTTACTTTTTTATATTTATTATATTATCCACCACATTTTATAAAGGGGATCAGTCATTTACATGGAAGTGTATTTTTTTTCTAGAGTTTGAATCTTAGATATATATACAATTTATTATGCACATGTAAATAAGTTTAAAAACCTATTCCTCTTAACTATACCTAAACCAAACTATTATAGGTCTTATAAAAAATTCCCCCAAAACTAATTCTACCTAACACATGGATACCCCTACCTAGAGTTGGGATCTAAAAATTTTGGGTTGCTTCATCATTGTGTACAACTAGAGTATATATTAGATTATGATATATTAAACCTAGTGATATTTCGTCATGTCATACACTAATATATAGATGATATCATAGGATATAAATGAAATATAGGGAGTTTTTAGATTCTAGAAAATGGTAATGAATTTATGTGCAATGGTACCAATGTGAAAATGTCACCCTAGAATTATGTAACAGTTAAGTCCTCATGTGTAACAGTATATAGATCATTCCAAAAATTGGCTGCATTTAGGAGTAAACAATTAAATGTAAGTATTCATATTGGGATACATAATTTTTAACTTTGGTTAATAATGTTTTTTCCTATAATATATAATGTCACCTAAGAAATTTAAGGTTTTATATAGGGTAGTGGAAACTTACTAAGTACATAAATAACACTTTGATTTGTATGGGGTATCAATGTCATGTGTAAGGGTTGACATATAAGGCTTGAGTTACCCTATGATGCATAAGTATAATCCATATGACACATAATGGTTTCCCTCCAATAAAATTAATTATTAAGGGTTATCTCATGATGATACATAGTGTCACAACCCGTCCTCGGGGCCCGTTCCATGACTACCCCAATCCCACCTTCCATAGGACAAGGGATGGCGACTATCACCAAAGGCATAAATCCCGATAACTGGGAAGACATTGCCTTATAAAAGTAAAAAAAACACCACAGAGTACAAGCAGAAGTAAAACACTAAGTACAAAGAGAAGTGCTGAAAGGTAAATGGGCCAGAATACAAACCCAATTGAAAGTACAAATAAAACTGAACAAAGTACAATAGAAAAAGACAATAACTGGAAGAACGGAAGCAGCTCCTGGGTCGTCCTCCTCGGATTCTACCTGAAGGGTAGGTACAGATGGCGCAACTCCTGGATCGTCCACCACGGATCCTACCTAAAGGGTAGGTACAGATAGCCTCCACAACGCTCTCGCCCGTCAACCTCCTCCGAGTGTCGTCTCGCCGTGAAGTCCACCTCCAGATATAGACTCGTCGTGTAGTCCACCTCCGGGTACTGACTCGTCGTGTAGTCCACCTCCGGGTACCGTCCAGTCCTCGAACACTCGGCCTCCGTCATCACTGCCCATTGTCTGCAACCAACACAACGAGGTGCGGGCATAGCCCGTGCAGGGGTGAGTATAACGATACTCAGTAGGGACCCCGAGACCCTCAAGGTCTCACTAAAACCAACATGGATAACCACAAAGAAGATCTCAACAGATATCCTCTACTTAGGTATATGCCCATGCATATACCTAAGTTATCAAGTAACCCATCTCAATCATGAGGAAAACACCAAGATCATGAAATCAACGGATAAACACTACCCAGGTATATGCCCATACATATACCTAAGTTATCAAGTGACCCATCTCAATCATGAGGTAAACACAAAGGTCAAAAGTCTCAGCTCAAACCAGGATTTTCATTATCGAAACCGTAACTGATGAAGAGCCCCGTCTCTGGAGTGTACAGTGGTCCTGTCACGACTCTGAGGTACTGATCACTAACCTAAGACTACTGAGGTACTCCTCCTGTCGAGTATCATGGGTCAGCCACCCAAACACAGTAGTGCTTCCCGCCAGGGTATTCCACCCAAACACAGTAGTGCACACCCCCTAGTAGCCTGCATAGGTACTCTCCAGACGAGTACCGCGGGTCTGCACTATCACACAGGTAGTGCTCTGTCCACCATGGGTCTGCACCTCACAAAGTAGTGCTCCGTCCACTAGGCTAGTCGACTCACTCCAAGTCGAGTCGGTCAAGCAGTTGTCAGGTCTCAGCCGACTACACGGTCTCCGTATTCCGCATGCTCATCTCTGGGAGGGTCCGCTCCACGAGCTACAGGTCGATACTCCAAGTATCTCAAAGTCCTACGAAGAAGTGTCTCAAAGGACCGCCTCGTCATAGGGGTCTCAACGCAACAGACGGCGCGTCAATCGGACGCCCGGTCTGTGAGTTACTAGCCTTTTCGTCCCCGGGGCCCGGTTGGTTTCGTGTACAAACCAACCCAGCCATATCTCAACTGTACCCCGAAATCTCATAGGGTATACTCATAGGGACCGTTTCTCAACATGATCACCAATGCCGCTGACGGTTCGTCAAATGGACGTCTGGTCTGAAAGATATCAGCTTTTCCGTTCCAGGGGCCCGGTTGGATTTCAAGTACAATCCAACCTGACCACTATCTAACTGAAACCAAAACTTGGGCGAATAATGCCAAAAGTTCCGTCTCATCAAGAGGAATTCAACGAGACAGACGACACGTCTATCGGACGCTCGGTCTGTGAGTTATTGACTTTTTCTTTCCTGGGGCCCGGTTAGTTTCGTGAGCGAACCAACCCGACCGCACTCCGACGACATCCAAACCTGGAGCGGAGTAAGCCAAAAGATCCGTCTCACTTAGAGGAATCCATCAAAGTCGACGACACATCAATCGGACGTCCGAAGTTCAAGTTATGAGCGTTTCCGCTCCGAGGGCTCGGTTGGTTCCGTGCACGAACCAACCCGGACGAACCCAAAGTATTCCAAAACCTTGAGTGTAATATGTAAAAACGACTTTCTTGGTCCAAGGATCGCATCGCCGCTGACGGTGCGTCGATCAGAGGTCTGTAGCCCAAGATATGGGCATTTGACCGAAAGTGATCCGAAAACGGGGGGTCTGGGCCCGGGACGACCCGACCCGGGTCTGACCCGGTTGGCGTGACCCGGCCCGGCCTGGGCGCGACCTGGCCTGGGCGTGACCCGACCCGGCCGGTGGGTCGGCTCGGCCGGTTACGGCCGAGCGGAGCGGAGCGGGGCACTGCCCCCGCGTGAAGAACGGCGGCCCCGCGTGGGGCCGCCCGTGCCAGCGGATGCGGCCTCCGGCCGCAGAGGATTCTTCCGGCGGCGCTCCGGGCGCCGCCGCCCCCGACCGCCGGCACCACCGCGCCAGCGTGGCGCACCGGTGGGGGCTTCCGCGGACCACCAGACACGCTCCGGTGGTCCGATTCGCCTGCGGTCTTCGCCAGTGATCATCCCGGGACCCGACCTTCGCTGCAAAGATCCCACAACGCCTGTGCGGCTTTGTTTTTCGTTTTCCGGCATGGTGCGACAGCGCCGTGGCTTGTTCAACTTCATCGGCGCGGCGTGACGGCGCCGCACTTCTTAGCCCTTCCTCATAATTTCCGCGCGGTGCAACGGCACCGCGCCGCCTTTCACGTGCCGCAACGAATTCAACAACAAGGGGGGGAGGAGGGTCGGCCGTGTTCGTGCGGTCCGACCACATCCCGTTATAATGATAGCAAGCGGCCATCTATTAGAAGTCGATGTACGGAAAGAAATAATTCACGAACAAAAACAAAAATCCTCAACATCAATCTGCATGAACGAACGATCCACTGATCAACCTGGAATTGGTTGGTCCGCACTCGTCGTTCTTTTCTCAAAAGATAAGAGAACACCAAATAAAATCCCCTATATGGATATTTGAAATCGCACGTTGGGTGTCACGGAGAACAGCGTCGCGGGGTCGGACGTAGATTATGTGGACGTCGGGGTGCATCCGAGGAGGAAACGATGTCTCCTCACTAGTTTCTATGGAAGAAGAGGATGGAGAACCATGGACGCTGAGTCGTTCTACATTGAAGGGAAGGTGTTATTCATAGAAGAAGAACCGTTCTTTGTTGAAGATGCATTGTTCTTCGTCGAAGGAAAGTTCTCTTCTTCTTCACACCAAAGCTCTCCCAAAAACTCTAGGACTTTGCTAAAGTTTTCTCACACACCAAAAACTCTAACTCAAAATAATATCCCATGATATTATTTTTATTCACACCACAAAAATTTAAAATTCAAACCAAACCACTTAATTAAACAAATGAAGAGACTCATCTCATTAATTAAGGCATGTTGGCATGAATTAATGGTGGAAGGAAAAGGTGAAGAGTTACAAAAAATAAGAGGAGCTAACAAACTTAATGGAAGAGGAGATTAATGGGGAGTTGACACATTAAAAGCAAGGGAGTTTAAGGGGGTTGTAAAGTTATACATTTAAACACAAGGGGTGTTAAATGAGGGGAAGTTCGTGGGGGTTAAAGGGAAGGTTAAGGGTTGGGGTTTCATGCGGACCCCACCAACCTTGGTCATACCCTCTCATGGGAAGTTAGGTGGGGTGTGGTCCCACCTCTAACTTCTCTATGAAGAAATTAACTTCCACATAAAATAAATTGTAACACTACAATTTATTTAAGACTTATCGAATCCCCAAAAATTAACCACCTCATGCGACAAAACTCAACTGCGCTTAAGGTCCCATTAAGCAATTATCGGCGTTGCGAGTTCATCGGTGCCCTCAGATTTCAATTCCGAGCACTGGTTCAAAAGATAGAAAAACTCGCTCTTCCGTTCACTGAACTTACCTAAGCCAAGCTTCGGAAAATGATTCTGGGCACACCGGGCCTCGGAATCAGTCGCCGTCGGAAACTGCATTCTTGTAAAATTCCAAAGAAAATTAAGAAAAAAATTTCCTTGAAATTTCCAGGTCTTTACATTACTCCCACCTCAGGGATTTACGTCCCCGTAAAGCTTTAACACTAACTAGGGATACAAAAGCGGTACTGAGCTCGCACCTAAGCCTTCCGCTCCCATGTGCTTACCTGGAGATTCCCGTACTGCCAAAGAAAGCGCACCCGAGGAATCGACCATCCTCGTAGGATTTTCTCCTGTCGATCCTCGATCCCCACTGGAACCTCCGTGGAAGTAACCCCATCGCCATCGTCCTGCTCCTCATGGTTGATGATATGCGAAGGGTCGAGCACATATCTCCTCAGTTGAGATACTTGGAAAACATCATGAAACTGGTGCAACTGAGGTTGATGGGTCAAGCGGTAAACCACCTCGCATACCCAGATGAGGACCTAGAAAGGTCCGTTGAACCTCGGAGATAAATTGCCGCCTTGTCCACATCTCCATAAACCTCGTCGAGGTGAGACCCGTATAAGGACGTGATCATCATCCTCAAACTCTAGAGGTCTCCAATTCCTGTTATAACTGAAACTCAAACGAATGCTGTCATGAGGGTAAGGTTGACTGACTCAAGAGTGATCGGCCGCACCCTCCTGTGCAAGAGTTTATCCTGTGCTGCCTGGAGTTTAATTTTCGCCGACCAAGGAAAACTCGTCCCGACATTTGCCTAAAACCGTCAATTTGGGTATGAATAGTTATTGCCCATTCCATACTCAAACTAACGTCGTAAGGCCTCGATGTTGCCACCAAGAGATTCCAACCGAAACTCTCACCTCGAGGGTCGGACCACACCGTCGGCGTAAGTGTGATTATCGAGTCTCCTCCCAAGGTATCTCCAGACGTGAGGGTCAAGTCCACGGCTTACCGGAAACTCTAGGTCTGGAACAAGATTTGTGAAAGCAAGGAATGATTCATATCGACGTCCATTACTACAACAACTAGTGGTGGACACAGACTGCCCCTTGAATCATTTTTAGAGCCATTGGGTCACACTCCTTGACCGCATGCAGCCGCACTCTTCCTCCGCCCTCCAGCTCCCTGAGCCTAGCGAGGATAAATAAGGCGGGTGGTTGTTGCATGTTAAGATGTACACCACCTCATGATGCTCTCCTAGATCTTCCTCCACGTCTGCTGCTCCGCAGACTCATCTCTCCTTAAAGCTTCCTCTTCTTGAAACATTTAACACGCTCGAGTCTCTAAGACTGGAGCCGGTTTCCTGTTTCTTACTGCACTGTGCAGTCTTCATCCGCTCCTAGATAATATGCACCTTATTTGCATATGATCTGAAAGAGCTGCTAAAATTTCTCCTTTGCCGAAAGGAGAAAATCGGTCTCATCCCCTGTATGAACCACGCCCATTGCCTAATATAGTCAATCCTGACATGAATGATGTATTCATGCCATGGATGACGTCATAAGGCCTCGACGTAACTACCAAGAGATCCAACTGTCACTCTCACCTCCAAGGGTCGAGTCACGCTATCGACATTAGTGTGAGTTCACTGGGTTTCCTCTAGTAGAAATCTCTAAAGTGAGGGTCAAGTCAAAAGTTTTAACCGGGACCTCTCAGTATCAACCAAACAAAAGAACAGAAAAGAAAACATCATAAAGATAAATGTCTTTTTATTATTGCAGCTCATAGTACAAAGACACGAATACAAAAACAACATGGAACTAGAAGTACAAGGGACGTATCCACTAGTTCCGCTCCTATACACCTGCTCCCGGAGCTCTACTGCCTTGTCCACTGCTCGGCTATTGCTCAAGCACTCGTCACTGCTTCTGCCTCAGTGGCTCCTCCAACGCCTGTAGATCGACAGTGCGGAGGGCCAGACAGTCACGTGCCAGGTGACCCTTCCTGCCGCATTCATAACACTTCTTGCTTATTGTATGGCTGGATCTGGTCCTCTTGGACCTATGCATCATCTTTCTACTGCCCACAGATGACTCGGCTACTGATCAAAAATCTTGCGGCAAAGGCAGCAGCTTCTGAACACGCTGGGGGTGCAGAGCTACTGGCACAAACTCCACCCTGAAGAAGGTCTCGAAGTCTTCCCATGTGAAGGTCATCTCATCGCAAAACTGGAACAAGTGGCTCCACCACCTGCCTGCTACTTCCTGAAGAAGGATGGCAACAAAGATCACCATGAAGTCTGCTAGCGTCCCCACTAGCCTGAATACTCTCACCACAACCTCCAGCCAATCCTCAGCTGCCTGCGGGTCCGTCTCTCCCCAGAACCTGGGTGTCCTCTGGCGCTAGAACTCGTGAAGTGCACTCAAGTGGCGTGCATCGCCTACTACTGGGGCTGGTGGAATCGGTGGCCCAACGTATGGTAGTACCGCTGGTGCCTCCGCTGGTGCCTGAACTGCAAGAGGGCCCTGTACCGAAGCCTCGTCGCTCGGCAGGCTGTCAGTACGCACATCCCTCTGGGCTCTAGCTGGTCGTCCGTGAAAAGTCATCTTGAAAGAAACAACGTGACACGATCAAACTATTATACCTGTTGAGCTGACCTGGTTTGAGATGACATTTAAAAACTTCTGGAAACACACACGCAATCAGTGTTTTTGTGCACAAAGTCAGAAATCAGTTGTCAGGGTCCTGGTGTATGGATACGTCGGTCGCCCGTACCAACATTGGACTCCCTGAACTTAAAACCATACTCAGTACTCTTAACACTATTTCTTCACAGAAAGAAAATATTAGAGTTATAAGTTCTGTGGTAGAACCGACTCCTCTGATACCAATTTGTCACGACCCGTCCTCGGGGCCCGTGCTGTGACCACCCCAAGCCCGCCTTCCATAGGCCAGGGGCTGGAGACTAGCACCAAAGGCGTAAATCCCGACAACTAGGAAGGCATTGCCTTATAAAAGTAAACAAAACACCACAGAGTACAAGCGTAAGTAAAACACTAAGTACAAAGAGAAGTGCTGAAAGGTAAATGGGCCAGAATACAAACCCAAATTAAAGTACAACTACAACTGAACAAAGTACAACAGAAAAAGACAATAGCTAGAAGAACGGAAGCAGCTCCTGGGTCGTCCTCCTCGGATTCTACCTGAAGGGTAGGTACAGATGGCACAGCTCCTGGATTGTCCACCACGGATCCTACCTGAAGGGTAGATACAGATAGCCTCCACAACGCTCTCGCCCGTCAACTTCCTTCGAGTGTCGTCTCGCCGTAAAGTCCACCTCCAGATACTGACTCGTCGTGTAGTCCACCTCCGGGTACTGACTTGTCGTGTAGTCCACCTCCGAGTACCGTGCAGTCCTTGAACACTCGGCCTCCGTCAGCACTGCCCGTCGTCTGCAACCAACACAACAAGGTGCGGGCATAGCCCGTGAATGGGTGAGTATAACGATACTCAGTAGGGACCTCGATACCCTCAAGGTCTCACTAAAACCAACATGGATAACCAAAAAGAAGATCTCAACAGATATCCCCTACTTAGGTATATGCCCATGCATATACCTAAGTTATCAAGTAACCCATCTCAATCATGAGGAAAACACCAAGATCATGAAATCAACAGATAACCACTACCCAGGTATATGTCCATACATATACTTAAGTTATCAAGTGACCCATATCAATCATGAGGTAAACACAAAGGTCAAAAGTCTCAGCTCAAATCAGGATTTTCATTATCGAAACCGTAACTGCTGAAGAGCCCCGTCTCTGGAGTGTACAGTGGTCCTGTCACGACTCCGAGGTACTACTCACTAACCTAAGACTGCTGAGGTACTCCTCCTGTCGAATACCGTGGGTCAGCCACCCAAACACAGTAGTGCTTCCCGCCGGGGTATGCCACCCAAACACAGTAGTGAACACCCCCTAGTAGCCTGCAGAGGTACTCTCCGGACGAGTACCGCGGGTCTGCACTATCACACAGGTAGTGCTCCGTTCGCCATGGGTCTGCACCTCACAAAATAGTGCTCCGTCCACTGGGCTAGTCGACTCACTCCAAGTCGAGTCGGTCAAGCAGTCGTCAGGTCTCAGCCGACTACACGGTCTCCGTACTCCGCACGCTCGTCTATGGGAGGGTTCGCTCCACGAGCTACAGGTCGATACTCCAATTATCTCAAATTCCCATGAAGAAGCATCTCAAAGGACCACCTCGTCATAGGGGTCTCAACGCAACAGACGACGCGTCAATCGGACGCCTGGTCTGTGAGTTACTAGCCTTTTTGTCCCTGGGGCCCGATTGGTTTCGTGTGCGAACCAACCCGGCCGTATCTCAACTATACCCCAAACTCTCATAGGGTGTACTCATAGGGACTGTTTCTCAACGTGATCACCAACGCTGCTGACGGTTCGTCAAATAGACATCTGGTCTGAAAGATATCAGCTTTTCTGTTCTAGGGGCCCGGTTGGATTTCGGGTACAATCCAACCCGGCCACTATCCAACAGCAACCAAAACTCGGGCGAAGTATGCCAAAAGTTCCATCTCATCAAGAGGAATTCAACAAGATAGACGACACGTCTATCGGACGCCCGGTCTGCGAGTTATTGGCTTTTTCTTTCTAGGGGCCCGGTTGGTTTCGTGAGAGAACCAACCCGACCGCACTCTGAAGACATCAAAACCTCGAGCGGAGTAAGACAAAAGATCCGTCTCACTTAGAGGAATCCATCAAAGTCGACGGCACGTAAATCGGACGTCCGGAGTTCAAGTTATGAGTGTTTCTGCTCCAAGGGCCCGGTTGGTTCCGTCCATGAACCAACCCAGCCGAACCCAAAGTATTCCGAAACCTTGAGTGTAATATGTCAAAACGACCGTCTTGGTCCAAGGATCTCATATCCGCTGACGGTGCGTCGATCGGATGTCCGTAGCCCAAGATATGAGCATTTGACCGAAAGTGATCCGAAAACGTGGGGTCTGGGCCCGGACCGACCCGGCCCAACCCCCCTTGGGTCAGCCCGAACAGGGTCGACCCGACCCGAGTCCGGGTCCGACCTGATTGGCGCGACCCGGCCCGACCGGTGGGTCGGCTCGGCCGGTTACGGCCGAGCGGAGCGGAGCGGGGCGCTGCCCCCGCGTGAAGAACCGCGGCCCCGCGTGGGGCCGCCCGTGCCAGCGGACGAGGCAGCCTGCCACGTCCCGCCGCCCCCCTCCGATCCCGCGTGGTCGCGGGACCGCGCTCCGCCACTGCGGCTTCAGCCGTGACTGATTCTTCTGGCGGCGCTCCGGGCGCCGCCGCCCCCGACCGCCGGCGCCGCCGTGCCGGCGTGGCGCGCGGGCGGGGGCTTCCGCGGACCACTGGACACGCTCCGGTGGTCCGATTTGCCTGCGGTCTTCGCCAGCGATCATCCCGAGACCCGACCTTCGCTGCCAAGATCCCACAATGCCCGTGCGAATTCGTTTGTCATTTTTCGGCGCGACGCGACGGCGCCGCGCTTCTTAGCCCTTCCTAATAATTTCCGCACGGCGCAACGGCACCGCGCCGCCTTTCACATGCCGCAACAAATTCAACAATAAGGGGGGGAGGAGGGTCGGACGTGTTCGTGCGGTCCGACCACCTCCCGTTATAATGATAGCAAGTGGCCATCTATTAGAAGTCAACGTACGACAAGAAATAATTCACGGACAAAAACAAAAATCCTCAACATCAATCCGCATGAACAAACGATCCACGGATCAACCTGGAATTGGTTGGTCCGCGATCGTCGTTCTTTTCTCAAAAGATAAGAGAACACCAAATAAAATCCCCTACATGGATATTTGACGGCGCACGTCGGGTGTCACGGAGAACGACGTCGCGGGGTCGGACGTAGATTCCGTGGACGTCGGGCTGGGTCCGAGGAGGAAACGACGTCTCCTCACTTGTTACTATGGAAGAAGATGATGGAGAACCGTGGACACCGACTCGTTCTACGTTGAAGGGAATGTGTTCTTCATCGAAGAAGAACCGTTCTTTGTTGAAGATGCATCGTTCTTCGTCGAAGGAAAGTTCTCATCTTCTTCACACCAAAGCTCTCCCAAAAACTCTAGGACTTTGCTAAAGTTTTCTCACACACCAAAAACTCTAATTAATTAAGGCATGTTGGCATGAATTAATGGTGAAAGGAAAAGGTGAAGAGTTACACAAAATAAGAGGAGCTAAAAAACTTAATGGAAAAGGAGATTAATGGGGAGTTGACACATTAAAAGCAAGGGAGTTTAAGGGGGTTGTAAAGTTATACATTTAAACACAAGGGGTGTTAAATGGGGGGAAGTTCGTGGGGGTTAAAGGGAAGGTGAAGGGTTGGGGTTTCGTACGGACCCCACCACCCTTGGTCATACCCTCTCATGGGAAGTTAGGTGGGGTGTGGCCCCACCTCCAACTTCTCTATGAAGAAATTAACTTCCACATAAAATAAATTGTAACACTACAATTTATTTAAGACTTATCGAATCCCCAAAAATTAACCACCTCATGCGACAAAAAGAAACTGCGCTTAAGGTCCCCTTAAGAAATTATCGGTGTTGCGAGTTCATCGGTGCCCTCAGATTTCAATTCCGAGCACCGGTTCAAAAGATAGAAAAAATCGCTCGTCTGTTCACTGAACGTACCCGAGCCAAACTTCGGAAGATGATTCCGGGCACACCGGGCCTCAGAATCAGGCGCCGTCAGAAACTGCGTTCTTGTAAAATTCCAAAGAAAATTAAGAAAAAAATTTCCTTGAAATTTCTGGGTCTTTACACATAGGGGATACAAAACTTGTGAAAAAATAGATGATTTGTATGTGTTGTCTATGGATGATATATAAGGGTTACTAGAGATTACCCTGTGATATATTAGGGATATAATGATATGTAATATAATGGATGGGTGGTAATGTACTTGATGTGTAAGGGTCTACTTGATAGTTTATAAGGTTTACCCAAATTTGTAATGTTCATAATAAATACAATTTACCCAAATATGGAAGGGTCAATACATAAGGGGGTTGTACGTCAGTTTCCTAATTAGATATATATAATGTTTAACCACATTTTACAAACATTTCAAAAAAATTAAAATAGGTCCAAGATCTTATTTTTAATTTATAAATTGAAAAACCATTTTTGGATTCTTCAATTCTTCGATGTCTAAAAAATGGGAAGTTATGCGATGTTCCCCTAATGTTATTCTCCTTAAACCTCACAGATCTTGGTTTCTCAAGTTAAATTTCATAAAGGATTTAGATTAGTTCTATGTTTTCTAAACCCTCCCATATTTCTCCATATTAAATTATAATTCTAGTATTCCCAAATAGGGGTCATAAAGGTGACTAGATAAAATCATTATTGAATCATACTGCTTATCAGGGCTCTAGTGTCTGACTTATAAAGGAGGTCATAGGAGGAGGTTTTCATGTCTATTTCACATTTTTTTATAAAATATGTTTTATCATGATTTTTTTGGGTTTTTTACTAAATAGGTTTTAAATAGACTTTGATTTTTATGTATATATTGTGTCTTTTCATATATTATTGCATGGTTCATGTTAGAAGTGGAGCACACCCCTTAGATTATGGCTTTTGGGAAGTTATCCCACCTGGTGGGTCTGTCATCTACTATGGAATGTTGGGATTTTATATTAAATGAGTAATGGATGAATTTTATTGTGGTTATATTTAATATAGGTTTTTATTTACTAAACAAACGTTAATATGAGATTTTGATCAATTTAATGATTATGTGTTGAGGCTGGTGACCTTCAAAATAGTTAGTATATTGATAATTTGATGATGTTATATCCAT
The DNA here is from genome assembly GCA_963277665.1 of Viscum album. NCBI lineage: Eukaryota > Viridiplantae > Streptophyta > Magnoliopsida > Santalales > Viscaceae > Viscum > Viscum album. The sequence continues at coordinate 933,631,420 of OY728141.1, forward strand.
GTGTGAGAATTATTATTATTATTTATGAAATATTGTGTATGTTATGTGATTTCTTTATATGAATTTGGACTGAAAAATGTTAGTATAATATTCCACAAGGATCATATAGCATGGTAAATTGTTTGTTTGTGGAACCATGGACGAACGAGTGTATGTGGCTCACTTTATTTATTATTTAGTGGTGTGTGCTTGAGTCTCAATGTAAACCAGTTTTATTTTTAAATATTTAATTGAAATTTGTTTTGAAGGGAATTTTGATTTATAATGTAAACAGTTTAAAGTGAAATTTTATGTTAAAATGGGTGATTTTATGTGATGGGTTAGAAATTGTAATTCAGAATGTATGAGAGGGTTTCCAATGAATCATTTAATTAAGACATTATCCAAGGGTATTTTGTGAGTAATATAACACATGATAACATTATAAATGGTTTATATATAGGATTTTGACTTATTTTTAAGGGAATCCTAGGAGGGCATGGGTTAAAATTTATTTTAATTCTTTTTGACCATGAATTGGAGAAACCTTGTTTTCAAAAGTGTAAATTCTTATTGTGATTCATGATTGTGATTGGTGAATATGATTTTCACATTTCATAATAATTCATGATTTCATAAGAATCCAATATCATTTTATGGAATTTATCTATGGTTATATGGATTATCTCACAAACAGGTACATTACCTAGCCTAATAATGTTATGGTTTTGGTATCAAAGTGACTAGTTTGTTTTAAAATGATGTAATAAACCCATCATAGGGATGGTAGGATTAATTTTTTTTATTTTTTATGGGAAAATTCCTAATTCCATGAAGTGGGATAGTGCTATCCTCTTGGGTGAATTAGGAATATAATGGGTTATTCATCCATAATTAAGAAATGAGTGACCTAGTATGAATTATTTTATGAACAGTTGATGGGTCCTTTGATTATAGAGGTATGAAGTCCCTAAATATAACTATTGTGTGTAACCTAGATGGGTTGTTTAGGGAGAATCCTATGGTCTATCTTTGTGGAGTTTTATTCATGGGATGTTTTGTTGGGATAGTGGTTGAGCTTTTTACATTTCTTGATTATTTAAAATTACTCATATTTTTTCAATTTATATGATAAAATTAATGGTTTTAATAATGATCTATGTTGGCGAGAAGTGGGTTGTGATAAGATATCACATGATATATGATATTGGCTCCACTATAAGTGATAGTTTTGGATCCAAGATGTTTCTATTTGTCCTCCCATGAGTGAGTGGGGGTGATTCAAGATGTTGATGTGTAGACTCCCATGAGTGATACAGGGAATTCTAGGATATGGATGTTTGAAAACACCCAAAGTGGGAGGGTGTATACATGGAATGACTTGAGTAGTTCGGTATTGGTCTAAGATATGGATTTTCCTCTCCCTAAGTGGGAGGGTGTTGTCATGGATATCCCTGAGTGAGAGGGAAGAAGTTGACACTGGTTGCAATGTGGTTTGGGTTTATTATGGCACCTACCAGGAGTGAGAGTGTAGTGTTCATGGAATTGTATGATGCTATACCTTGATTTATTGGCTATGGTTCAGGATTTGTGGAACGATGAGACATCTTCTTCGCTTGTTCACTGAGCTGGTGGCATAGTGTAATGGTTTTCTAGTTAGCACATAATTATCCAAGGTGTATGATTTCTTGTGAATCATGTGTTATGTGTTTTGGTGTGTTTGTTATAAAAGAATTAATTTTAATATTTAATATTTTATATGGACTTACACAAGATCAAATTATCACATAATGTGTTGAAGAAATTAGGTAAATCCTATTGGATCATTAGACTCACCCTACACACTTATTCAACATGGGTTTTGATGTGAATAGGAATAACTTCATGTTTTTTAGGAATAAATATCTCTTGGAGATATAATTGTGGTTCAATTATATATAGATATAGAGTCCATGAATTTTTTTGGTTGAATATGTGAGTCAGGGTGAAGGCACTGTTCATTACCTTATAATTTTAATTTTTAACATGTATCTACCAATGGGATACCATAGAATTTATATGATGATTAATATTATACATTTTATCTTTTTAGTGTCTCCTTTATTTATTGCATCACATAAAATATTTTCTTTCATTATATTATATATTTTGATGGTCCTCCTGGATACTAGTTTATTATCTATAGTGTTTGGGTTTTTCTAACACATGGATAGATCTAAATATATTTATAGTTGTTTTATTAATTACACATACGGTTTTCCTTTTGGAAGAATATTATCCCTATTAATATTTTAGGGCATTGACGCTAGTGAATGGACTTTAATGTAATGGTAGGAACATCGGAGATCATTCAGTATTTAGGATTCATTAATCTGATCAAATTTGAGTATTCAAAAATGAAATTAGAGAACATTGTTTGGTGGAGAAATTCTAGTTAGAGGTATATTTGGTATATTGGGACTAATAAGGTATACTGAGAGTATGTATGGCCAGTATGGCATTGGTTAAAACCCATGTTTTCAAGGTATTCATGATATATAGACTAGGAATTATAGGATGAGTGAGGTGTTGGTCATAAGATACTAATGTGTGATGGATAAGACTCAATATGATTCATAGGGATCAGTCAGGATCTAGTTAAATTGTTCATTCATGATGATAGTTTCAATCTTATTTTATGATACACATGACTATGGGTAGTATTGTTTAACATAGAGCCTCTTCAGGATAAACTATTAAATGAAGAAAAATATAATATTTCTGATTCTTTATTAAATAAATTATAAGTGTTTAATAAAATAGTATAGATCTAAGGGGATTTTTTAATTGATTATTAATTGTGATTTTTGAGCCACAATATAATTTTTTTTTTCATAATTTTGAATTTGAGGGAAAACATGGTTTTTGAATGAAAACTCATTTGGGGGTATGATGTTTCTGGGAGATGGTTTTATATCATGGGTTTAAATTAATTTTCTCATGGAACTATATATATTTTTTAATGATTTTGGAATTTTTCTATTTGTGAATAATATGATGAAATGGATTCTGAATTTCTATTTTTAATATGATATTTTCTTTTAGAAAAAAATGGTTAATTTGATGTGGATTTTGATTATTAACTTTTAGTGAAAAAATATTTTTATGAAAAGGGGTGTTTTAAAAATATAGGTATACTTTAATGTGTGTAACATATTTTGAACATGTTTGTGAAAAAAGAAACAAGTACCTATATAAAATTGTTAGCTTAGATTTCATAGTTTTGACAAAGAGTAACCTATATGTTGGAATTGTTTGATCAATTAGTTTTTTAGGTTTATTTGTAATGGTCAAAGTGAGGTTAGTAAGTATGAATTACATTTATCTACTTTGGTTAAAAACCAATTGGTACCTATATTTATTAGGTTATCATGGTTGTTAGAGGTAGACCAAAAGTTATATGGGTGGTGAAATTGTGCATTTTGTGGGTATGTTGTGGTTTTTTCATAGATACAATAATTTTGGGATTGAATGATGGATGTTGGAGTTCGTATTTAGTAACCAGATATGTGTTGTGATGGATTGAAAGTTTATTCCTCTTGAAGTATGCTTTTGTAGCTTATCTATATTATGGGGAGCACCACTACACCAAATTTTCCTTTATGAGTGGAGACTTATGGTGGAGAGAACTATAATACTATGGTTCAATAAGTTATTTGACCAAGGGTATCTATGGATTGATGGGGAAGTTGATCACCACCACATTGATTGGTGATAATGATGATTATAATCCTTGATTGGTCAATTTTTGAATACAATTACATTTATCTTTTTCTTGGAGAAATAAATTTTGGAATGTGATAGAAATAATGGATATTGTTGGGGGAATATCAATAAGAGGTATGCTTATATTTTTTTAAATAGTATAATTTAGTGTCTATAGTCATGAAATATAATTGTGATCAATGCTCTATTCTAGAACACAGTGATTTAGATGTAAATTAATGATTGTGGATAGTTTATATTTATTGTTGAAGGACCATCATGGATTTATGGGGATGAGAAGAATTATGGATGGGAGTTTTTAACAACCAAAAAGTACTTGTATTGGTAAAATGAGTTGGATGTTAGTTTTCCATCATTTGATATATGTGTGGGGGTTTTTATGGTTTTGAGTGTTAGAGCTTCTTCAGGGTAGTTTTTAAATAGTTTAAAGTTGATGAGATTAATTACATATCAATTGAGGACCCAAGATACTGGATCTAAAAAATTTGGGTTTTTTGGTTATAGGTTATAACTAGATTATATCATAGGGGATGATACATAAAACCACATAATTTTTATATTTTCTTGTAAGATATGATATAGAAGATATCATAGGTTATGACTCAAATCTGGGGGAGTTTCAAGTTTCTAGAAAATGGTAATGTATCAATGTATAACAATCCCCATGAGTAAAGTTAACTATAGACATACATAATAGTTAATTCCTTAAGCATATGATTATATAGATCTTTTTAAAAATTGGCTCTGTTTTGGAAGCTACTATAATAGATAAGAATATTTCTTAGGATATATAGGGGTTTAATAAGGTGTGTAAGGTTTAACACTGTGATACATACGGGTACCTTGGATACATAAGGGTTCTCATAAGGTAGTGATATTTGACTAAGTACCTGAATCATCCTATGTTACATTAGATTAAACCATGTGATGTATAATTTTTGATACATAAGGGATGATGAATTAAAATATTATACATAATGGTAAAATCCACAATAAGTGTTTCCTTATGAAGAGGGAATATTTATTGTTTGTCTCAGGGTGATATGTAAGGTGTCATGAATATTCAATGAAGTCTAGATGATATATAAGGGTAATATATTCATGATATGTAACCATCATAAAAGTTAAACCATTGACACATAAGTGTTACATTAATACGTAAGGATCTGGAAAAGTTTAAAAGTATTTAATGTGTAATGATTACCTTTCTGATATGTTAGTGTTATAAAAAATGATAATGTCCAAAGTATGTAAAGGTTACTTTGATATGTAATAGTCTATAAATAAGGGGATGTGATACGAAAGTTTCCCAAGGGGTGATGAATAATGGTAATTTATATTTTATAGACTTTTCTAAAAATTAAAAAAATAGAAGGTTGGTATTTTCCAATTTTATATCGAGATCCACCTTTATTATTATTCATTTTTTGGGATCCTCAAATAGGAAGAAGTTGATATCCTCTTCCCCATAGTTTCTCTCAATGAACCCGATAGATCTTAGTGTCTTAGGTGAGGTTTCTTACTAGACTTAAGATTAATTTATCTTAATTCTCAACAAACCCATCCTTATCATTTTCATCTTCTAAATTGTGAATACTCAGTTAGGATTTTAAATATATTATTCCACTAGATCACGGTGGAATCATCCCACCTCATGAGTATTAGGTGAGTGGATTTTAGAGGAGATCCCTTGAGTTGGTTTCCATGTCATCATTCATCATTTTTCCTAAGGTATGTTGTTCTATGAATTTATTTATGGATTTTAGTGAAATTGTTTTGAATTAGAATTTGTTTCTGGTGTATTAATTGGATTTTTTCTATATTTAAGGTTTGGATTCATGTCATAAGTGAAACACACCTAATTTCTCGTGATTTCAGTGGAGTTATACCACTTAGTGTGTTCAGAATCCATTAATACATGTTTGATTTTTTTATTAAATTGGTTATGGATTAATTTTATTGTGATCATGTTTAAGATAAGTTCTCATAGACCCAGAGGTGGTCATCATGAGAATGGGATTGATTTATATACCACTAGTTTACTTGGATTTATTTTTTATTACTAATTTACCTATTTGCTGATTTTTATGTGCATGTTTGAGAATTATTGTTATTACTTATGAAATGTTGTATAACATTCCTAGTTTCTCCATATAAAATGTGAAAATCATGTGATGGATGAATAATTAACAAATACTCTATAACAAGATAAACAATTGGTTTGTGGAACCTTTCTAAAATGAGTATTGGTGGGACTCCTAGTGGATTTTCTAGTAGAATGAGTTGGAATCTCTAGTTAAATGGGTATACCATTAAAATATTCATTTATAATGGGGTTTTTGATAGAAAATTCATTTCTATATGAAATGGTTTAACTTTAAGTTTCATGGTGAAATGGGTGATATTATGTTATGGTTTTGAAATGTAAACTTGAAACAAATTATTGGTTTTCTAAAAAATAGTTTCATTGAGATTTTGGAAAAATGCATAGTATGTGTAATTAGGAACATGATTCCTTTCAAACTGGATTTTAAAGAGGACATTTACTTTTTTATTAAGGGAAGATCATATGTGATTTGGTTGAGATTTAGTTTGGTCATGTTTTACTCTTATGTAAAAAAGAGGTAATTATTATTATACATTATGATTATGATTTTTGAACATTTATTTCTTATTTCATGATGTTTCATGATTTACTGAGAATCCATTACTATGTTACAACATTCATTTATGGTAGTATAGTATTGGAATATTACAAGTGTATTACTTTGTTTGATAATTATCTTCATTTGGTATCAATGTTCCTTAGTTTTTTCGAGATAATTTAATAATATCTTCATGGGTATAGATGGAGAAATTGATTGGGTTTGATGAAACCATTACTAATTTCATAGAGTTGGATGGGTATGTCATATTCAATGAATTGGTCCTAGAGTGATATGTTTGATATCGAGTAATGAATAAGTGACCAAGTATGTTGGTATTTTTACATGGGTGGTGAGTCCTTAATTAATATAGGAATATGGTTCATGAACATGATTATTTTGGGTAAACTAGAGGGGTTGGTGAAGGAGAGGTCTATGGGGAATTATTATGGTGTTTTATACATGGGATGTTCCATTGGGCTAGTGGTCGACCATTTAACATTGCTTCACTATTTGATATTCCAAATACGTGTCTATGTATATATTTACACTGACCATTATTAAAACATTCAGATTGAGGGAGTGGTGGTTTGTGTTGTTATATTATGGGATCATATATATTGGGGTTTCATTGAGTGGGAGTATTGAGTCTAAGAAGTTGTTATGTGGGATCCCCTAAGTGTCATAGAATGGTCTCATATATTGATTTGTGTCCTTCCCTAAGTGAGATGGGATGGTATAAAATTTGGATTCTTTACCTTAATAGAAGTGTGTTGGTGTTGGAATGGACCAACATAATTGAAAGGTTATTGGTCCAGGATATTGAAGCTTAACATCTATCTAAGTGGGATAATGCTATCATGTACCACACTGAGTGATGGGGTATTGATCATTGATGTAATTCAAGCTTCACCACAAGTGTAAAGGCTATTTTTCATGATATAACATGAGTCTTAATGCATGGAGTCACACTGGTTGACAATATTTTGAAATGAAATACCCAAAGTGAGAGGTTATTGGTCCATGATTTGGGTATGGGACAATTCCCTATGTGAGATGGAGAAGGTTAAGACTTAGTAAATACAAAATAGGTTCTATATTGGTCATCTTCTAAGTGAGAGGCTAGGGATCATGGAATGGTATGAAACCCTACCCTATGTTACATAGTATTGGTCATTATTTATAGCATGAGGTGACTTCTTCTTATGATGGTTGGTGAGTAGGTTAGGTTAGGTGTCATGATTTTCTTATTAGCACATGATTTCCTTACACATGTTATTACATGCGAACCCCATTTTATATTTCTAGATGGGTGAATAGAATTACAAAAACTCATACTACTATATATTTTTAATTCACCTCCACTTTATCATAGAAATACTTATCATGTTGATGTGATCATGGGAATCCTGATAGGTTGTTGTACTCAACCCCTACACACGTGCATGACATGGGTTTAAATGTACATTGGTAAACCTTTACATTTCATTTCATCGATAGGTGTATCTTAGATCTAAACAAATGGTTTGGTTATAGAATGTTTTGTAAGCCATGAATTGGATATGATTGAATATATGAGTTGGGTTAGAGGCCATGTTGTTTACCATTCACTTTATGTTTTACACATATACCAACTAGTGTGCCTCTACCTTATTTATTTTTTGATACTTGTCATAAATTATATTTTCTAATAGATATAAATTATATTTTGTTCATCATATATATTATTTTACTGTATCTTATCCGGGACAATGAGGAACCTCTGGGCTCCTTGTTTATTGTTTATAGGTTTTGGGATTTTTTACTACAAAGATGGGTCAAGAAACATTTCCAGTTGATTCAACCATTATCCTTGGGATTTAAAATTTTAAATAATATTTTACACATTCCATATTTAGGAGATCATTTCTAATTATAAAACTCTAGAATATAATGATCCATGATTGGGCTCATGTAGAAATATTCTCTTGGGTACCAATCATGTGATTTTGGTTGTGACGTTACACACATCACAAGGACTCACTTAATATAAATCACCTCTTAAATTGAATTCATATTTAGGGGAATATATATTGAAAACACATATATAATTAGGGTAAAATGGTTTTAAAACTCCCAAAAACCCAATATATATTTCCTAGGATTTAATTTCAAGTACACAACAAATTCTAGGTATCACATTCATAATAGGGTACAATCATTTTTTCTCCATTTTTATAGTTCTCTCCAAAGACACAATAAGACATGGACACCCAATATAGTCCATTAGGAACCCATGACTAAAATAAAATAATATAACATCACATAAGATTAATATTCAATGAATTTCATAATAAAACAAAGAATTTAAATTTAAAGGTCTCATGGGTTTAAATACTTGATACAAAATCAAATTATTTTAGGAAATATATTAAAGATCTACCACAATGTTCTTATCACATAATACCCTTTTTAATCATACCCTATTTAAAATATTTCTTCTTATCCTATAGAAATAGATACATAAGAAAGGTTGAGATTAGATGATCAGTAAGAGTAAACCTAGTATATATTAATCAATGATCATAAGTGAAAACAAGATAATTATAATGGTATGATAACATGATCATAACCTATGAATGTCATAAATAATATATCAAAAATCATTAATCACGAGTCATAGAATAAGGTTTTATCATGGAAAAATAAATAAGTCATAATAATGATAAATCATCCACAATCAATCATGATTCAGGAGAACATATCATAGGAATAAGAGATCATTTTGTGGCATAAACATAAGAACAAAAAATCATTTCCCTATAAAAGTATTACTACCAATACTATCACAGTGGATAGAATACCATAGTGGATTAGGTTCACTCTATATTCCATCATTTTATTAGTCAATGTTTTCTTCCAATACTATAAAAGTGGATATATTCCATTACTAGGTTGGGTTAACTCACTATTTATGTCCATATTATCTCATGATGTATTAATATTACTGGATACAAAACTATATTTGTTGTTGAATTTGTAGTCAATAAGTATTATGTATAAAGATGGATATTTTTACTAGAGAACATGAACCAGATTGATGTGTGAATATTTAGTTATTGAAATGAAGATGGTGTGTAAGAATACTATAGTAGTACAATGTAACAATTGGGAAACATAGAAGAGAAATTGAAGTAGGAATTGTTTCCTTGTTTTTCCCCATTGTTATAGCTTAAAATTTGGATTAAAGAATTTCAAATAATATAGGATTTAAATATTTATGTTATCCCATAGGGTATAAAGGATCACGTGATTGTGTAAGTTTGTAAGAGGAACATGACCATATAATTCATCATAGGTTATGCAACATCAACTTAATCGGTAGGATAGGAAACAAATTTAATCTAGATGATATGTGGACCATCAAAGAAATTTTGTGTTAGTCGCATCATTTAATAATAAAAGGGTCAAATGATAATGCAAGGGTTTTTGGATTATTTGATCACATAAGTTGAAAGAATCCCATGAATGGAGATCATCACATGACTGCATAAGTTTAGTTAGGATATTTTATTACATGAATCACATAAGATAGGTGATTTTATTTGAGGTTCATAAAGCACATTATTTCTATATTTTTTTGAGTGTAATCACATAAATTAATCATGAATTAGGGACACATGATGCACATGAATAATTCTATACATAAAATTACTAAAACCATTTTAATGGAATGTATTTGAAGTAGTGCATGCTCATGAATGGATCAGATAATCACATGTGTTCAGATTGGTCTGGGAATCACATAATCTAAAAGGGGTCTCATGATGTTTTTAGAAAAATAACATGAAGGGAGGGATATGCTATAAATTATAGTGACCACATGAAACCATGAGATGTGAAGCTCAAATGAGTTAGTAAGTGATGTAATTATGTAAGAGAAACTAACAACAACAAGATTGAGAAGGGAGAAAAATCATCGTGTGAAGCACGGAAGGTCATGTGATCATGTAACTTGATGATAATAAGGAATTAGGTCATGGAATTAATATGTTGCCACATTTGGTATTGTTAAGGTGGTGGAGCTTCATCTATATATACTCATGGTTCACATCATTAAATATATTAATCAATCATAACATTTTATCTCAAGGATATTACTAGAGATTATGAAATAGGCTAATCGAGAACATGGAGTTTATAAGGAGTTGCATGATTTTATAAAAAATTAAGGTTTATGTGACCATGTATATACATATGAGTAATATGATCACATATATGTGTGGAAGTTATATGATCTTATTGTCTCATGCAATGATATATTCACCCAAGGGTTACATGATAATTAGTCTCACACATAGTATCATCCACATAGTGGTATTATGCTCATGGTTACACGCTAATGGGATCATTCACTAAATTAATTATGATAGGGATATGGAAAGGGGTTCATTAATAGGGAGATACATTCTAGGGGCCATTATTATAACAACGCTTCTCTTTATTACATATTATTTCTTGATTTATTACATAATATTACACCTAACATATCTCGGAAGAATGAAAAGTATAGTGTATTTTGGAATTAGGTACATCAAATAAAAATTTAAAACATTAATTACATCATATTTATTTAAACTTCCATAATATGCTCATACTTAAAACTGCATGGGATAACATGGGGATATACATAATAAAGGGGTGATCTATCAATACAAGTAAGTGAGTAAACATAGAATCAAATTAAGAATGTAATACATGTTAGACAATAGACATATCAATGGGATATAAAAAAGGGTTATAATCATAAACATGAAAAAATGAGGCATGATATAGAATAGTAACATAATGGAAACATGGGAAATGTAGAAACAACTAAAAAAATTGCATCATAAACATAGGATAAGGATAAATTAAAATACATAATGATAGAAAAATTATAATAATATAATTAGGTTTACTCTATTTCCCAACATGAAGTATCATGATACTAAACATTACCCAATGCATTGGAGTACTATATAATTCTGGGCGCACTTGTCACTTTCATTTTATTATCAAGATTAAGTGTTCCACTTATATCATAAAACATGGAATACTTTATCATCACATTTTATTACATGAACATGGAGTGTGTAATACATACATTTAAGTCCCTGATAAATATGAACAAGTGTATAAGGGTGAATAACCTTCATAAGAAATGGGTATAGGTATTCACTACATAATTGTTTGTCAGGGAAAATTGCATTGGAATTTAGGCAGCATAACAGTGTCACTTAAAAGTTCAGAAATTGGATTTATGAGAGAGAAAGGGGTCTCTCATCATTTAAAAATAAAATTTAAAGTAATAAGGACATTGAAAAAAGTATCCCACTAATAATAATTGGAAATAGGAGCCATAAAATAATTAATAAACTTTAAAAAAGATTATAAGCAAACAATCCCTTACCTTGAGAGTGTGACTCCAAATGATTGGGAAGAGCTTCTTGAGAGCATGGGGGCACCTTGGAAGGAATATATAGAGTGTATGTAAGAATAAGGATATACTAAAAATATTTTTAGTGATGATAAATGGGATCTTGGGTGGTTTTATATAGGAAATGAGTGGGTAATTCTTTATCATTTCTCAAACATAGGTTTTGGACACTATATAGTAAAATAACCAAAACCAAATACCTTATAATGGTTTTTACCTATGGTTTCTACAAAAGGGTAGTGTTATTTATTAATTATAAGGCAATGGGCCGAACTTAATAAAATAATACCCTTTCTAATGTGGAAGTGAGTCATACTCTTAAAGATAAGATTTTAAAACCATAAAATATATTAATGGTTTTTTGAGGATTCATAAAGGATTTATAAAATTAATCAAATAAACATAAAATCAAATTATTTTAGATTAAAAACATATATTTGGTCTTGGATACCAATTATAATAGTTATTACATTCCTTTTTCATTACTGTGATGTTATGATACACATTGTATATTTATATAGTATTTAATTTTTACCCAAAAATTCGATCATCTTAGAAAATTATAAAAAATTCACCATTGGAAAATATAGATGTTATTATTAAAATTATAATATTCAATTTATAAAAGTAATTTTATAAATACTTGTATTTTCACTTTTAAAATAAGAATCGACATTTACTTGGAAATACTGGGTTTTTGACAATAACAGTTTTTGAACCCTTATAAAAATTACATTTTATTTCATAAAAATTATATGATCATTTATATTTAATAATAATTATTTAATAATAATATTTTATTAAATATTTTTTATCTAAAAAAAATTAATTCATCAAAATAAACTTCTTAAATGAAATTGAATAATAATTAAAAATTTAATTTGTGTTTTATTGTATAAAAATCAAAATCAGTTATGAAGTAACGATAAAAAGAAAATATGAAAATTATTCTATTTAAAATAAAATATTAATATTTATATTTTTATGGTCTTGATACGTATCCCTTTAATAAAACATAAAACACTCTAAGTGTAATGTGTACAATAGTGAGACTTTCATGGGGTGGTTCCACGTACATTCTTTGTGCCATGATCTCGATGAGATTGATCTTCTCCAGTCAAAGGTTTCACTCAGGATTAAGTTATTGGATCTCATTTTGGGATTGGTCAAGGTTAAATCCTAGCAATGTTATCTCTCTTATAAGCTATGATAAATGTGCTTCATAGGGTACGATTTTGCTGGTTAAGGCACCACTTCCATTTTCTATGTAAACTGGATTGATCAAAACCCTAAATTTATAATAATCATTAGATCACTTTTTAACGACTATATTATCAAAGGTAAATATGATTAATGGTATTTCAAATCCAATAGGATATAATAAAAACCAAATAATTACATGTTTTTTCTATGTCCTTAATAAACAATAATACATTTAATTAAATTTCAAGGGGAGTTTCATTTATAACATTTAGAGTGGTTACAATCTTCCACCCTTAAGAAATTTCACCCTTGAAATTTTATTTTCCCACACTAAAAAATATGAGGGTAATTATTTTTCATCACCTATTCTGGTTCCCACATTTCTTCCTCAAACTTGTGGTTTCTCCATCACACTTTGATCAAGTGTATTGTCTTATTTTGTTGAACTTTTTCTCTATAATCTAAGAACTTCATCGGATTATCCTCAATAAGAGATCATTATCCAATGGTAGCACCTCTAGAATGAGTATATGTGAGGGTAATAGTATGTACTTACTCAATAGGGATACATGGAATACATCATGTAATTGAGAGAGTTTACGTGTGAGTTATAGTCGATATGCTACCACTCTAATGTGATCAAGGATCTCAAAGGGACCGATGTATCTTGGAAATAACTATACCTTCTTCCCAAATATTTTGAATTTCTTCCATAGATATTTGAGAAGGAATACCATGTCTCCAACATAAATCTATATGTCTCATTTTCTATTGTCATCATAGTTCTTTTGTTGAATCTGAGAAGACTCGATGTTATTCTGAATGGTCTTGACCGTTTTCTCTATTCCCTCAATCATTTCAGGACATAGTAGTTTTTTGTTCCCCAAAATCATCCCAACATTAAGTTTTTACACATCTTCCCATAAAGGGTTTCATTTGGAAGGTGTATTTGGATGCTTGATTGGAAAATTTTATTATATTATAACTCAAACAGAGGTTTATGTTGATCCCATCCTCTATTGTAGTTAATTGTTATTGATCTCAACATGTCCTCTAGTGTTTCGATAGTATGCTCATATTGACCATTATTTTGGTGGTGATTAGCCGTGATGAAGTTCTACTTAGTAATTAGACCATGTTTGAGACTCTTATAGAACATGGAGGTAAATCATAGGTATTAATCATATATAATCGATGGTTTTTTTTCTATACAACTTAACTACTTCTCTAATGCATATCTATTGAAGTTGATCGAGTGATAAATCCTATCAAATTGAAATGCAATGAGAAGTATTTACAAGACAATACAACACAAACTATATAGAATTATTTCATATTGATTTCTACATAATATTATTGATAAATGAAATGGTGATATTCTCCCATTCCCATGTAGGTATGAATAATGGTTTCATCATCCCCTTTGATTTTTTACTTTCTGCATTCACTTGCTGACATACAAGACATCTTGATGTATATCCCATGATCTCATTCTTCATATTATCCCACAAATAGTGCTATTGAAGATATGAATACAACTTTGTTATTCCTGGATGGATGGATAAAGTCGAACTATTTACATCATCAAATAGCTCTTTCTTTACCCAAGATTTGATGGTATAGAAATATGTGACTGAAATATCACAAATCCTTATTCATTAGAATTTAAATATGAGGACTTACATTTTTCTTATAGCCTCCACTTTATTATAAATTAACACATTATCCCATTGAGAATCCTTTATTTGATCCATAAGGGATGTTTGAGATATCATTTGTGAAAGGATTGATTATGTTCCTTCCTTTATGATTCCCATGTCCATCCTTTTAAAATATAAGAAGACTGGATCCTTCTCAATTATCATCAATGAAAAAAATTGTTGGATCTATTCTAATTAGATAATATACCACTTTATTCTCTTTTCTAGGATGGTAGTGGATTGAGAATTTATAGTCCTTGATCATATCTAACCATCATCACTGGTGTATATTCACCACATTATGTATGAATATATACATGCAACTTTTTGTGATCTGTATAGATTTTTCACTTCACCCCAAGGAGATAATTCCTCTATATTTTCAAAAAAATGTTCACCGCATCCAACTCCATATTATGCATTGGGTAGTTCTATTAATTAAATTTCATCTTCCATGAAGTATAGGATATCATTTTATCATTATTTATTGAAATACAACCCAAGACCTTCTTTGAATCATTCTTTAATACCAAGAAATGTTATCCACTTGAGGGAAGTGTAGGTACAA
Organism: Viscum album; assembly: GCA_963277665.1. NCBI lineage: Eukaryota > Viridiplantae > Streptophyta > Magnoliopsida > Santalales > Viscaceae > Viscum > Viscum album. The sequence continues at coordinate 933,646,738 of OY728141.1, forward strand.
TTTTAGGGATAATCCTCTTTATCAACCCAAATTAATCTCTATTCACATTCATCATTACAATAAAAATTGACTCCCATCTTAGTGAACTTGGTTAGATAGTATGAAAATCGTAATAAATTTCTCACAAATCAACAATAGTTACTAGATATTCCAAGGAAACTATGGATATCTGTCACAGATGTTGGCCTCATCCATCATTGAATTAATTCAATCTTCTAAGGGTCTATAGATATCCTATTCATTATTATAACATTCCCTAATAATGATACATAATTCATCTAAAACTCACATTTTATATACTTGGAATAAATCTTCTCCTTTTGTAAAGTCTTTAGCATAGTTCTCAAATGCTCCTCCTTGATTTTGGGGTATATTATAACATCATCTATAAATATTACCAAAAAAATTTCAAGGTAATATATAATAATTTTATTCATCAATACCATGAAGATTTATAGATCATTAGTGAGTCTGAATGGAATTACTATGAACTCATTAGGATCATACCATATACAAAAATTAGCCTTGGTGATATCATCCTTCTTTACCCTAACATGGTAATATTCTGACCATAGAACCACCATGGAGATCTATTATTCTCTGCATATCTTATTGAACATGTAATAAATATGAGGTAGAGGTTACTTTTTCTTTATCATGATCTTTTTGAGCTCATGAAAATAAATATAAAGGCGTATTGACCATCATTCTTCTTGAAGAAGAGGACTAGTGTACCCCATGGTTAATCAATTGGGCATATGAACCCTTTATCCAGATTATCCTATATTTGTTTCTTAATATCCTTAAGTTCAACAACAACCATTTTATATAGATACTTGTATAATGGTAAATTCCCTAGTATAAGGTTGATTTAAAATTCAACCTCTCGGCTATGAGGAAGACCAAAAAATTTCTCAGGAAACACATCAACATATTGCCTCTCAATAGGCATGTCTTTAAGGATGATCCTTTCCTTAGACTAAATAAATTGATCTAGATATTATTTCTTTGATGAAAATAATATCCAATATTGAAATTGTTTTGTTAAAGAATATTCATCCATCTCCCTTCATTTCTAAATAATCAGAGGAAGATTCATGATACAAAGAGTGATTTACTTCTCACATCATTTTATGTTAGATCTATATAGTAAAATCCAATTCATACCTATAATTTCATCTAATTTCACCAAATGGATTATGAAAAGGTTCATTGGGAGGTTTATCCCACAATTTTTGGTAGGGGAGGATTTATATACTTAGGATGCAATAATTTCCCCATTTTTCATGTTCACTGATATCTCTACTCCCATGCATTGTGGAGGTGTTTAAATAGTTATACTAAACATTCATGATATAAAAGAATTAATAGCACCAAAATAAAAAAGTAAATTTTCTATTATTAAATGAATAATTTTTTTAATTGATAGAACTTATTTATTAGGATCCACCTCAGTGGTTTTTATGGAAATATATTTTCCTTTCTACCTTTGAGGCTGTAGGTTGTCTCAAAAACCCTTGTCTTAGTGCATTGGATTTAAAATCACAGTGTTTCCTTATAGTTTAAGAAATAAACCATTCACTGAGGGTTAAATAGATCATTTCATTCCTCTATCAAATTATTTGGGTTCTCCCATCAATAATATCTAACTAGGTGCCTTTCCTTCCTACACCTAAATGATTTCCTTGACCCCCTTAATATTTTTTTTATGTTTTTCTTTCCATAATTTTGACAAGTGGAATGTCGAAATTTTATAACACCATTATATTTCCCCATAAGAACACTAAAATTAAACTATAATTTATGCTTATTAACCCTATCAAACCCTTGAGAATCACTGATCACTATTTTGAATTTGATGGCACATCAGACAAGTTTCTCATACCTATCCAAGTCTCAGATCATGAGGGATTTTTGTAGACAAGGGTTTATCCCACCAAAGAAGCAGTCAATGATGAAATTAGGGATAATGAAAAATACAGAGGTGTATCATGCAAGTCTTTTGAATTTTTCCTCATATTCCATGATAGATTCATCATCTATTTTCACTTGAGGGTAAATAAATACCTTTCCATTTTATGATAGAGAGTGTAAGGAAAATATTGGTTGGAAAACATTTTCTGGAATGTCTTCCACCCCATTGATTCGATCTATTCCTTGATCTTTGTATTCCAAACTAATGTACACCATTGATCAGATTCTCCCTCCATAAGATAAATAGTCAGTAAAACATTATCTTTCTTGGAACATTGAAGGATAGAGAATATATTGTCAATGATGCTGATCAATTGTTCCAAGATTAAGGAATCAGATGATCCATTGAAAGTTAGAGGCCATTTCCACATAAAGCTCTCAATTTCAGAATGTTCTTTATTAGGGGGTTTGAGAACTCCTCTCGATCCGGGTTTCTATTAAGAATTTGAGTTAGGTGAGATAGTATCATTATGAAGTTCGTGATTCATGCTCCCATTGGGTTGGGCATCTCATTGGGGGAATTCATCACATAGGCCATCACATTGATTGTTTACCCAATTCCTCCTATTTTAATACATTTTATAGAATAAATGGAAAATTAGTGATGATTATTTTTAAACAATTAAACACATAAACATGAATCCAATGACATTATATAGTTAACTTATAAATTAAATGTATTTCCTAAACTTTTGAATTTATAGGCTTCAATCAATTTTATCTATGATCTATTTCCTAACATATATTCATATGTTTATTTTTCTCTTAATAATGGTTTGTAATGAGCTTATAAAGTTACCAAAGAATATCGCTTAGGATTTTCAAACCGGGTGTGCATGAAGCCTCACTGTCATTCACCAGTTCCCAGTCAATTCTAGCTCAATATAGTGTTTTTAGGTTTTCCCCTATGTACATATGTTCCAAAGAAACCCCCACTTATGGTATCCAAAGAGGTATTTATTTTTTTTGATAAACAACATACTTTATAATAACCATAATTTAGGGATGATTTATTATACTAAGTCTTATCAGTATGGATTTCTCTATAGTTTTCTAATCATAATCCCAAAAATATTTAAAATTTTCCTTTTATACCGACTATGAAAGCCATTATATTTATTAAATATCAATTAATTATTTATTAAATAAGTTTACACTTAATACAACATAGAACATTGATAGGTCTAGTGTCTTTGATAATTAGGTATATTACATGAAAATATAAAATAGGAAATATATCATCTTTAATGAAACTTCCTTAACATGTTCGCACTTAAAACTTCAAGAGATAACCTGAGAACATACATAAGAAAGGATTGAGCTATAAATACCATAAAGAGAATAACATGGAATAACATGAATAAATTAATACATGTTAGACAATAGACATAACAATGGGATAAAAAAATGGGTGAGAATAATAAACATGACCAATATGGCGTGATATATCATCATAACATAAAGAAAACATGGGAAATGAGGAAACAACATAAAACACTGCATCATAAACATAGGTAAAGGATAAATACCTTGAAATAATGGTGGGAAAATTCCCACAAATTAATCATATTTACTCCCTTTCCCATAATGATGTCTCATGATACTAGACATTACCCAATGTGCTGGATCACTATATAATTTTGGGCGCACCCATCCCTTTCATTTCATTATCATGCTTAAGTGTTCCACATAGATCATAAAACATAGAATCATTTTTCATGAAATTTTATTTCATAATAATGGAATGTGGAATAAATACATGTAAGTCCCCAATAAATAATTATAAGTGCATAAATGTGAACAAACATGATAAGAAATGAGTACAAGTATTCACTACACAATTTATTGGAATTAAAAATTGCTATGGAATTTTGGCATCACAACAACAACACTTAGAAATTAAAAAAAAGGGTTTATAAGATCTAAATTGGTATCTAATAATTTGGAAAGAAAATGTACAATAATAGGTACATGGGAAAAAATATATCAAGAATATAAATCAGAAATATAAGGCATATGAAAATGAAGAAACTTGAATAAATAAGAGAAGGAAAAGATCCCTTACATTGAGAGTGTCACTGCAAATAATTGGGAGGAGATTATTGATAGATTGGGAGAACCTTATGATGAATATATAGAGTTCATGGAATAGTAAGGACGTGTTCCATAGATTTTAAGTGAAGATAAATGGGATCTTGGGTGGGTTTATTTTGGTAATGAGTGGTGAATCCATAATCATTTCTCAAACATAGGCTTTGGAATCTATATAATAAAACAACCAAAACCACAAACTTTACCATGTTTTTTCTATGGTTTCTTCCAAATGAGTGTGGTTTTAATTATTTTATTAGTCCAAGGGCCTAAATTAATAAAATAATACCCTTTATAAGGTGGAAATGAGTCAAACTCATAAAGAAATGATTTTAAAACCTTAAAATATTTTTTTTTGGGGATTCTTAAAGGCATTGTAAAATTGATAAAATAAAAATAAAATCACATTATTTTTTAGGGACAACATATATTTTTTCATGTAAATCCTTTATAGTATTTATTACATCACTTTTGGGTCATTATGATGTCATAATACACACCGTATATTTATATGATATTTAAATCTTACCTGAAAATTTGACCATCCTAGAGAATTATAAAAAATTAACAATTGGATAATTTTGAAATTATTATTCCAAAAATAATATTAATTTTATCCAAATAATTTTCTAAATATTTTTATTTTTTCTTTTAATATAAGAATCTTCATTTATTGAGAAATGATAGGTTTTTTACATTAATAGTTTTTGAATCCTTATAAAAATTACATTTGAATTCATACAAATTATATGATCATTTATATTAAATAAAAATTATTAAAAAAAATATTTTATTAAAATATTATTTATATAAAAAATAAATTAATTCATCAAAATAAATGACTTAATTTAAATTGAATACTAATTTAAAATAAAATTTGTGTTTTATTGTTTAAAAATAAAAATCATTTATAAAGTAACGATAAGAAGAAAATATGAACATTATTCTAGTGAAAATACAATATAAATATTCATATTATTATGGTATTGATATATATCCCATTAATACACAAGAAAAAATCCAAATAATATGGTGTGAAATGGTGATAATTTCACGCGGTGGTTTGGTGTACATGGTTTGGTTCATGATCTTCGAAAGCTTTAACTTCTCCCATAAATGGTTTAACTTATGATTAAGTTCTTGGATCTCAGCTTGGGCTAGGTCAAGGGAAAATCCCAGTGATGTTATCTCCAGTAGAATCTCTGATAAATTGGATTCAGAGGGTATGATCCTATTGGTTGAGGCCATCAATTCCTTTTCTTATGTCATTTGTATTTATCTAATACCTATATTTATACTAATCATAAGATCACTATTTGGATTTATCAAAAACCTATATTTATACTAATCATAATATCACTGTTTAACGACTATATTATCAATGTTAAATATGTTTAATGGTTTCATAACCCTCCTTCACCAAGATGAGGGAAGGGACAAAAAACTACCAGACCCTTCCTCAAGTTGAAGGAGAGATAATGACCCCCGAGTCCCGCCTTCAATAGGCCCTGAAGTAGAGACTAGCACCAAGGGTATAGAATCACATGTAATATAGAAGGAATTACCCCTTTTTATTTAGTAGGATCGGGATATAAGATGGTAAATCTCAAATAACTCCAAACGTAGAAAGTGAATGTAAAACCAAAACCCCCTTTTCCCACATGCATGTTCAATATAAAATGCTACAAAGTATAAGAAAACTCTAAAGGAACAAAAACTACCAAAAGAAAAGAAAAGCAGCAACATAAACTCCTAAATCCTAAGCTAGTAATGTCTATCACAATCCTTAAAGTCCTCCTAGAAACCTAAAAGCAGTTTTATATACATAGGGTGAGTATACAAGTATACTTAGTAAGGAAAACCAAAAGCACTTGTGAACAAGTGGGGAGGCATTCTAATGCCTTGTGAGAAAAGGAGATAACCAAAGCACCTAGAAAGGAAACTATCCACCCAAACTCACCAAGGCACACTCCCCAAATAACAAAAGTCAGGTAAAATAGTAGTAATAACACATCAATGGGGTACCCCGCACCACTTTCCCACTGGTTATTGAAGACATCCTACACATCAAACCTCCCCCGCCATTTTCACTACAGTCCCACTACTTCCCCAACAACAAAATTTTGGGGCACCACAACCACAACTATGCCTTCAAACACCTAGGCCACCAAAACCACACATAACCATGCCCATAGACACCTATTCCAGAACAACTACTTCCATGCCCGAAGACACCTAGGCTAGAATAACTACTGCCAAACCTGAAGACACTTGGGCCAGAATAACTACTTCCACGCCTGAAGACACTTGGGCTAGAACAAATAATTCCACGCTCAAAGACACATAGGACAGGACAACTACTACCACGCCCAAAGAAACTTGGGCTATAACAACTACTGCCATGCCTAAAGATACCTGGACCTCATCCCGAAGACACTTGGGAAACAAACCCGCCCACACACACCTGGGCCAACCACCACGACCACCCTGCCTAAAGAATATTAGGCTATAATGGACCTCAAGTTGTCACAGCCTACCCTAAGAGCCTTGGGATACTGAGAAGAGGGATCAGAAAAGGATCTAATAACCAGCCACTCATAGGAGTGTTGGGAAAACACCCTTCCCCATGAAATGGGGGTGTTCGACACAAATTGATCAACATGGGTGGGGTGCGAATAAGTAACACAAGAAATAAATTTATATGCATAGGTAGACAAGAACTCGTCCCAACCTAAGGGTTTGAAAACCATCCCATACACAAACATACTCATTACTATTCATTCATAAAAAGCATAATAGCCACAACCAAAGCACAACTCATTCTTGGAAAACAATTCCCCATTGGACCCATTCTTGTTATCATATTCAAGTGATTCCATTTAAATAATTCTTCACTACCGGACAACTAACAGGAATAGCCACAAGCCAAGGAAGGAAAAACAGCCAAGCAGCAATTTAAGAATTCACACCCGATTCTCTTCTAATGTCACAACAACAAAAGGGATTCGTGAGATCCCTCAAAGCACTGGAACCAAATCAAGCCCCAACATATGGAACCAAATCCACAAACTAACAACTTCACAATAGGGGATCCCTTCCCCATCCATGTCACCTCACAAGAATCAAACAGAACAACCATACATATCACTAGAACTAAGTAAGGGAGTTTATGGATTTTTAAACACACCATTCATTAAGTTCCTCCTTTCTGTTTGGTCAACTGAGGTGATCAAACAGGGATTCTTGTTCATTGGGAATCCATTTAATCAACCAAGTTTATGTGATTAACTAGTTTCCATTTTACAACCATTCAATCACAGAATTATCTAGAAAACAAAGGTTCATTAGTGCGCAATAAAAGACCACCAACGACCATGATTTTCAGTGGATGTAAACCCATACAATTCACAACATTTAAGAAATGATAATAAAGTACAACAACCTCATCAAACACACCCCTTCATTCTTTAAAAACCATTTCCTATCTTTGTTAAGGTTTGGTTTCATCCATCCCCATAGGAACATTATCATACCCACCCCGCAAGATACACAGTAAAGAGAGATGAACGAAAAAACATTACTTAGATGATAAACGATTGAAGTTTTCTCCTTGCTCCAAGAACTAGGGATGCACGACTTGCAGGGGAGGAACTCTAAGGACTCCAAGAGTGAGTAGGAAAGGTTCCAGCATGGGTGCACAACTAGCCTTTGGAATAGGGAATCCAAACGCACCAAAGAAAGGAAAATAGACCATCCAAGAAGAAGAATGAAACTTTATGCGATAAAAGGCGGGATCCTGGAGTTACGATATATGAAATCTTGAATGACTATAAAGGCGGATCGTGGTTTCACTATGTGATTGGATGATTAAATATGATGGAATTAATTTTTATTTAATAATTCTTATTGGAGAGGTGGTGATAATGGTTGTGAGTTAAAGGGTTTCTTTTAAATAGGAAAAAACCACGTAATAAGGGAAAAACTGGGAACATGGGAAAGAGTGTGATACCAAGGAAAAATCTACACATTTTGATAAGTCAAGGTTTTCCCGACTCTTGGGGGATTTTAGATTTCATTTATGGGCTTTAAATGGATTTTAAAGGGGTATTAAAACACTTTTACTTCAAAAGATACGTTACGAGGGAAGAACTGGAAAAATTCGGAAACTAGAAAAAAAGGGTGGGGCACTGTTTGGTGAGACACCATCACAGCGCCACCAGTTTAGTGGAACACCGTAAGTGGTGCCACCATTTCAGTGTGCGACTGTGATAGTGTGACCACTATAGTGCCACCGTCACGGTGCCACCAGTTTAGTGGAACACTGTAAGCGGTGCCACCATTTCAGTGTGCAACCAGGATGGTGTGACCACCACGGTGCCACCGTCACGGTGTCGCCATGACCGGTTCCACTGTTTTGGTGGAACCGAGTTTTTGGAAATCTCCTTAATGAGTCACTATTTGGGCCAATACAAATGGTTTTTTAAATCTCATAGGTTACAATAAAAACAATGAATTTTATGTTTTTTATACCCTTAATAAATAATAATACATTTAATTAAATTACAAGTAATATTTTATTTATAATAGTTTGGATCATTACAATGATCCAATTTTTATGCATTTTAGGTTATGCGCATAGAGATACATTCCAAATGTTTTCATTCACAAGTAGATACTTCCAAAGGTTGACATGAATGTGATCATTCTATAAGAGTTTTGTCATTAATGTAATGTAATATTATTCATACAATAGAGGATATGTGACATATATTTTTAGTGAATAGTTATAAACAAGGAAATTATCATACATTGCAGTTTTACACAAATGTTAGTCATTGAAATTCTAAATAAAAAGAATAATGCATCTTGACTATATCAATTTTAGATAATTAATGATCCTTAAGAGAATAATTTTAATGACACGTATGGTTATTGAATATATGAAAATAAATGAAATAATTCTGGTGTGGAATTATCCTTGTTTGGAGATGAAGTTATATTAAGATTGTTTCTTTGAAAAAAAAGTGTTAACTCTCCCATTGAGGAGTTAATATCATCTATAATAGTGGAAGATAGTAGAGGGTAAATAAAGAGAAAAAAATAATGAAATCATGATTTATGATGAATGAAAAGTCTTTCACTGAAAAGAGACAGACCATCATGTATATTATCTAGAGAAGAGTCTTACATGTCTCTAAAATATGGATTAATCTTCACCGAATAATTGATTGGAAGTGAATAAGATAAAGTTTGCCTTGGGTGAGGCATGAAAAACCATAAACACTTTTAGAGGCAGTGCGCCGGGCATAGAGTGGCCATAATTAAAACATTTTATTCATATAAATAGTGAATATTTTTAGATTTTTTCACATTCAAACATCATCAATGTGTTCTCCTTGGTTATATACCTTTGTGGTGAACCAATTAAATTTTAATTTTTATCTTTGTGGTTGACATTACTACATAAATGTGATTGTTTTGGTAAATGTTCTATCAAGAAATATAGGTTGGACATAGTTTCTATAAACATGGGAATAATATCCAAAAATAGAATTAAAATAAATAAATAAATTTTTTTATTCGACCATCACCTTCAATCACCCCCATCTTAGGGTATATTTGGTTTCAACAGTTTGTATAAGAGCATAACGTTTAAGACTCATTATTCAACCTCAAAAGTGGTTTTTGGATTTGTGAACATGGATTCTATGATGAGGTATCTATTTTTTGATGGAATTTTATTTGATTGATGGGAGAAAGAAATTCCCCTATTCCTAAAGTCTTGTGGTAATGAAGTTATAATGTATAAATGATGATATTCTAACTTGAGAAGGCATATTGAATTAATTTGACATACATGGATAAGAAATATCTTGAATAGATCTGTATCTAATGATTTCATTAAGAAAACAACACATTATGACATATATTATGATATTTGGAATAATTTGTAATTTATTACATTAAATTTGTGATTTTATTACCTGTGATGTAAAATTATAATACATTCCTTGTTAAAAAAGAAAATAAGATGAAAAATAACTAGAATAAAACTCTAGGGAAATTGGATATAGACATTGAGGGCATTGATTCTAATTAAATAGTATATTTTATTATATTAATTCTATCAGTCTTTATATTAGGTTAGATTTATTATCATGAAGAGACAAGATGGGGTGGATTTATATTCTTTAAAACCTTTGACAAAGCCAAAATAAAACTCTTGATATGAAGTGGTACTTTTCCTTCTATCTTTAAGATGAGTGAGTAGTGGAAATAAATAAAAAAAGAACATGATAATATATAGTGGTTTAGGGAACAGAGATCCCCTAGTCTACTCCACCAACACTCTCTCATCTAGAATGGTGATTTTGACTAGTAAGTCCCTTTACCGGTGAATTCTACAAATGAGTACATGCTGTTGATACCTTTACAATAAGGATTTTACATGGCCTATTGGTTCTTTTACAAGTAACTATAAATCCATAGTTTATTCCAAGAATATGAAAATATTCACCACCATGATTGAGTCTGAGCAGCTAATACTCCAATAAATCAATAGAGATTAATTTGATTGAGAAAAGCATGTATCACTCACAGTTACAGAAGAAACTGATAGATGAATTAGATCTTCAATGATATATACCATGAAAAAGAAATATTAAATATTTATATGGGATTTATTCTAATATAAATAAAAAACTATAGATATATTAAAAAACATGTATGTCTCTAAAGTGAAACTTTGAATAAATGATTTTTCAAATATATAGAAGAAGATTTAATAATAAGATATAGTAATAGTGAAATAAAAATTAGAAATTCAATCAGCTATATAAAAATATATATGTCCCCAAATTTTATCTTTAAATAAAACAACACACTATTATTTTCAACCATACAACCTTTTCCTTTATTTGCATATAAGTTCGTACTTTTTTTAAAATATGAACATCTCAATGTTGATATTGCTGATCAAATAGCTATGGGTCAAACCATCTCTACAAATACCAAATAATAAATCACAAATATATGAATTCAAATCATTCAATGATAGTCATAAAATCTCTAATTAATAGAAAAAATTTAATCAATTAAGTACAAGCCTCTAAATCAATATTAAAATAGCTTTAAAGGAATATTTATGTCCTAAAAGATCGATGTACAAAAGACTGCTAATATCGTTAATTTTAAACCCCATTATTGACATGTTAGATATAGGATTTATACACATTGAAAAAAACTCTAAAAGTATGGTTGATAATTTACGGTTGTTTACAAAAGTAGGGTTGATGAACCATACATTTATTCACTAAATATAGAGTTTTTTTTTCCAAACATAGGGTTTTTGATCCATACTTTTCCAAAATACATAGGGTATATGATCTATATGTTTTATTCAAAATATAAGGTTTCAGAACCATACGTTATGCTTAAAAACATAAGTTATGACTATGTTTCTAGAATACTTTCATACACATCCAGAATAAATAAACAAATATTTTCCCATAGATAACTGTCTTGTATATGCTTCTATAATAAAAATGAATATTATAATGAATATCATCTTTCCAAAATTCACTTAAAATAATCTTTATTAATAACATAAATACGGGTGTTCATTAGGATAAAAAAAGAAATCAATGAATTGTTTGAATCAAAACATGTTAAAAAATATTCCCATTTTTTATGATAAAAAAACCATATTATAGATATTATAATTTTAAAAAATAGTATAATATATTTTAAAAATTATACATAAATAAATTATAAGTATATTTCTACCCTTTGAGAAATTTTTCATATAAATTTATCCCCCTTCCATGACAGTAAAAAGACAAGAATAAAATACAGTAATACAAACTCCCCCAAAATTCATGAGTGAAAACATAAAAAATATTATTCAATGAATAATAAGGGTTTGTATTGAATTTAATACTAACTTAATAAAATATTTAATCACTTATTAAATATTTAAAATTACCCCCTAAGGCATAATATGTTTTTTTGAAATGATATGGGAGGAATTAAAATATTTTCACAAAATAAAAAAATTGTTCACATGTTATAATTAAGAAAAATATTTTTACCTATTATTAGAATAATTTATCACATTTAATGATATTAAATAATAAATCTTTAAACTTATTCTTATATACACTAACTATTTACATAAAATCTTAAATGTATAAAATTCTAAAATGAAATTACGAAATAGTTTATAACATATATTTTTAATAAACATAATATTTAAACATAAATATATAAAAAATATTTACTTTAAATAAACAACAGGTATAATGAGAATTCAAGGTGTTAGGAAGGATTAGGCAGATCATCAAAACCATCCAAACTTCATACTTTTTTCAATTAAATCTATTGAAAAATTTAATAAATGTTCAATTTTCTTTGAACATCTGCAGATCTTTGATACATCAAAGAGGATGAAAACTGTTTTACGATAAACTCTTTTAATTAATCATGATATATATTTGTAACAACTTCACTTATGAGTAACTATAACTAACTTAAAAGGTCAACAGTAAACACATCAATGTTATCTTTTTAAATCAAAATCTATTTCATAATCTGAAACTCCCTTTGTAGTGTATAAAAAACTATTTTTTAAAAGTCATTTTTTAAGCTCTTAATATGACATTCTAGACGCATTTAGATCAGTATGAAACTTCACTATTTATTTATTCAAATTATTAACCTCAAATAGTAATTATTCATAATAAATTTCACCTTTAAAAATTTTAGATGAAGAAAATGTTTGTTCTGCATATCCATGAACTTTCTTACATTTTTTCATAAGATTTTCCAAATCAATCCTTAACATATTAAATCAATTGTTCTCTAAATATACGTGAAGAAGGTTTTTTATTCATTTTCTTTTGAGATATAATTTCATCTGAACATGAAGTTCTTGATCAATTTATTTTTCTCTAATTGATTTTAGATGTATTTGAACAAGATATTTTGAATAAGAAGAATAAATAAATTGATAGGTTTATAGAATAATACTATAGGGTTCTAAAGAGTATGATGATACATTTTTTTTTCTAACAATTCTCAGATGACATTTCATAATATTTAGATGAAAATATTTGTTAATATTTTCATAGTTTAATTTTTGAAATGATAGTTTATGTAAGAAAAATATTATGATTGAAAATGTTACTTAAATGGATAATATTTCTATGAACATAAAATTTAAAGACAACAATAGGTTTAAAAGATGAAACAAAGAATATAGTTTTTGAAAAACCTATTTATAATTAGATAATTACTATATTTTATAAATATTATTTTATTATAATTATTAAAAAATAAATATTATCAAATTAATTAAGTAATTATATAGAATAAATTTTAACAATATGATTAAATGTGTAAGAAAATATTTAATAATTAAACATAATGGATCTCTCTACCCTATTTAAAATACTTAATTCACCAAATATATTTATATATATAAGTAGTATTGAAAATATTCATGGACTATAGATTCAAAGTCTAAGTATTTTTTTGATAATGAAGAACTTCATAGTTGATCACTATTTTATTAATATAGAGATTTATTTATACTACTCAGATGAAAAATTAATGATTTAATGATGTAGTTTAGTGGTTTATTCTGTCAAAACATCAAATACAAGTTTCCCTTGGTACCCATATGATTTTGGGCATGGTAGTGTAAGAAACTAATGTTTTCGGTAACCAAATATGTTAATTTTGTATAGATATTCTATCGTTCAAGTTAGATAATTATTTTGAACAATAAAAATTTTTAACACAAAAAAATTGAGTTTTTATAAGGGGAAAATCATTTTCATAAGGTCCATTACTTTGAAAATAATAAAATTTAACAGTACAAAAACTTTTTTATATGAACTATGAAAAAAATAATTCCTATATAATTTTGGTCTCTCACTATTACTAAATATTCCATGTTTTCTTTTGTGAATTTTATTTTTACCATGAATTTGATTTAAATAATTTCCTCTATTAAAGAGAATAATAAAAAGTTATTTTAATATATCAACAACAACCAATAATTTTTAATTTTAGTTTCATGTAGATCACATGAAAATTAGGAATAATTAGATTTTAAATCTATATGGTTTATTGAAAAACATTCTTTATCTAATATAATACCATCATATGATTATCTAGGTTTTCTATGAACTTAATTTATGGATTAAAATTAATCTTTAAGAATAATGAAATACTTATTCAGTTCATCATAATTATATTTTTCTGAATTTTAGTTTTGATATTAAGAAGATTGTACCTTATCAGTATTAGTCATAAGACATAATATTTTACTTTTATGTTTATCCTCAGATCTAGTAGAAGACTCATCATTTGAACTTTAAGAATCACTCCAAGTGGCCTTCATAATTTTCTTTACTTTTATTTTATGATCATCTTTCCTTTGTGTTTTAAGAAAATTACAGTTAAACTTTTTATGAACTTGTTATTTTCATTCACGACATATATTTTCTTAAATGCCATTATTTGTTTTGTTTTCTAGTGTTTCAATCCTTTTGAAAATATTCGATAATTCATTATTTGAATATGGATGACTTGAATCAGATGAATCATCCATATAGTTTTGAGTGAAGCTTCTTCATATTTGATATGATTTCCATCTTTGACCTATATCTCACCACCAAACATCATCAATGTTCCAATCACATCTTTTATTTCCAAGTCTTCAACTGGTGTAGATTATCATATATCAGCATATATTACAATCTAAATAGAGGTTAAAAATCTATGTACTATTAACATTTGATTTTATTTATTAATTGGATCTCCCAAAGTAGAAACATTATTGATTATTTATATCAAACTCCCATTCATCTGAGTGATATTTTCATCTTCTTGCATTCTGAATTTATGAAAAATTAACTTTGTAATATTGTATCTCATTTTCCTGATATTTTAAGTTCCTTTATGGGAAATAAAATTATCTTCCAATTTTCATATACAATAGCACATTGAGAAACTCTATTAAACTCATCAGTCCCTAAACCATAAACAATATCATTTGTTTCTTATTAATTAATATCATATTATTTTTATTAATCATCATCCCTTTTCTATATATCTTCCTTAGGAATTTAATAATCCTTTAAAGCCTTTTAACAATCTCATATTCCAAATATTTTTCAAATAAATAATCATGTGAGATTTCCAACAACCATAATTATCACCATTAATGTCAGGGGAATGGATCATCGATATACCTTCTCTATGATTATCCATTTCAAGATTTTTATTTGTTCAAATCTTTAACTCAGGCATGTTATATAAAAAATATACCTTTTATATTTAATAAGAGTTCAAGATTTTTTTGAACTTGTTAGAATCAAATAGAACTATCAAGGGATTTAGAAAAAGATCACAACCTCTAATATTACTTGTTGATATTGGATATAAATAGAAAAATTTCCAAGTATTTCCAAAAAGAGAAATATATTAATAGAGACCTATGTTTGATACAACATGTTAGGTCATATTGATTTGGAAAAAGATACATGATGGTAGTGAATTGTGACTCTTTAAGGCCTTCAAATAATTTAAAATAACACTCTACATATACAATGATTATTTTCCTTCTCTCTTTAATATGAGTGAGTAGTGGAAATAAATAAATAAAATAACATGGATATATATAGTGGTTTAGGGAAAAAATATCCTCTAGTCAACTCCACCAATTCCCTCTTAGCAATATTAATGACTTTCACTAGAAATTCATTTTTTCGAGGACTTCTATAACTGAGTGCAAGTAGTTGATACCTTTACAATAACGATTTTACAAGGTTTTTTATTTATTTTACAAGGAACCAGAAATTCACAGATTAGTCCGAGAAGATGACACACCTTCACCACCATGAGTGAGTCTGAGTAGATAATACTCTAATAAATCAATAGAGATTTATCTAATTGAGAAAAATTGGTTTTCCTCACAGTTGTAGTAGTAACTAAAAGATGTGTTTGATCTATAATGACGCACAAAAACAAAAAAATAATAATTTATATTTTCATATTATTTCATTAAATAAATATAGAAAAATCACCACACATATGAATAAACATGTATGTCTCAAATATATTACAATGAAAAAAAAATGTTTTTTCAAACTTGTAAAAGAAGATTGAAAAGTAAGATATAGTATAAAGGAAATAATAGTAGTAAGTTGATCATCTAGATCAAAAAATTTATTTTTACAAAGTGTAGCTATGAAGGCAATGAAAAAAATATTATTTTCAATCACATATCTTTTTCCCTTTAATGTAGATTTGTACATATTATTTTAGAATATCAACATATCAATATTTATATTGACAATCGAACAACTATAGATAAAACTAGCTCCAAAAAAACCACATAATAAATCAAAAATATTGGAATTCAAATACTTTAAGAGATTCATATCCTCTATTATAAATATGAATGATTCAATATGCTGATTATGATCCTTTTAATTGTTCAAAAAATAGCTTTAAATATATATTTACTTTCTACAAGGCCATTCAAAAAACATGAATAATATCATTAATTTAAAACTCTGTCGTTGACCAGACAATCATAAGGTTCCTTCACATAGAGTCAAACTCCAAAAGTACCATTCACAATGTACGGTTTTTAAAAAAAGTAGGTTTGATGAACCATACTTTTATTCCTTAAACATAGTGTTAATTCTGACTGTAGGTTTGTAGATCCATACTTTTCCAATACCATAGGTTATCTGATCAATATGTTTTATTCCAAACATATGGTTTGCAAAATATATATTATACTTACAAAGGATGAGTATAGAATATGTCTCCAAAATACTTTTAAACATTTCTAGAATACTTAAACAAATATTCTCCCACAGATAATTGTCATTTATATGCTTCCAAAATAAAAATGACTATTTTAATGAATATCATCTTCCGGAAATATAATGAAAATAAAAATTATTAGTAACATAAATGTGGGTGCTTGTGGGAATCAAAATGAAAAATAAATTAATGGAATTTTTTAATCAATACATTCTTTACGTTTCCCTATAAATATGATAGTTTAGGTCTATGCCTATAAAATAATAATCTAGAGGGTATTTTTGACTTTTGAGTAGATCCTGAAGGATATATTAAAGAATTATAAATTTAAATAACAAAAATACAATGTTTGGTAGTTTTATAAAATAATTAATCTAATATGTGGATTAGTTTGAAATAGATATGGAATAACATTAGAATTTTTTAATTGAAAAATATTTTAGTTGGGTGAACTCTATAGATATAGCAAATCTAAAGATAAAGAATGTAGTGAAAGTCGTGTTAATTAAAACATTGAAACCCTCTGTTAATGAACAAGAGAAAAATATAGAGTATCTTGAGGATAAAATTATTGAAAGTAAAAACATTAAGGATGCATTTGATGATAATTTAAAAAAAAATATGTTCAGGATTTATTGGGAAAGATGAAAAACATAGGATTGATGAAAACATTGTTAAATAAAATGTGGAAAAGATGTATGGTCATCACTCCAGATATAATGTGTTCCATGTTCAAGAAGAGATAAATCTCTTACAAAATTATGTGGATCAGTGGAAGATCATATTATAATTGAACTATGAATTTATCAAAGACTTATACACATGGAATATTAGGATAAAAAAATTAAGTGGTCTAAAATGTTTCCATATAGAGCATGGGTGCCAAAATGAAATAAAAAACTAATCTTCTTGAATAAATATATCAAAATATTATATTGAATATGGACATGTAGAAAAAAATTAAACAAATCATCCTCCCTCTCAAGAAATAACTAGAGGAGAAGAGAAAATATAGGAATGAATCTAGTTCTAGATTTAAGGATATGGAGGCTCTACTAATGGAGAATGATTGGAAGATAGGAATCTTAAGAAACAGAATAGTTTGTATATATTTTTACTATCATTTAATTAATTGTGGTGAAAAAGGTGTCTCATGATTTCTCTCTCATGGTGAAAGAGATTCTATGGAAAATTTATTCATGTTTTTTTGGATCACAATGATGAATCCTCCTCAATCTATTATCTTGGGTCCGTGATATATTTCATCAAGAATGGGAGAACTCCTTCAAGGATGTGGTATGCATGTCTTCCAAAAGGGATAAATAACCTATTAAAAACCAAAATAATTTATAAGGTTCATGGATTCATAAAATAATGTGAATCTCCTTTTTGGCGGGTCTTTGTGGTATCCAAACATCAAAGGGTGAGATCCCTTAACGTACAGTTTTTAAAAAATAGAATATGGAGGATTATCATAGAACTAAACACACTATAGACAAGATTTGGCCTATGAAAATTATATATTATTAGGCATTACATATACTCTTAAGGGAAATAAATCATTCTCTTACAATAATATAAAATTAGGGATTATGCACTGCATTGAAAGAAATGAATGGAAGATGATCTTGATTGGAAGAGGCATCATTCATATTGTTTTGGGGAATCAAAATTATCTTCAATTAGTTCAAAAAATGTAAATGTTCAACTCAAACATTAAATATTGAGGATCTCAAAATGGTATATCAATTTCAATCCTTTAATTCAATGGAATTCAATTTCTCAAATTTGGGTTAGACTACATGGCCTAAATTTGGTGTTTGGGCATCCTAAAATTCTTAATGATATTGTTATTTTCAATATTGTGCCTTTAAAAATAGATTGTCATAATCTAAATGGTTATTTGGGGTTATATTATAGATTTTTTAGATGGAAAATTTGAAAAAATCCCCCAAATATTATAATGATTATTAAAAATGATCACATAAGGGAGGTGAATGTTAAATATAAATATGTCTCCCATTTTTTGAAGTTTTCATGATTATGGGGGATGTTATTTCCAATTTCATAGTCATTATGAAATAAATGAAACCACCAATTAATATAATTTCATGGAATGATTTCACTAGAAATAGAAAAGTAAAATCTTATTCTTTAGGAAATGTTGAGAGTACGAGAAAGGGAGATCCTGGAAAATGGGTGAAAAAGGATTATATCACTGAGTTAGAGAACATGAGTGGAATGTTTTTTGTTGTTACTATAGATGAAGAAGAAGAATAAAATGTCCAATTGGACCTTCTACAAAAAAATTAATAATATCGATGATACTCATAATGAAAATGTGGATGATAATGACATCATGAACATGGATGAATAATGGATTTATCTTGAAAATTCCCAATATATCATGAGTTTACTTTAATATATCAATATGAGAATCACAATAGTGTATCTAATAAGAAATATTATGTTGTAGTTATTTATTTTGATACAATTAAAAATCAATAATATGTCTAGGTGGATAGGCTCATTGGTTCTACCACTATCGATACTCTTGTAGTAGCTATTGTAGCTACAAGTAAAGAATCTACAGGGCCCCATAATGTCATTGAAATTTTATACACTTAATATCTACTAGATTTAAAAAATTATGGAAAGCTTAATTAGTATATTCCTATTCCTAGAAGTCCCAAAACATGTTCAACTACACATACAAAAATCATGTTGGATGAAACCTCAAAATTTCACCATCAGGATCCCATTGGAGGCAATTAAAAATTTACTTTAGATTCTCTTGGGTAATTTACAAATTATAATATTAGATTTGATCTATCTGAAGCTCAAAATTCCTCTACAACTAGTGAAAACCTAAGGATGTTTATTTATATGGTTTAAAATGTTTTCAAAAGTTTTGGGAAAATAATCTTGGATAATGCCAACACATGGAATAGTGGGAAGGTTGATACTATTGATTCCACCTCATCTGATGATGACCCTAGGAAGATGTATGACATTTCTGAATGTCTTGTCATATTTTCTAGGAAAGTAGTGTTGGATGAAGATAACACATGCAATAGTGGGTAGATTGATTCTATTATAGACGTCACCTACTTTGAGATTATTTCTAAAGGCCAAGTATAAGCTATTTGTGATGCTTCATATCTTGAAAAGGTTTTGGGATGATCCAATATAATCATACCATGCATGGAAAATGATAATAGTAAATTCAAGGAGGAGATATAAGAAGTTGTAATTTGAAAATTTGTCAGGACCAAAGATTCTTGTGGGAATAAGAAAGGGGGCTCTAGTCCTAAGCCCAAATTTATATGATTTTTTTAGAATTTTTAGGGGATGTAAAACCCATAAAAAATTATTTATCCTTTTATGTTTATAAAAAATCATAACCCTAATCTTCTAGGCCTCTCTGAACAGATGAAGTCTTTTTTAAAAATATTTATTCTCTTGAAAAATGGGATACCAACTGATATGTACTAATCAGTCTAATTATGGCATGAAAAGGCTTTGGATCTTACATCATTTGAGATTGGATGCAGTCTCATTGATAATTTATATAGATAATATGTTTACTATAAATTATAATTGTTTGGGAAGGAAGAAATTTTGATCATTCCAATATTCCAACAATGGCTATCAATAAAGAAGAGATTTATGGCTTAATATACATGTTTTAAGTATTGAAATGAGTGATTGTTGGATTCTTCTTAACATCTTAAATTCCTCATCAATCCTAATGAGATATTAGGTATGAATAACTCCTCTATTTCATCAAGAGACTTCAGGGCATGTTTTGAGAATAGGAACATGCACGAGGTCAACTTAGTTGGTGCTAAATATACTTGGAATAGGATGAATCATAATAAATTTATGGTTAGAAAATTGTATGGGGATTTTTTAGTGATGTGGAACTTGAAATTTAGGCTTCCATTTCACGATCAACCCTTGAAATATTTAAACCTTATTAGCTTATCATTTTGAAAAATCTTTTCACTAGAGAGACTAAACAACCATTTCCATTCAGATTCAACAACTCCTATATTTTTTATTCTAAATGTATAAAGGTGGTTCAAGATACATGTAATTACTTAAACTATAAATACAATTCCTTGGATTGGACTGTTAAGATCAATGTTATTAACATAAGGCTGAAAAGTCGGAGTTAGGAATGCTTTAACCACATTGAGTAAAACATTATTCAGCTTGAATATCTTCTCTATATCATTTAAGAGAGTGAAAATAATTGTGTTTTTAAGAAGGTATGGAGAAAGAAAATAAGACTATTCATGATATCAATTCTCTTTTAAACCTCAAATAATGCATGCAAAGAGTGGCCATTAAGGTCTAATGTATCAAGAAGGGTAACAAGATTTTTTTTGAATTCTCTTCAAAGGTTTAGGAAAAATCACCAGACCCCTGATAAATCTTTATGGTAATGTCATGATTCTTGATAAAATAGAGTACTTGGAAGCTCATGTTGTTTCTATTTACAATAACCTTTTTGATAGGCCTAATGATAATATTGATCAAATGGAAGGTTTAATTCTAAAAATTGTCAATGTTGAGGATAACTAAACCCTTATTTACATTCCTCTTGAACTTGAGATTAAATATGTTTTTTAAACTCTAGTATCTATCCTAGGATAAATGAGTTTACAAAATCCTTAATTCAATATTATTGGGAGATTATTTATTATGATGTTTGTAGGATCATCAACAATTTTTTCAAGGGTAGATAGTTAAAATAGTAAATTAACACTCAGTTTCTTGCACTCATCCCCAAAGAGGATATGGAAAATGAGATCCATATCTTCAGACCTATGGACCTTGTAAACACTATTTATAAAATTATTGGAAAAATTATTGCGAAAAATATATCCATAATTTCCAATAGGATTGTATATTCAAATAAGTTTGGATTAATATAAGTTAGAAATGTTCAACATTTACATTTCACTACTTCTAAGTGTATAAATCTTCTTAGGAAATCTACCAGAGGGGGAAACATGACTCTGAATCTTGGTGTTAAAAAATATTTTGATTATCTTGACTGAGGATTAATTTCAAAGGTCTTAAGAAATTTTGGATTTAATGACACTATTATTAAATTATTTATAGTAATTATAATCATAGCTTATATATCAATGCTTATCAAAAGATCTCATGAGGTCTATTTTACATGCACTAGAGGTGTAAGAAATAGTGATCCAATCTCAACAATCATTTTATCTATTACTAATGTTTTCTTATGAAGGCTTATTTTTAGAATGTTTAGAACCAATAAAATATAACCCATCAGAGCTGATAGAGTCCTTCTTTTCTCCACAAACTTACTGAATGTTGATGAAATTATCATCATCCCTCAAGGTGATAAAATAAAGGTCTGAAACATCAAAAAAACCTCTCCTTTATTATGGGAATGTCTAAGATAAGTAGATTAGTTGGAATAAGTCATTATTTTTTTGGGAAATATATAACTCCAGCTAAAAAAGTTGGAATATTTGAAGAGTTGGTAATCAGAGAATCTATGTTTCTATTTTTATATATTGGAGTTCCAATGTTTTGGGGAAAACAATATGTCGGTCATTTTTCGCAACTTATGATCCAAGTTATAAATCAGTTGGATTCTTAGAAAGTAAAGGTGATCTCGATGGAATGAAGGGTCTATATAGTCAAAGATTTCACTATTTATAAATTATACTACACTTTTATGGTATATATATGGACGAATTCCATTATTAACATTATCAACACATCCATCAGATTTTTTTGGAGTTGGATTATTATTAAGAGATTACTTATGGATATCTCATGACAATAATTTTGTAATCCAATTGATTACGGATAGATGATAATTAAAAAACATTTTATATTAAATCAATCTTTGAAGGATAAATTCATGTGGAGGATTATCAATGATAACATAAAGGATTTTTTTTTCTGAAATCTAGATATCTAAATCAGCTCAAACTGAAAATTTTAATTTTGTAAACTCATCTATTTTGACTTCTCTCAAAAATTAGTTCACCATCATATTAGTAAATTCTCACTGGCTATCCAAAATCAAATCTTATATAAATTTTCTATTAGACATCTGGACATGTATACCTCCCATACATACTCTTAATTTATATGATCCATCTATTGACATATAGGTGTCGATAAAAGCGAAAATGGATATTTCCATGGAAGTGATTCCTGTTAATGTCAAGGAACCAATTTCAAACTATATTTTAATTAATGGTGATGACACCCTTATCTGAGAACCTACCCTATATGGGAGGATATACTCAATTAAGTTCTTCCATGAGACTATTCCTGGGAACACAACCAAAAGGGCTATGATTTTGAGTAGCATCTGGATGACTCCTTCCAGATTATCCCTGACATAGAGTGAGATATATTCCAAGTTTCTGACAGAGGATTTTCTACAGGGTGTGGGAATCAAAATCTTCTTAATATGTGTCCTTTTAAACCATCACAAGGAGGATCTTATTATCCTTTTCTTGATATGTTTCATGGTCATAACACCATGGATAATAGTAGCTTATTTCTTTGAGGTTTTTATTCCATATACAACTATAAAACATGAACACATGCTTGAATGCATTTAGTTTCCTCTATCCCAATAGAATATAAATATATTTCTTGTACAAGGTGATGAAGTGATACATATGATCTTGACCAACATAAATAATCTATTTTATAGGAAGGTTTCTTTCTTACTTCAGTTGGAAGTATCAGACATTATTACAGTTGTAAAACAAGATAATAATTCTCAAAAGGGTTAATGTGATAACTCTATTCATGATTTTAAAATTATTAATTATTTTATAATAATAGGTAATTATCATCCCCTAGCTGGAATCTTTGAATTTTTGTGGATTCATCCGCTTCCAGGCTGCATAAAATACAATACTGATGGAGCTTCAAGAGGTAATATATGACCCTTTAGATATGTTTTGATTTTCAGAATTGAATGAGGTGATTATATGGTATTCTTATATGGTCCTTGTGGAGTCTCCATATCCCTTAATGCTGAAATATTGGGTAATATTAATCTGGTGGATGTTGAAAAAAATCATGGATACCTCAATATGTTACATGACTGTGATTCCATCACCATTGTGAAAGCAGTATGAAATGGAATCAATCATCTTTAATGGAAGATGACTACCCAGTGGAGAAAACGTATTGACTCTCTATCTTATATAAACTAAATTATTGCACTTGTGTATCATGATGAAAATTACTTGGATGATGGAATTGCTAATAAAGGTATTACTTCTCCTAATCTAATATGGCTTAATGACATTCCTGATGATGTCTTCTATTTTTTGAAAAAGGGACTATTGTAATAAATATTCATATATAGTTATGTATATTTATTTTGATTCAATAATCTTTTCTTTCCCTTTTTGTAAAGTTCTTATTCTTCTAAAAAATAAGGAATAGTTTTCATAATAGAAAAAGAAGGTTGTTTTTTCACCATAGAAGTATCTATAAGTGCATTATTCATGGCCTCAAAGAACATATATTTAATCTAGAGGAATGATATTTATAAATCTAAAAATAATAAGAATATATTTAAAAATTATAAAAGTAAATAATTTCATTAGTAGGTATCCAAGAAGTTCAACAATTGGGAAAAATTGGGACACACCATGATTATATGTCTAAAATCCCAAGGGATAAATGTAATAAGAAGATAAGGAGGTGCATGAACATATCAATGGAGAAATGATGACATGATATATTTTTTAATAAGATATGTTTATATGTATTCATGATGGGAATTAGGTAGGATATTACAGCTAGAAGAGAAAAGGGTAGAAAAAAGAATCCATAAGGAGGTCCTCAACTCCTATGAAATAAAACTAGAGATAATATACTAGAAGACATCATGATGATATTTAAAACATGTTTACAATACTGGTGAAAAAATAAGGAGATCAATGATTGGTGTTCCAAGAATATACTAGGTTACACTCATAGAATCCATATTAGAAAGAATGTAAACAATTCTTGAAGAAAAATGGGATGTTTCTCTAGAATTGAGTTATAAATGACTGCATGAGAAAAGTTTCCCACTATGGTAGGAAAATTTTGGAGTGGATGTTATGGTAACATGAAGAGAAATACATGAATTAATCCATTATTGTTTCAAACTTATTTCCTCAAGATTTTAAATAATGGGAAAAAGAATGATACCTCCTACGATGGAGTATGTCTGATCAGAAAATATGTGATGTACTAGTAAAGAAATCATGTACATAGAGGTTTTATCCCATTACTGTAAAGAGGAAAAATCCTATAGGACCTCTACATGGAAATAGGTGGAGATTTTTTAGAAATAAGGACTAATCATATGTCCATATAAACTATGATTGGATAGTAATATAGAAGAGGTATAGAGAATATAATCTTCATTTTTATAGTAAAAATAAATCCTACAAGAACAAATGGATGTTATAAAGAAGGTATACAATGTAAATGTTTTGAAAATGCTGTCAATAAAAGAAACACTATAATGATTGTTTGGAGTATTTTTGGAAGAAAAAGGTTGGTCCATCATGACCATCCATAATCCACTTTTTAGGATTTTCATAATACATCTCTCTCCGTTAATTTAATTATTTAAAATATATGTTATAAGTGTTACATGCATAAGCATGGATATAATCTAAGGGGAGTGTCTGCTAAAAGGTTCATAAACTAAATAGAGATACATATTAAAAGAACATTCAGAGTTATTGAAATAAATATATGTTTTTATAATCAAAATTGGATATAAAAGACTACTAATACCTACAAATATATTTTTTCAAGAAACATACACAAATAAATGGGGTACAATTGATGAATACCATAATCTAAAGTGGATGAATATTTAAATATATATCTAAATGATCTAGTGGTTCCAAGTTACATTGAATATTCAATCATTAGAATAAATCATAATTTCATGTTGTATTAGACCTAAAATAGAATACATATTAGTGTATTATCAAAAATATTAATCAATTTATTATTTAACTTGTTTTTTCTAACAATGTGGTATCTAATAAATATTTTCAAGATACCAAAAGCTACTAGAAAATCAATAGAATTCCTATCAATGGGTCTCCACATTTAGAAGAATAATTTTATAGTTTTATTCATCCCAATAGTTGATATAAATAATCTACATGAGTCAAATGTTAGATATTTCCTGTGATGTTTACTAATTAGCAATCTATGTTGTTTAGCCACATCAGATAAAGGAGTCCTGATAAAATTTAATTATCTTCCATACAAAGTTGTTCCTTTAGTTTATCCAAATCAAATTGTGTTTATTAGATTATAATTTAGTATGTATCATGAACTTATTCCTAATTGGTTTTTCATTGTTAGTTTATTATTAGTGCTATTGATATAAAATTATTCTTTTCCAAAAGAAATAAATTCTTACTAATATATTTGATGGAACTAAGTGCGTGACTTGGATAATTTTGGTGGTTTTTAGCATAAAACAATTGTTTCATATGACAATTTATAACTCTGTAGTCTTAGAGGATCTATTGACTAATCAATTCCAAGTGGTAAATTCACACATTGAAAATATTTCAACACTATGCAGTAATATGAGAAAAAAATGGATCAATGCATGAATGATGCTGAAAGGAGAAAATTATTGAAATTTTATTCAAGTGAGAACATATTGTATCACATGGGCTAAGAAAAATTGAATAATGGGGTATAGTAATATCTATATATCATGATTTTATGACTTGAAAGGGAAATATATTACCATACTAGTTTATTATGCTCATTAGAAATCTATTTAATGGTAATTATTGATCAAGGAGGTGTAAAGATTTAGATGAATGTATCCTCTATCGATTTCACCATGACAGGTGGAGGAGAATTAATGGATATTTGTATTTAAAACATCCCTATAATTCATGATATCAATGGGGGACATGAAAAAAAAGGAATGATTGATGATAACCTAAGAGAAGTGAATATGATGATTAAATCTGGTCTTATATAACCATTTAAGTTTTGATGACAAAGGGGGACAAAAAAATTATCCAGAGGAAAGAACAAAGTAAAAAATATATAGAATTAGTATCTTGAATTTATTCAATAAAGGATTAATTTATAATAATATTTATAAAAGATCTAAATGAGGGAGGGGCATATTAGACCCAGTCCTATTTTTGATGTTGGATTTTTCATAAATCAATATTATATATGAATATCAATATGATTACTAGAGACCATTAACCCATTTATGTGTGAACATTTAAAATTTAAACTAAATATTCTATGAATTTGGTATGGAATAAGACCACAATATTAAAAATAATCAATTGGGAAGAATATAAGATGAATTTAGGTATAAAACATTTTTGAGTGGTTTAATTTTTTTAGAGCTTAAAATCAAGAGTAAATGATGTCAAATCAAGTATGATTTAAATTTTTATGAAATAAAAAAGGTATGAAGGATCATGTGATCATGTCACTATGTAAGAGATAGATGAAATAATATACCATTATTTAATATGTGGTGTTTTCTTAATCGATAATTTGGGTGAAGCGATTAAGCTGTAATTTAGGTGGGGAATCAAATCATAGTGGTCTCAGGTTCATCTTGTTAGAATAAGGTTTATACGATCACATTATTTTTATAGGATCAAGTGATCATGTAAGGTAAAAAATAATGTGAATTAATATCTTCACATAACCATATAAGTTATTTATGGTGGTGTAATCATTTGAATCATGTAACAGAAGTGACACAATCCAAGTTGTATAAAACTCATTATTTATGTATTTTTATAAGACCGAAAATAATGAATATTTTATGTGATGGGATCATATGAATCTTATGAAGAGTGTTATTCTAGAAATTATGGAACAAATTTTATATAAAATGATTACATGGATCTCATGTCATGAATGGACATGAAATAATTTTATTTTTTATTTTTCAGGCAATCATTTAATATCAAAGGGTTAAAATGATGAGGTTATGTGATGTTCATGAAGGGTGGTATATTCTATAAATTGTGGGGATCTAATGTGACCATGAGATTCCAAGATCTGTTCATTAATGAAGATAATAAGTTATATAATAGAAACTCACAACATCTAGCTTTCATAGGAAATCACATGATCTAGTAAATTTGAAAAGGTCATTCAATCGAGTCATGCAATGAAAATGAGTCTTCATGTAGTGGAGTAAATGGTTGATATTTTTTTAGAGTTAAGTTGGGGTAACATCATCTCTAAATTCTTGTGGTTTACATCATTAAATATATTTATATATCATAATGTTTTATCCTGAGTAGTTTTATAGAGATTCTAAAGGAGGCTAAATTGAGAATGAGGCGTGTATAAGGTGTAATGGATCACATATACCCTTAAGGGTTAAGAGAAAATATGTATATAGAGTATTAATGAAATCACATATTTGTGTGGAGGTTATGTGAGCTATTATTCTCACACAGAGAGACATGTGCTCTGGGGTTATGCGATAAATAGTCACATGCACAGTTTCACCCACTTAATGGTCTCAGACTTAGAGTTATGTAATCCAATTTTGTTTCTATGAACTTTTTTAAATAATATTAGGAAATAGGTTCATGGATAGGGAGATATGAACCAAGGGTATTGCACCCAAACTAAAATGTTTCAGGTTATATGAAAGGATATATATTATACATGGAGTCTTGTGCAAGGAGATATATGAAAATGTATAAGCACATAAGGTATTATTATTACATTTATTTAGTCATAGTTATGTGGGATAATTCATGTGAAAGAGGATATGTAACTTGGATTTGTAGTGAACCATGATAAAAAATGAAATTTTCATACAACACAATTATATACATATGATAATTTTTAAACATATGTATATAATGAATATAGAATCTTAACAATATATGTTATATTGGAAGAAAGAGTTTAAATATAATAATTTGAGTGACACATCTAGTTATTGAAGTATAAGAAAGTAAAAAATATAATTCTAGTATATAATTATCATTATCTCAAGAAGGGTATTTCTAATATTGTGTTTTGGAAGAAAATATATTAACACTCTCATTGAGGAGTTAATCCCATATAGCATAGTAAAAGAATTTAGTGGAAAAAATAAGAAAAATTATTCTTCATATTAGGAGTTATGATACAATTAGAAACTCACGATTAAGAGAGATAGCCCTTCATGTTTTTTATCAAGTTAAGAGAATTATATGTTTATCAAATATGGAAGAAACTTCATAGAATCGGTGTACGGATTGAATAAGAGGAAGTGAACCCTGGCTGAGGAGTGACCAAACCTTAAGAAAATTTAAAGGTAGTATGCCTTGAGGAATTTTACCATCACCAAACCATTGTATCCACATAACTAGTGAAGATTAGTTCATTTTAGAACATCAACACATCATCATTGTGTGATCCTTAGATGTATCCCTTGTGTTGAACTAAGTAATTTTTTTGTATATATGATTTACATTCATGTTTATATATTTTTGTTTCAATAATGTTTCTTTAAAGTAATATAGTTTTAACATAGATCTTACCAATTTGGAAACAATATTCTAAAACATAATTAAAATACTAAAATAAAACGTTTCATTGGATAATTACCTTGAATAAACCACTCTAAGGGTGCATCTATTTGAAAACTATATTTACCCAATGCATTAGAGGGGTGTATAATTCCAACCCACCCATCACATAATGATATGATACATAGGTGTTTTATAATATCATAAAAACATTCATCATTTCATCACACCTAACCCATGAAAAACAAATGTGTTTCATAAAGATTTTATTATCACATAATTATAAGCATTCCCAAGAAAGGAAGTTCATAATATCATAATAAAATTCATTATTTCACAATATCATAGCTGAACTCAATGAAATAAATTCGTTTCATAAAGATTTCATCATAACTTAACTAAGGAAAGGGAAACTAATGGGTTTTATAGAAACATTATTAAATCATCATTATCATATGTTATATAGAGAATGAAAGTGGATAGTATCAGAAGATCACTTCCTTAGTAAAGAATATAAATAATTTAGGGATGTTTATAGAGATAGAAAATCTATTTTATTAAATAATATAAAAAATTATTTGAAAATTAATAGAGAAAATATAGTTTAATTTGGTAGCATTTAAAACCAAAATTCCCAAAAAATAGGAATATAATTTAACTTGAAAACCCATTAAAACTATCATATTAATCATCTAAAAATAGGATTTTTTATGGTATAAAAATTCATTCATACCATATATGTTAATATAAATCCTTCCATTCACACATTTTTTAAAATTCCAAAGTGAGTCATATTGAAACATTTTGAAAATATTCATTTTATTCATTTTTAAAGAATGTACCAGTCAATAAAAATAATTTTTTTAAATAATTTAAGTATATATGAAAACTTACATGAATAATTTTGAAGAACACAAACATGGATGAGAAGTATTCCCAACTCAAAATAAAAAATATAGTAAACATTTCTTAAAAAAATTGATCATTTTATGTACTAATGTAAGAAAAATGGTACCAATACTTAAAAATTACATAAATAACTAAATTGGAAGAAAATATATGGGGTTTAAAGGATACACATTATATAATTTCCCTCAATTTAAATTAAATATTGATAATATAGAAAATATATGACATTTTAATATAAACCCTTACCTCAGGTCTCATATTGCTTCATGCACATTCAAACCTCTCATATAATAAATACATATTTATTATAAATATACTATAGAACCCTATTTATACAAAACACACTATATAAGATTCAATTATAATTTCTAATTACTAATTTATTAACAATTATTCATTAAAATGAACATTATGGTGAAAACTGGTATGTTTTCCATGAAACTTTTGGTTTGATGGTTCTTGTAATTAAACTGTGGTTATGGTTTCATTATCTAAAGAATATTAATTATGTCATTAATATAATACTTATTAATTATAAAAACATTTATATCTATAGATATATAGTGTTTTTGAAAAATGACTGACATAAATTTAGGGGGATTGTCGACCATACATACACACAAGTGATGTTTCCACTTTTCGATGGATGTAACAAAAAAAGGTAAATAATAATTCATCATTATATAATCATAATTATATCAATATATCACATATATTAATTAAATCTATCCATAATATGATACATGAAAATAATAAATTAAAAAATAATCACATCTCTTTGTGGGGGTGGTTTTCCACACGTACACACGAGCAATGTTATCATTATTCAACTGATGGGAAGGAAATAGAAAATGGTTATACTATTGATCTAAAAACATATCATTATAGTATATATTATAAATCAATAATGAGAATCTATTTATAGAATATTTGGAGGTAATTTAAAAATAATGAAACTTGAAAATTTCTAGTAAGATCATATACCCCTTATTCATGTACCCCCCATTAATAAGAACCTTAAGGATTATTTTATGGGTATATTGGGAATACCAAAACCAAAAATTCATAGATAAATATTTTGGTAGAATATTTTTTTATATATTGGTCAAGATAATATGCTCAAGTGGTGTGGATAAGTGAGAAGAATAATTTCTATTTTATCAGTGAGGTGAGTGGAAAACTTGTAAATAGTTGAAGCTTTATTATTTAATATATTCCTTACTCTGGTAAATTATATCTAAAATACCAAAGTTTCAAAGATAATAAGGATAATATCAAAAATAAAATATACCAGTAAAATTAAATAATTTTTTAGGAATACTTTGTCCTTATATTTTATCTTACCCCCCTACACTAACAGTTTTTAACCTTTATCATAGTGATAAATTTTTACCATGGTCACTATTCATTATGAAAATTTTTTTGTTCATATTATAAAATAATTTGAATTTATAAAATTGATGGAAGAAATTTTAATAGATTCAAATCCAAAAATTTCTTGAAATTAATACTAATTTAAACATACAAAACTCAATGAATCAAGTTTTAGGAAAAATATATTTTGCAATCATAATATGAATTTCCTCTCATTCTATCCAAGTAACCATAATTAGATGAATGTTGATTTATTTAATTAAATAAATTAACTATAAATTTAATTAAAATTATTCACCAATTTTTTTAATTTAACTTAATAATATAGAAATACATTATTAAATAACTACTTTTTTGGAAAATAACTCATTTTTACCTTCAAATAACTAAGTTTTACCTTTAAATGATTTTATCCTCACTTATAGACAATTAATAATCAATGTATGAATGCTTATTCATTTTAACATTTTATATAGATATATTTCATGAAAATAATAGTTAATTATTGATCAAGATACATAATATATAGAAAAAATACAATACAAAGAATAATTGATATTTCAAAATAAAATGATATTTTTTTTATCATTTAAAAGTGATTACATATTTACAAGGAATTATTCAATAATTTTTCAAGAAGGAATAATTTTATAATTTTTATTCAGAATTTAGATTTTCCAATTTATACCCAATATTGAAACAGCTAGGTGATATTAGTAACTTTTAAGAATAGTGTACCATTTTTATTTAAACAAAGTGTTTCATGTTAATTAGTTTATAAAAAATATAATTTATTTAAGGAGAAATATATTATAAAATTAAAAAGTGTTAAATTATACCCCCTTATAATAATTTCATCCTCAATATTTATTTAATAAAGTGAAGAAAATTTTGATACTTCATCCACATTACATATTTAGGTTTGCAGGTAACTTTCTATAATTTATGTTTTCTCCATAAAACTATCACTAGGTGTGTGGTCATGTTTCATATTACTTTCTCTATTCAATGAAAAATCTCGATGGGATATTAATTACAAGAAATTAAATTCTCCATTTATAAAACCTTTGAGCTCAGTTCATATGAAGGATCAGCTATATACGTCTTCCAAATAGATGCATGGAACACATCATGAACTTTAGAGTGGTTCCTTGGAAGTGTCAAATGATAAGATTCCATCCTCATAAAACCATGAATATAAAAGTTAAAAGAAATATAAGGATCAAAATTAATTTTAAAAAAAATCTCATAACCCTCTAACATTGACATATTATAAGGAACTCCTCATCACCATCTTCAACATCTAGATCTCATCAATGATTTTCAAAGTAACTATTCAATTGAATCTGAGTTGTCCTGATGTATTTTTGACTGAATCAAACCATATATTCCATTTTATTAGATATCTTAGCTTCCAATATATTTTATTATATTTTTTTTATTGAAAAAAATGTAATTCTATAGTTCCTTTCATATAGAGCTTTGTAAGGATCAATATTAATGCTCAAGTGAAAGATAGTGTTCTAAAGAAACTTCACCAAATGATATTATTGATTCAAAAATGTTAAAATCATTAAAAAAATCTATCATCATATATTATTATTTTTTAATGGCACTTTTAGACTAAACATCTATAATAGTATGATATTCTATTCTAAATATCATCATTGGATTCCATTCTTGGTAAATACTTCTTTATAACATTATGGTAAACCTTCAAGCCCAATAAATTATAATAGAATGTGGTACTCCATGAAAACATAAAAAATTCTTAATGTATATATTTGAAATATGATTAAGAGAGGAATATTCTCTAATATAAATAAAAGTAAATGACTTCATAAGAAGTTGACTATAACCCAAATTGAATTATGGCCTTTATATGTTTTGGGGAGTCCAACAACAAAATCCATGTTAATATTTTCTAATTTCCATTATAGTATGTGGAATAGTTGTAAAATTCCCATTGACTTATATATCTCAACCTAATAATGATAAGATAATATTAATCTCAATATGTAATCTACAATATCAATTATTAAATTTTAAAATTATAAATAATCTTTTATATTTATATACATCTTCATATATCTAGGACAGATAGATAATGATTAATTATGACTATCATCCAATAACTCCTTCGTGTATGGTATTGATTGGAAAAATATTAGGTTCCTATATTTAATAATTCTATCATAATTATTTTTTAACTTAGGAATATTCCTCATTTTGTTTTGTAGTTCAAAATCTTCCTTCTGTACTTCTTTGATCCTCAAATGGATGGAATATTGAACATTAATCTGAGAATGATTTTATATATCCAATTTCCTAATTATTTTAAGACCTATATTATAAATATATAATTATTTTATCTCTTTAAATATTCATAATTTATAAGCTAGCATGGTCCTACCGAGTCAGAGTACGATCCACCTTGTTCACCGTACAAGGGAGGTAAAGTATTGATAAGTCATAAAAATTAATATAATCAAACTGTATCTTTCAGAATATATAAAACTAATTTTCAGTAAATAAATAATTTTTTATTTTATGATAATTATATAAATAACACCTTTCAACATAAATGTAATGACTCCATATTTTCAATGAAGAAATTTTTACTGCCATCTCCAAATCATGAGTTGGGTAAATTTTCTCATGAATTTTCCATTAGAGTGAAGTATAAGCTATCAATATATAATTATACATGATAATGAATCCCAATAACTTATTTGATATATATATATATATATATATATATATATATCTATCACAAAATTTTATCCACTATATGGTAGTGTGAGCACATGAGCATAGAGAAACCTCATTTTTATCCCCTTGAAATTTTCATCACATCCATCTATCTAAAGAAACTTATAACCACTCCATTTTAACATGGTCGTTAGATTAGAGAGATGTGAAAATTTTATTATAAAATATCATTATAAAGTATCTAAACTTTTCAAATTATGGATCTTGATCACCATGGTTGGTATGATATATTCCTTAATAACATCCATCATTGAAGGATCCATCGACATATACTCTCTTTAGATTTTATTACCCTTGAATTAAACTTTCTATTGGAAAAATTCTCACTTGGTAAATTTTTAATACAACTTCCAATTCCTCAAGGTATTCAGCACAATAATAAAATGATTTTTATAATCCTATTTCCACTAATAATACCTAAAAAATTCATGTATAAATACTACCACATACTGATCAAGGAAATATCTAAAAACTATATTAATTAAATCCATGAAGACAAAAGGGATATAAATAATTAAAAATGGAATAATTTTTTTTATCTTATTGTAATTGATAAAACCATTCATCAATAAATTTTATAGTATTCATGTTATTAATAGTGATTATTTTATATTACTAATAATAAATACAAATATTCAATGGCCCATATTTCTGATTAAAAAACAATAGGTGAGCCCCATGGCGACCACTAGGGTGTATAAATACCTTATTTACACACTCCTGATGATTCTAAAATAGTTAGTACAAGTCAATGAGGTCGATTATATATAGAGTCTTTGAAATAGGTATAGAACCATGTTTGAGTTATTTTGAAAACTCAACATTATGATTCTGAGTAAGAATAGGAAAGTCATTTGGAAATACATTAGAATGTTTTTGAATAATAGGAACATCTTTAATTTTGAATTTCCCTATAACCATTTTAGATAAATATCCCTAATGAATAAATATAAAGACACATATAATGGAATTAATTCCCATTTTATTTCAATATTAAACATCACACTGATATAAAATTATAGGTAGATTTGGAATATCAAATGTGAATTCTGTCTTGAAATTTTTTTGTGGACACTATATAAAGATATTCAATCCATTACCAAAATAATATAAAATTCAGAAAGATAAAGAATAATTTTTTTTTCATAAAGCACATTCCCATAAACATAAATCAGAGAGTATATATAGAAATAATATGCAATTATCATACAAATAAATTTTTTTTATTTATAATTAAATATCAAGTCATTGGGGTGGTGATTTTATGTTCTTATCAATAATTCTAGGAACAATGGAATGGGTTGAATAAGAACAAAATACAACACTTACAATTATTATGTGGTTAATCAGTTCATCTTACTACACATTATTTTTGAAACCCACATTATTAGTTTTGATTTAATAGATTTTACCTTATTCCATTGGTCTTCAATTTTTCTAATTTTTATCATCCATGTTGTTATTACTAGGATTAGGTAATTCACTTGTATAGTTCCTATGATTTTAAAATTTCTTACATTGAAAAATTAATGGTGCCTTTGGATGAACTCTATTCTCAATAATTGTGTAGACTAGATTTTTTATTTTTATTTGAAAATTTACAACTTTATTCACTCCTATTCCACACATAAAACATATTCCTATTTCTTTGAGAAATATCCCTCGTTTATTCTCCCAATATAATTGACACATAAAAAATTGAGTCTTTTTTACTACACTGTTTTTATCACCTAAACATTCCTGAAAATCTATTTAATCTTGATTGGAATTTTGAGTAGGCTCATATTGTTAATCATAATTTGGTATAGTTTTTCAGGAATAACCATAAGATTTTACATCCAAGTCCCATTAAATTTGTCTTCTCATGAATAAAATAATTTCATTGTCCATCACACTCATTATTCACATGATTATTCTTGGTTCTATCCATTGACTAAAATGAAAATGGTTTGTGTGAGTTATATTAACAATAATTAGACTACAAAATCATATGATAGTAAAAATCATATATAATATGTCATATATTATGAAATATTTTCATCAACCTATGACTCTTTATGTCCATACTATATGAATTAAAATAATATTAAGTTTTTATGTGTACTATCATCTCTATCTTCATAATGATTCATAAAGAGAATTTCAATTATCCAAATTGTATCACATAGGATTTTCAAACTAGGGGTGTAGTTAGGCATCTTTATCACCAACTAGGAAATGATCGAGTGAATACCTAACCATTCTTTTCAGGGTTATTACCAATAGGTAAATTTGTTCTAGATATTTCATTGACATGTTTTTATCTAGAATGTTATGTCATTTATATGAATCCATAATATATTTATATTAACAAAACATCATTTTTTATCCTATACTTAAAATTATTCCTTAGGTTTCCACTAATATTTTTTAAATCATAATCTCCAAAAATAACTAATCCATCCTCTAATACTGTCTAAGGCTTCCCTAGAATAACATATAAAATATTACATCAATAAGATGAATATTCAATGAACCTCATAATAATAATCATCCCAAAATCATAAATGATTAGTATCATTAGAGACTAAAAAAAATAAACATATTTCATTAAATATGATCAACATATCCAAATTATTATCACTAATTAACCTTCTTTTACATAGACATTTTAAAACCAATCTTCAAAACCTAGTGAAATATAAACTAAGAAAGGGTGATCCAAGATTCCTAATAAGGGTAAATAAAGGAAATATCAATCAATGATAATATGTGAGTATAAGATAATCATAATTTTATGATAACTTGATTATTACTTATGAAAGTCACACATAATTAGTCAATGATCATTAATCATGAGTCATCACATAAGGATTTATCGTAGAAAAAAACTTAAGTCATAAGATTGTCGAATCATAAATAGCCCATAAATATCCATGAGAAAATATCCTAATCATAAGATATATGTTTTTGAAAAAAATAATAATATATAAAGTCACCTCTTTTGTTAAGCCTCACTTTCAAGACACTCATAGGTGACAAAGCCCCACATTGGATCGGGTACACTCCCTTCCATAATTTCCTTAGTCAAGGTTCATTTACAAAACTATCTTAGTCAAAATTGTCCCTTAATAAATAGGTTTTACACCATATTTCATTACGTATTATTTCATGAGATATTAATCATTACCCAATGAACTAAAGGGCTATATACTTCCAATCCCACCTGATTCATATTGTAAACTATACATAAGCCTTAAAAAATATCATAAAAATATTTATCATTTCATCATATCATTATCCATAAAAAATGAAAAAAGTTTTATAAATATTTCATCATTACATAATCATAAACCATCTTAATAAATTAAATGGACGGTATCATGAAAACATTCATTTTTTTATCATAGCATAATTGACCCATGAAAAAGAAACATTCTTCATAAATATATTATTATAAATTAATTAACCAATGTGAAAGTAAAAGAATTCATACAATCATCCAAAAAATACTACCATAATAAGGCATATATACAAATAATGTATATTTTGTAATAAAAGAATATCAGATGTGAGGCATCAAAATCCAAAAATTATTTTGACATATCTAAAATATATATCTTATAAAATCATGTAAAATACACTTTGGAAATCAAAATAAAACATAAGTTTTCATTTAATTACATTAAAAAAATTACCAGAATAATTGGAATATAATTTTCTTTATAAATCCTTTGAAACGTGTAATGTAATCTCTATGATGAAGGAGAAACATGGTGGAAATAAAAT
Organism: Viscum album; assembly: GCA_963277665.1. Classification (NCBI taxonomy): domain Eukaryota; kingdom Viridiplantae; phylum Streptophyta; class Magnoliopsida; order Santalales; family Viscaceae; genus Viscum; species Viscum album. The sequence continues at coordinate 933,685,047 of OY728141.1, forward strand.
ATTTTCATGTTGTATATTTTAAAAGAAAACATTTATTCACACTTCTATAAAAAGGTAAAAGTGAGTCATATAGAAAACATTTGAATAAATTCATTTTAATAATTTTTAAACAAATTAAATGTTGTAAAAATATAGATTATAAAACTTTTTTGTATATTTAGAAACTACTATATAATATTTTGATGAACTTGGACATGGGGGAGAAATATTGCCTACCCGAAAATAAAAAATAATATTGGAATTTTTAAAAAAATTTCTATATAATTTGAAGTAATAAAGAGAGTAAAATTGAAATAATACATGAAAATTTTAAAAGTAACCATAGGAGAAAAAAATATAGTCGTTTCTTAAGGATTAGAAATTTATTATTTCCTTCAAAATAAATTTAACAATGATAATACAAAAAATAAATGAGATTGTAAAATAAAACGTTACCTCAAGTCTCATATTTCTTCATATGCCTTAAAAAAACCTACATAATAAATATATATTTTTTATAAACATATTATATAACTATATTCATACATTACACAATATATATCAATACTTTAAATTTCAAATTACCCTTTTATTAACAATAACTCAATTAAATGAACATTCTATTGAAAACTTGTCCATTTTCCATGCATATTTTAGTTTGATTATTCTAATCCTAGCTTCTTGGTCATGATTTCATCATCTAAAAAATATTAATCATGTCATAAATATCATAAATATTAATTATATACAATTTAATATCCAACCATATAATGTGGTGGTGAAAAATTACTTACTTTATTTCATAGAGATGGTAGTTCGTATGTATACACAAGTGGTGTTTCCACTTTTCAATGGATTGAATGAAATATTAGTAAAAAATTAATAACTATTAAATAATCAAAATTATATCATATATATCATATATATTCATTAAATATATCCTTATCATGAGATATATAAAAATGAAATAACAAATTAACTATTTCATTTCAGGGCGGCGGTAGTCCACACATATGCAAGAGCGATGTTTTTATTTTCTAACAGATGGGAAGGAGAAATAAAATCAATATAAAATTAGAATAAAAATAAAAAATATATTATAATTATCTGAATAAATTATTTTAATGTGGTTATAGATCATTTTTATGAGTTTTAAGAAGAAAGAAACATGAAAGTGATAGGTAAGAACATATAACTCTTCTTCAAGTTCTTACTTTGAAAATATATTTAAGTTTATTGGATGGGTCTTTTTGAAAGGCCAAAATCTCTGGGAAATGGAGACGAATGTTGGAATAATATTTTGGTTCATGATTGGTTGATCTAATGTGCTCATTTTCTTTGTATTCTTGTGAATATTAGGTTCCCTTTTATAAGTGATGTGTGTTCAAATCCTATATATAATTGAAATATTATTATAAAAAACATGTATTATTAAAGTAAAGTGGATATAAAATAAAAATCTATTAATTATATGAAGGAATGGTTATAAATAACACCATAAAATAAAATAAATTCATTTTTTGGGATAATTTAAATCTCATCTCTTAGTTTAACTCCCTCATTAACCCTTTTTAACCCTTACTGTAGTAATAAATATTTTATTTGGTTAATATTAATTATGGAAAAAAATTATGTAGTTCATATGACCTAATATTTATAATTATGATTCAAAATATTTAATTTATTTTAGTTCATTAAATTAAAACATTGGAATAAATTAATTCTATGTTAACCACACAAAACGAAATGAAATAATATACCGAAAAAATGAATTTTCAAACATAAAGCTAATATCCTTTCATTTTATTCCAATTAATAGCAAATAGATGAATGGAAAATTATTTTACATAATAAATTATCTAAAAATTACACCAAAATTAATCCTCAATAGGAATTAATTTAATATATTATGATAATGAAACATTGGCACAAAAAACAATTGTTTTTACAAAATATCTATTTTTACCTTAAAATATTTTTATCATCACTTATATCCAAATTATAATCAATGTATTAATGATTATTACTATATTTAAAATCAATGCCAATATTTTTTTTCTCAACATCAATGTTTATTAGTGATCAAGGTACATATCATAAAGAAAAATAAAATTCTTATAAAAACTATCCTTTTTCATAAAAATATATTACTTTTAACATGTAATTTTTTTTACTTATTTTAGATAAATTAATCAATAGTTTTACATTAAGGTAATCTTTTACATAATTTTTTATAACTTATTTATTTCAATTCATAACTAATAGTCTAATGGCTTGGTGATAATAATAATTTTTAAAAATAGTGTATCATAAATATTTTAATGTTGGTGTTTCAAGTAATTAAAACCTTCAAACACATCATGTTTTATTAAAGAGATATGTATCATGAAATCTCATGGGTGTTACAGTACTTAAGGTCACATCATGGTGTACACGTACAATATGGTTTACTTTATCATATTCCCAAACTATGGGGGTCAGATATTGTAAATAAATGGGAACAAAACCCTTCAATATAGCCATGATCACATCATATCATACTAAGAAACATAGGAAATAAAATAGAATAAAAACACAAAAGTAATGGAATAATTATTATTTCAATTTTAAAGTGAAGCTAGATAAAACCTATCACACTCAACCTATACATAAATCCTTCTCCTGACATATACATTTCGATACATAAATATTTAGGGTGGAAGAACCCTCATACAATACACGAATAAACTAGATAAGAATATATAAGGTAACTCATGGTTCTATATAGCCAAAACCTAATCCAAACATTCACAATATATCACACTCACCTTCTTAGAGAGAACTAAGGGAACCTATCTTAAGGTAAACTATTTTTTGGTTCATAAAAGTAAACCCATTAGTTTCCCATTATAATATTCAATTTTACATAAGATAACCCTCATGAAACTCATTGGCCATGTAATAATTCCCCAACACATGATAAGACATTTTCAATATAAATCCCTCTACTACTAGTGGATGAGGTGTCAAATATAAGATTCAACGTTTTATTAGGTCCCTCAAAAATTCTATACTAAACATAGTGGTTAATAGAAAATATATACATTTATAATTAATGGTCGATAACACACAAGTGTTGAATCCATATATCACATGTTATATAACTCAATTTGTGAGACTTAGATAGATAATAATGTACCACTAACCTCAAGATGAATTCATTTTATTTATGTGAAACATGGCCATCAATGTTGACCAAGACCAATTGACCATCTCCCATCAATGTGATTTAATAAATCCATCCACAACCATTGTAATTAACTATATACTAATTATTGTTAATTCAAACATTAAACAAATATTAAATACAAAATCAATTCATATGAAAAAATGAATGAACAAATCTCCAGTGATTAGACATTATCGAATCCAAAATTAATGGTGTGTAGGACACAATATGGAAACCCCTAATCCCCATCTAATAGAAGCCCCCACCTATGACATTAATTCATCAAATAGTTAAACTATAATTTGATTAAAACTAAAAAATAATTTAGTCTTGTGGATTTCCTCAATGAAACATTATAAAATCTTGTGTATTAATCTCATGGAACCTCCTTTAGCTAAAGATAATCAAAGCCTGATCATTTGGTCATAATACCAACTTGATTTAGTGTAACTACCATCAAACCACAACATTCAACAATTCCAAAATTATTGGAGTATGTAGGGAAGTGAAGGATCATTAATAAGATAAAAAACTAACTAAAATTGAAAATCAAAATAACCTCAGATAGAGACCACATCAAGGGTTAAAAGGGGGAGAATATAATAGAAGATAGTGGATCACCTTGGATTAAACTAAATTGGAGAGAAAAACCCATAAGGTTGTATTAAAACAGGTAATATAATAATAATTCATATCATTATAAAAAATAGATTAGGGTGATCATTGAGGTGTTGTAATGCACCACTACTCTAGACCACTGATCAGTTCCCAAAATGGTGGTGTTCCATATACCCTTTATCATGCCTCCCTATATTCAAAAAGATACTATATAGTATCATGGTTCAATTGGGTTATAGTTGGTAGAATATACACTATATTGATAATAATGATAATAATAACTCTGAGGAAGTAATAACTCAAAGCACTGTGAAATCAATTTGAAAAAATAAACCAGAAAGAAAAATACAAATTCATCTATATTAATATATATTTACCATGAAATGGATGTTATAATTAAAATACCAAATATTTCCCATGGGATGATCATATGTGTGTAGTTGTGTCCAAAATAGTCAAAATGAACAACCATCTTAGCACCGACGTGCCACATGAATTGTCTATTAAAATACCACATCAAGACTATGCACAATCTCCACACCCATTTCCAATAAGATCCCAACATCAGGCCTTTTACCTTACCTATACTATGAACCATAAAGTCTTCATGCATCTTGGAGGGATCATGATAGGTGAGAGTATGAACCCAATAGGCAACCACCAATGATGTCCCTTTCTTACATTCACATATATACCAGTGTATTAAAATCCATAAATAAAAAGTATTCAACCATATATCATACAACTTATTCCCATGGTGGTCAATATCCACATGTGATTCATTACAAGCCTTGACTAGTTCCAAAGTGGAATGAAAAATCCATGGTCTATTATACCCAAATATCTATCATTAATATATTATAATCCATACTACACAATTTTTCACACAAGACATACCTATATAGTCATTTATGAGTATTCTGAATGCACCAAAGGTACACCCATGAACTATATTATAATCCCAAAGGGTATTCAAACTAGTTTTCCAACCACTAGATCAATAAAATGATGAACCCAAGGCATGATGATGCTTATCATTTCATAATCCCGATCCATCGGGCATGGAAAAAATGGTGACCATCAAGACCCCATATGGTGGTATCACCTATCACTAAAAATGGAATTCTATAGTAAAAACCTCATTTAATTTAATTTAAACACCATACCCAATTATTCTTGAACTATAGAGGCATCCACCCATACGAGTTGTTAACACCACTTCATGGGTCCTATCATATGTGAACACAACCACAATCTACCCATCAACAAAACACAGTGAGGGGTATCGTAAATAACTAAGGCCACAACATAATGAAAACCCTTACTCCATCTAAAAACCATGTCACCCAAAAAAAAAATTCAGCACTATTTATATCCCCTAGTGACACACATTGCCCAACATCTGGTGATCAACATCACCCAAAGTCACATGGCCCATTTACTATGTATTCCCCTAGAATACTATCAACTCACACATCATGAAAAATATTCCATAACTAGCACCACAATTTCCAACCATCCATAAATCCACATATCATTCCTAACATAACATATCATGCTTTACCAAACAATTTAACACATTATACTACTATCTAATATCTTTTAGGAATTATAATAACTCTTTGCAATCCATATCTAGTATCACCCCAATCATCCCATACATTCTAATTCACCATGAATCACATAACACATGTATAACTGAGGAATAATCTTGGAACCACATAAATATGAATTTAAGGAGTCCACCCATTAAGAATCTCTGGGTAGTTCTGATTTAATTGAATGATTTACTTAAATATTAAAAATCCATGAAATTTCGAGTAATGAATAAATATTGATAAATATGAACATTAGTTATATACTAACAGTTATCCTCACATGTAACCTCATCATACTTAAGAATATAGGTGATTTTGATATGAAACAAAGGATATATCCTAGAATAATAATAGAGAAACGTGGGGGGTGGATGGATTTTTTTGGAATATAAGCCCTAAAATCCCATTAAAATAGGTTTTTATCAATTATTTAATATTAAAAATGTTTTGGAAACTCTATTTATTTGATAAATCCTTACCCAAATGAGTAAGGATAATTTTCAATTACTCACATTGGTTAGGATAATATGACCACAGATCAAAAAAAAATCTAGAAACATTATTCATATGAATTGATACATACTCAAAATATAAAGGATAAATGATCATTACCCAAACAAATAAGGGTAAAATTATCCTTACTCAATCTAGTAAGTATAAAATGAACATCACAAAAAAAAAATCATCTATAAGTCCCAAATACCTATAAAAACACCAAAAAATCATTTCAAAAGACTCTAATATATATACACACCCTTAAATAATAAAAAATTATTACTAGGTATCCCATAAACACATTTATAAAAATAAACTTCTAATATTTAACTAACTCCAAAGGATCATTTATTTCCATATACCGACACTTCCAAGACTCCCACCAAGTCCACTCACACCCAATCAATCCAATATCTAACCTGAATCAGTATTCCAAATATCATAGACCATACAAAATCCCCACCATATAATAGTTCTACCCTAACATATCTGATACATTTACTAACTAACTCTTACCAATAGATAAGCATCACACTCAATAAATTATCACAACATCAAGATGAAAACAAAAAAAACTATTTATTTCCCACACATCTTGACTACTCCATATCCTTAATATAATAAACAATTACTTCAGTGGGAACTTCCCAACTTTGGAATCCCCAACCCTACACTATTTCATACAAACATTCCAGCAAAACAATGATATAACACGCATTCATCCTATACACACCAACTATCCATTTAGCTATCAAACATCATTCTTCATCACCCTACATCATTATGATGATCACATCTCATCCTACATCACACCCAACATCCACTTTAACCTACATCATATCTAATTCCCACTTCAATTTCAAATTCTAAAGGATCCAACATTTTCCATACATTGTATTCAATGATCATAGAAATACAACATCACACTTGATGCCCACATAAATCCCACATCACACTCAATGACTACAAAAATACCACATCACATGAAAATCCCACATAAATATCATATTTTAACCAATTCCCACATATATCCTATATCAAAATTATTAAGACCTATATCTAGAATAATATCTTATTCTCACATAAATATCACATTGCACCCAATGCTTACATAAATCCCTCATTCCAACACATCTCCAATTTATCATGAAGAACACATGAATCTCAAAAATTCATTAGTTCATGGTTATTCCATTTATAATATTCACCCCTCATGAACTAATATCAATTATAAAAAAACTGTATCTAATTTATCATTTTGGAACTCTAAATATCGATGGTTTATTGGTTGTCTATGAATATGTCTTCTCAAATGAATGTAGTTGGCCAAAGGAAAACTTTTTGATATGTTTCTTCCCCTTGGAGTTGTACTAATTACAATCAACTATCCCCACTAATGGTAATCTCAGGCATTACCACATCATGAACATGTTTTCATATCCCATCTACTAGATCCTAGAACCAATCCAGGTCCTACCTCAGATTTCTAAATCTACCATGATCCAGGAATCCTAACTATCTATGAGGTCCTTCAACAAAGAATCTCTAGATGTCCCAGCTAGATACACTCCCAACACACTAATGGTGGCCCATTGCATCATTTCCAAAGATTTCCTACATACCCATAATATAAACACTTCATCAATAATATACACCATGGTGGAATCATTTCACCTTTACTCTTACTACTCCAATGGATCTCCTCACATCGTCACTTATGGCCACCTGGTGTTGTACCATACATCTCAGCTAACCTATATGTCCATATTGGTATAGAATAATCCATAATGTTCAAATAAACTATCAATTTTTGATTCATTGAATCTCATAATGAGTTACATTGGATGATGTTTACTAGAAACCTTATATCATATCAAAAACCATCATTAAACCACTGCAAACACAACAATCTCATCTTCTACTATAATTTGTTCAAAATGAAACTGATCTGTTCATATATCATTATAACACATGACTAAAGTCACTCCATAAAAATGAGTGTATAATCTATATCTCTTTCTATAAGTAGGGAATCAATTCCTATGTCAGTATACAATACACTTATCATCTCCAAGAACTCCCTAATACATTCTGTGGATTTCCCATTCTGTGTTTTCCATGAGATAATCATCCACAAAGTACCACAAATCATTAAACCTCCTTGGATGACCTTACTAACTAGATGCCCTAAAATTAATCTCTTACTCAATAATAATATTAAAATTCACATATTTTTAACAGGGTAATGTGTAACAGGAAGTATAACACACAATCCGTTATAGTTTAAAATCGCACCAATGACATAAATAATCCTAAATTAATGCCCTAACATACCCATATCAGGGTTAGGTGCTAAATCCATCATACATACATGGTATCCATATAAGTTTTCAAATAATAGATTACATCCTTGATATGACTGAGTAGAATTATAAAAGTAATATATATAGAAATACACTATATAGGTTTTGGACACTAATCTAAATAGTCAATACCCTTATATTACTAAAACTAAATGATAGTTATGCACCCTTCTTATGTTAACTGAGTAGAATTCCACAATGTGAATTTGAATGAAAATAATGGTTAGCCTATTTTTGACACTTTAAACAACATAAATTACATCCTGCAGGACATCATCAATTCTTATAAGGATACAAAAATTTAATAATTTTTTTAAAATGAGACAAACTAACTAAAAGTTTAGTTCATAGAATGTTTGGGTGTTGAACCCATAGGGAAAGACCATATGTTCAAAATTAATTAAAGAAATTTAAAAGTGAAATTGTATGTTTTTTAGAGAAATAGAAAAAACAAATGTAATGATTGGGTTAAAATTCAAGATATAGACATTCTAGGTTCAGTGAAATTGAGGTTCATTTCCTAGGGATTTAATTGATAATGGATTTTCTCTAGTTCAATGTTGGAATTGGGTCATCCAGGATCCTTGGTCTGGGTATCCTTCCCTAATCCTATGATTGTACCGTTGGAATGATCATCTACCGGGTGCTAACTCAAAACTAGGTGACCCAAAACATTTTCTAAACAAAACTAACCCAGATTGAATAATGGTTATATACAAAATAATCCAATTATTTGATGCAATTAAATAAACAAACTCATAATTCACAAATGTTTACACAATATGAGAAGAAGATGAATTGGAATAGAATAAATGGTTTGAAACAATAAAAAATGGGAATAGAAAATAGAAATAATCCCTAGCCACACACTGCCCAACAATCAAATCACCCAGTACAAAATAAACTACTATCTTATGCAAGTAATGATGGGAACAAGTAGTATGGGTACCCAAGAAAGAATGACAGAAAATAATGGTGAAAAAACAGGGCTCTAGATCATCTCTCCATGTATAACAATCATCCATCGACATCGCTCCAGCTCCTTTATCTCCAGAATCCTCTTAAGGTGAAGACAAGGGGATATTTTTATAGGAAAACCCATCAAGTCCTCGGATGCATATCATATATTTTTCTGAATCTTGATGGTATCACGATGTGAAAATGTATTTCATGTAGTGTAATCCTTTTATTCCTAGGCATCATGAATCTCAGTGTAATTTCTCCAAAAACTTGTCTAAAAAATTATCACATCATGTAATGATAATACAAGATGTGTAATGGTCTTTCACAGTGTGTAATGTTGTTAAGGACTATCATGTGTGGAACGTTATTTTGATAACTCATGACATGTAATTTCATTACATGATATGAAATTGGTCATTGTGCTATTTTCCATCATTCTTCATCATCAAATTTTTTATGTCATTCCATGATCAAAACTCATGGCGTGAAGTATTGTTTAGTTCATAAATTCTCCTCTTTTTAATACTTTTTCAAAGATTCATCATTTACCAACACAAAACATAAAATATGTCAAATGTTCCAAATATTTCCAAGATTATTCAATTAAAAACACAAATCAATACATTAAAATATGATAAAATGTATGCATGAAATATAATTATCAATAAACATTCATTTATTTACATCAGGTTCTAAAAAAATAGAAATCATAAAGCACAAACATTTTTTATGTAGGCCCTATATGCCTAAAATGATGCATAAGTACCACCTATTTCCACTTGATCTTAAGAGTATAAAAGAAAAATCAATGATAATAAATTCCAATAAATCCAAATAAATAACTCAATCATAATATCATAAATTAGAACATCTATCCCATTTTCCTTGGTAACATGGTCTTCAACTCATGTAGGTGCTGGCCAAGTACACAATATGACATCTATCTCATGTTCCAACAAATTCCTAGAATACAATCTATAACAATCCAAATAACAATCACTTTTTAATAACACAACTTTAAAAACACTCAACTATAACTGAAAACTATTACCACATAGGGACCACCATTCTATTGTATAAACCTTTAAAACCCAATCTATGATACCGCCTGGTAATTACCCACTTCCCCAGAAACCTTGACTAGTTTGCTAAATAATGGTGCACCATATGACCTTAGGTGAACCTCCTCGTATGAGAAAGGATGTAGAATATCAGTGAGGGTCCATTGGGTGATTGTGGGGATATTATAACCTCTAATGAATATATTAATAATAATAATAACTATGTTGAATAAATAATTTAAACACATTGAAATAAATTTTTTTAAAAAAAATAAAAAGTTAGAATATAAGTACATATAGGTTGATAAATATTTACCATTCCATGAAATTCATATAAAATATTAAGACCATCCTATGAGTCGATTTCATATATATAAATTGAAAAATTATCCAAAAAACTATCATGAGACTCAGGAACCACCAAACCCATATGAAAAATCATACATCTAGTCCACACACAATATGTCCGCCCCTATCTTCTATGCACTTGACATTAATCATTTCCCCTTAACTGTATACCATTGTATGAAAAATATTAACAAAACAAAATCAAATATATATAATACAACTCTCTACCTTTGTTTTCAAAACCCATAAGTGAGACTTTAGCTACATAATTTTGTATCATAGTGGAATGATACATCTACGATCATTCATACTAGAAGAACCCTTGTCCCTCCAACCAAATCCATACCAAATATCATCACATGAAAACCACAACCAAGTATTCATCATGAGTCATTCTAACACCCTAACGAAATATATATAGAGAATATCACAATCCCTAAGGAGACCCACATTAATTTTCCAACTATCAGCTCAACAACCTGACAAAGCCAAGGTATAGTGATATTTATTCTTCCATAATCCCATCTCCCTAGTCATAACATAAATGTAGAGACATAATTCCGCATTCGGTGGCCTAAAATACCACCAACTATGGCCTTAAATTTTATAACATTTTTAATACCAATGTTCAACACTATCTCCTAAATCAACTAAAATATAGAGGCTTTCACCCATAATGAGTGGTCAATACCACATCATGTGACCAATAATGTGTGTACATGAATCTAATGACCTGATCATCCAACCAAAGTCAGTGAAATCACTAAATACCTAGGGAACACATTTATCAAAAATATAACTCAAACTATTAATCGTGTAGCCCTACAAAAAAAGGTCAAAACATCTACATTACACTATAGAACAAGTCTCCCCACATCCAATGATCAATATCACCCACAGTCACATGGTTTATTCCCAATGCATCCCCATGTATAAATCTTAGCAATAAGATAAGGATATTAATTTTCTTAATTAGTTTTATCATTTCCAATAGTTTATAAAACCACATATCATGTTGCTCATTACAAATCAGGATCAACCACACTATTTCACACATAATAATACACTTTGGTACCTCTTAAGAAAAGTAAAAAACTCTTTACAGTACATAACAAGTCTCACCCAGACCACCCCATAAACACCTATTTACCACACATAATATATCACAAATATACATTATCAATAATATATAAACTACCAACCTTAAGTTTGTAGGACTCCACCCATTAAAAATCCCCTACTAGTTTATCTTTAAGAAGAATGGTAACTAAGATCTAGAAAATACAAGAAATTAGAAACTCATAATGAGGGACAAAGAAATATAATGATCTATAAGAATAATTCATATATATACAATTAAAGTTATGTCTACCTCCCTCTTACTCCAAAAAATATGATTTCGATAAGAAATAGAGGAGATATGTATTATAAATTAAGAGACAAATGTGGTGGTGGTGGATGGGGGATGATTTTCTTGGTTTAGAATCCCAAAATTCCACATAAAAAATGTCTTTTTAACATTTACTTAATATTTATAAATTTCTTGAAACATTGTTCATCATAGTGATCCATAATCAAATGAGTAAATATAATTCATAATTACTCATAATAGTACGGTTAAAATAATCCTTACTCAAAATAGTTGAATTTAGAAACATAATTCACATGAATTGATCCTTAGTCAAACATGTGAGGATAAATGATCTTTACTTAAGATAGTAAGGTTATAATGATATTTAATCAATATTGTAAGGAAAAAATGTCCCTTAATCAACATCTACTAAAACACCCAAAACCCATTAAAATATTAAACAATTAATTTTTATTCCTTCTAAACATCTCCAAACCTTAAATAATATAAAAGTCATACAAAAAAATATATAAAAACAACCATTAAAAATAAAACCCTAATATTGGGATAAATCCCAAGGCTAATTCCTATAATTATACTTACACATATAATACCTCCACTAGGTCTACTCATAATATCATGATTAAAGATCTGACGTGAAATACTATTCAAAATACTCTGGACATTGTGGGCATAAACCTCCCCATCATGATAAGATTTTTCTCCTCAGGGTACCCTAAAAACCTCATATCCACCCATCATGATTTATCTATGTAACCAATGGAAGAAACCCCCTATCTAGGGTGGATCTATAAAATCAAGATCACATAGTCCTTAGGTTATACTTTTGAGTTTCCACCAACATTGTAGTGAAATTCCCCCATCATCCTAAAACCATGACCTAACATCCATCACCACAACACGACATCTCCACCATTCAAGTAGATATTCAAGGTAAGAAACATATATTTTGTAATGGATATCCACATACATTGAAGGTTTAATCATATTAATCCCTATCCCCACCCCAATATATTATTACATAGGCCTCTCCATGAAAAACCCCTATGCTATGACGTGATTCATCAAATATTTTAAAAAATTAATCACACATAGAGTATTTTTGGCATGATACTCATACATCATAGTGTGCTACCACCATGTATAATTTTAATTTCCCATTGAGTGACTATTATCTGATTCTCAACAATCATTATGAAATCCTATTCCATCGATTAAAAAACTAATCTCTTTCAACACTCTCTACATTTCAATGGACCTTTATTATAAATTTATTTGTCTTATATTCCATAAATCAACAGTAGGGTCACCTCAACCATAGTTTGATACTAATATAATTTATGGATACACCTTATGATCCTCCAAGAAAATCTAAAAACACTCCTTGAGATTTTTCAATTCATATAATCCCAATAAGAGTCCCAATTCTGAAATAATCACCTTCTTCAAGGCTAAATATTCAAATTTCCTTTATTTTCACTAACCTATAATGACACAAGTAAGTTCATATTGCAATTCACCACATTTTTTTATTTTATAAATATGACATTTATTCTATTTTTTCATGTTATTCATGATGTAATATGAAATTTTTTTCTTTTAATATTCTATTTGTTATAAACTAATGATGATAATATATTTTAAAGTCTTATAATGTATTATGTGATGATCCATTGACGATTAATTAAATATTAAAATAATTTAATAAAAAATTAATGAATGAGGTAACCATTGTATGTTCTAAAATGGGTAAATCTAGGTATTTGAATGTTTTATATGTATTAAACATATAAAATAAAACTAGTAATCATAATTCAACAAAGGAGTTCTATATAATGTTAGTTCAAGGAACTTATTTTGTTAACATAATTAATTATTAAAAAAATAATTTATATTTTTCAGTATCTTTTTTTCATGAAGCATAGATGATTTTCTAGCATACAATTTGAAAGGGGAATAGATTCTTCCAAATTTTTCTGTGATTCAGTTTTTTTGGTCTATACATAATTTTTTTCCCATTTTTATTTTTTAAGGGATCTCTGTCAAAGTCACTATTCAAGTAAGGATGATGATCAAAAATATGGTACATAAGGTTTATTATTCATTTCATAATATTAATTTCTCTCTTAGGAGTTTGGTATCCACATTTTATTTCATTGTATTTTTTGTATTAACATGTCATAAAATACAAATTCAACCTCCAGTCTTGATAAAAAAAGTGTTTCTTCATCATTTTACATTATTCAATAACGAGTTTCTAAAATTTTATCACAAATGACATTGTATTAATATTCATTAACTTGTATATTTTACTTTAATTTATTAAATGAATAACCCAAATAGTATCTTCCTCTTTCAAATTAAATCAATAATTACTTTATAAGTGATATAAAATGAGGTTCTCCAAGGAAATATTCATGATCCTTTATTTCCCCTTAGATCTCCATCATATTTATACTTATAGATGGTTTTTTATTTTGAGGTTTTATTACATTACTATATATATTCACATTAATATTATTGATCATTTTGTCAAATAATTTATTGGAATTTCTATTGCTTGGTCACAAAAAGATTTCCCTTTGTCAACTAAATATCTAGTTTATCCTTGTGATCTTTCTTTAGTATCTTATTTTTTCAACTTTATGATTCTTATTAATTTATATAAATATCATATTTCAAATTATGTAGGATGTACACTCACATTCAGGTATCTAATATTTTTTTCATTCTTTCTTTTAATGTGATTTTGGATAACATTTCACATTATTTCCTATATACTTTGATACATTGGACCCCTTATTGAGTTGAAATAAATTTGTATCCCTACAAATTATATACTATATGTGTAGTGATAAAATATAATTTTATACTAAATATAGTAAATTTATTCCCTAATGGAATGATATTCATATCTTTCATTTCTATATATTTTTTAAGGATTTCACATATTTTATTTCAAATATTCTTAACCTACCATAAAATGAATTATATTGAAATATATAACTCCAAAATAAATACTTATAGAGTAAATTTATCATTCAACTTGAGGAATATGTCTTTTTTATTAATTTCCTTATCTCAATTAATTTATATTTTAAATGGAAGAAATAATTTATACAGTAAATCATTATATGACCCAAGTATAATTTTTTT
This sequence comes from Viscum album, assembly GCA_963277665.1. NCBI lineage: Eukaryota > Viridiplantae > Streptophyta > Magnoliopsida > Santalales > Viscaceae > Viscum > Viscum album. The sequence goes on from OY728141.1 coordinate 933,700,208, forward strand.
TTTAAATTTCACTATTGATATTTTGTTTTCAATTATCTTCTCTATATAATTAGAATTTGTTTATAAATTTTGGATTAATTTCAATGTTCACTGGGGTTCTACTATAATCATTTAACTTCCTTTAATCTCCAATATTGATAAAATTTTAATTATTATTGTTTATATACCTTCTTGTCCATGTTTAATATTTCTAATAGCATAGGTATTTTTTTTTCAAATAACTCCTCATGTTTTTTCTCAATATTTACTAGAATTTCATTAACAACCTTACTGTTAAGTGCATGAGATTTAACCACATCTCTGATTTGTTTAAAACTGAGCTTAAATTTTCTTCTTCATAGTGACCACGTATTATTCAGGTCATTAATACATTTATCCACCTTCTTTGGTACTAAAATTATGTTTATAAATTTTTTTATAATTCTCTCTAAATATTATATAAAAATATGACATAACTTGTATATTTACATTAGTTATAGTTTTCTCTTCAATAATTTTTTCAAACAAGGTAATTTCAACTTTATTCTCATCAACATACTAAGTTGAATACATTGATATTATATTAATATTACTATAAATGTTTGTTTTCAATTTCTATCACATCATGAAATCCTCTAATATCTATTTTGATATTGATAACTTCTTTTGGTTTATCATAATCATTGTATCTTAATTGATCATCATTGACCATTTCCATCATCATGTCTTCAAAATAAAATTTGAATTTATTTTTGTCTTCTTTTTTATGATGTTCATAATTATTTGACTCTTTTCTCATAGAACTAATTTAAAACATTCCTAAAAAATTATTTCCAAATTTTTATATAAAATTTCAACTCGAGTATAACTTCTTTTGAAATTTTCATAGTAAATTAATAACATATCCTTCTTTATCTTCTCTTTTTGTATATATTACTACAATATGTCCAAATTTATTATACATGATTAATCTAAATATTTGTTTTCCTTCAAACCTACCTTTCATCTTTTTAATTTTATAGTCAGTGTTGGATCAGAATGTATATGTAGATGGAAAACAACATGGGGGGTGAATTGTTGGTTTAAAAACATTATTTTTTAATATTTAATTTAAAATAATGTAAACTAATTGAATTCAAAAAACCTCTTAAGTATTAAAATAATAATCGGAATGGGACTTATGATCTAATGAATATCATAATCAAGTTGATTTTGATGTGTATTCCACAAAACATATTTACAAATTAATCATATTCATAGTAAGTGTGGTAAGTATCATAATCACGGTGGTTACAATGATAAGAGTAAAACAAAATAATGATTCTATCATAAAGTGTATATAATAGTACCGAGTAAATTAAATAATCATAAGCACAAAAATCATAATTACAAATTAATACAGTGTAAAACAATTGTATCATAATTAAAATAGTTACAATAAATTAAATAAAAATAGAAAAATTAATTAAATCACTTCATATTAAAAATGCAACAGAAATGGAATACAAGTAAATAAATAAGATTATTTTAACCTAATTATAAGGGTATCCAATAACCTAGGATAAAGGTCTCCTGATTTATACTTTCAAGAAGTCTGTCTTACCCACACTAGGGTAAGTCCTTAATACGATACTCGAATTTTGTATGGTTGCTTATCCCTAGTAGCCCTTGATCAAGAAGGTGATCAGATCCTCTATAGTCATATCCCTAGATATCCTCAATCATAATCATAAAGATCGGCATTGCACAAGGAAAAATAAACTCTTGATAGTTAAAAGTATACGAAACTAGCTGTTCATAACTAGAAAACATCAGAGCTATCACATGAAGAAAATTTAGAAGATCTCTCATACGGTGTCTTGAATTCATGACTTTACCTCTTTAAAATGACCTTGTATTTATAGGTGTGCATACCAACAGTTATCTTGAACTCCAATAGTCATATTTTCTCTAGAATTATCAAAGATTCTTAGACACCTGGTACTTTGTTGATAATATACAAATGAATACATGAAATCATTTCAATTAACTTATAATAGAATTCATGACATCATTTTAGTTTAAAATATATCCTAATAAAGCGCTCAATTTTTTTTGGATATGATAAATTTCAATGAGTCCTATGATTTTAATTATGAGAGTTAGTACAATTTATATAATTATTACAGTATTTTCAAAATTAAAGTCTAAAAAGTGTGTATTGTAGAAGTCATATTCTTTGAGTATGATATAAATCGTATCTGGTGCTCATTATGATAGTCATGGAATGATTTATTTCTATAATTATCATGAGTATGATTTTTATCTTATGTATTATGAAAATAATAATGAAAAAATAAAAATTTATTTTCATAAAACAAAATCCCTAATGTAAGTATGATAGATTTATATATTATTTATTATAAAAACATTCTTAAAATACGTTGGAAATAAAAGAGTTAGTAACTAATTTTATAAGAAAGAGTCTTTGATTCCAAAAAAAATAGAATATAAAATTGTAAAGATACTTTTGACTCAACAATCTCCCCCTTTTTTTAATTCATAAACCACAAGACTTAAATAGAAAATTACATTATAAAACTTAAGTACAAAAAATCTTTTAATGAAATTCGATATTCAAAAGAAAAAATTTATTGTTTTCACCACTTGAGTTTTAAATCTCTTATGAATATTATATTGAATATTATTAACTCTCCCTTAGGATAAAAAATTATCTAAGGACTATATTCTATTTTTTTGTGAAATTTTCTTCCTACTAAAACATTCTCCCCTTTTTTGGAAATTTTACCCCTTTCTAAAACATTTTCCCCCATTGTGATTTAAAAAAAGGAACAGGGAATGTATTTCGATACCTAAAAAATATTTAGAGAGAAAAATATATATGAAGAAATAATGATTTTGATCAATTAAAATTAATAAAAGAACATTAATCCAAAATAATTAGGAAATATTCAATTAAACTATATATAGATGAAAAAAGCATTCATTAAAAATTCCAGAAAAAAATATGAAAAGAGTTAAAAATGATATTTCTTCTTCATGAGATTAAAAAAAATTGTTTTAAACTTATTGAATTCTTCTATATCCTCTATGAGATTATCAATACATTCTTTATAATACTGATGTTTTTCTTATGGTTCTAAATATAAATTATCCTGATTACTATTCAATTTTTCATGAGAGAGAAGATTTTCTTCAAGGGTATAAATAATTTATTCCTAAAACTTATTGATCATCAAGATATTTTAATTTTTCATTTAGACTATATCATCCTTTTAATTCTTCATCATTGAGACTTTTTATTGAAAAAAATTCAACTACTTATAAATTTCCATGATTTTTTCAGATTGGATGTCATTTGGGTTTCTGTAAACTTGTAAATACATTAATTTTTAGGTATTATCAATAGACAAATCTTTAAAAGAAACATGTATTTCATTTGCAATACTCCTCATGTATTCAATTGAATATTTATGAAAATTGATACTTGCATATTAATTATGAGACTACTTATCCACTTTGTTTCATTCCCTTTTGTGTTCATAAGAGCTGTCTTCAAAAACATTACAATCATCTTAAATAATGGTCAAGATTTCTCTAAAACTTTTGATATATTCATGTTTATCATTTTGGTTATTATAAAAAAGTCAATTTTTTTCTCAATCATTATAAACAATTAAATATTCTTTTCTAATCTATCAAAATCATGAAAAATGTACTGAACACCTTTCATTGTAATTCTATTTAATGAATCCATATCTTCAAAGAAATTAGGAAGCTATCCTAAAACCTTATTCTCATTTTAAATTTTAATGGTCCAAGTTCCTTAATCTCTATGAGAAAGGTGAATGAATTTATTGGGTTCATTCATTTTAGTAGGTGGGGATGATAAAATTCAAGAAGTTTCTTCTGATGATCTTAGGGGTACATTTCATGAATATGATTTTTAACTTTGAGTGAATTCCTAATCAATACATTTTTTCTCTTCTATATCTACTTCCTCCACTTCTTTATTATTATTTATTTCTCTTGGTATCATCATCACCATCATACTCATCAATATTCTTCATTTTACTATGCTCTTTATCATATGAATATTTTTCATTACAATCTTTTAGAGGATCATATTCTTCACTAAAAAATAGATTTCATTTTCCAGCACTTTCCTTTTCAACACATTTTAAAAAACTATCAATATCATGCATAATAAACTTTTAATTTTTCAAATTCCTTTTGGATTCATCTTCATTGAGAGAATATTCACCTTGATTTTTTTGGATAGGTCCTCGGTAGGGTCAGTACCATACTGAGGGTCTCCTTATTTCCTTTCAGCTTTTCTTTTTCTTCATTCAGTAACCACTTAATCACTATAAATTTTTTGCTTATTTTAATTTCTAGGGGAAAAAGACTTGTCTTTCTCTTCCTTTTATGATATGATCAGTATATATTTTGAAACTTTTAGAGGATCTTCAATAAATTCCTTCAATGGATTAGATTCAACATCTTTTACAATACTTCTTGATTCAATATCAAAATTAAGCTTCATACTTTTTAATCATATCTTCATTGATAAGTGGAACAATAAATTTCTATGGAACCAATTTTATTGAAACATTACAAAAAATCAAAATTTCAGTAAGAAAATTAGTAATGATTCCAAGAAACATAATAAACTATGATTTTATGGATCCGTATTTTAATTTTTTGATGGTTATAAATATGTAACCCATCAAATTAAGTTTCCTCATATTTACCAGATAATCTAGAATGAAAACATATGAGACCTTATTGGTTTCCATATCACCTTTTCATGGAATAAAAAAAATCACACATCCAAATAGAATCAAGATGATTTCCTTAATAATGATGAGTATGTTTTCTTTTGTCCTCATGAATCTCAAAAGGATATTCCTCAGATATTTTCTTATTAAATGTTCCTTTTTCTATTGGAATCATATTATAAGGGAAGAAGGAATATCCTTCTATAGGTAAACCAAGAATATTAGCATCTTTATCCATAGATACTATATAATTAATTCTATACATAAAAAAATAACTTTAAATATTTATTAATCCCAATGGTATAATAAAACACTCTAACATCATCAACATGAATTAGTTCTTGATCGGACTTCAGTTTTCCTAAACATACTGATTCCCATCCTTGAAACATGATAATTATTTTCAAAGAATAATCATACTTCTCATAAATATCTTTACTGACTAACCTTTACCTAAAGGAAATCATAAAAAAATTATTTAGGAGCCATGGTTTTGGGGTAAGACGTCGTTGATTCTAACATGAGTATGAAAACTTCTTATAAGCAAAGGCAGGTAGAGATTCAGTGAAAAGAATGAAAAAACAAATCTAGGATAGGGTAGGGAGGGAACTATTATATAGGTTGTGGAAAGTGACCATTCAAATTCTGTGGCTCATATTTAATCAAAGAGATTTGATGGTTAAAAATGACTGAACTCTTGAGGTCTTTTTTTAAAGGAAAAAAATTTATCGTATTCATCCTAAATCTGATAATGATTTTATAAAAAATACCAACAAATAGAATATAGTTGAAAATGGTTAAGGTAATAATTTATACCTATCAGAGTTTCAATATAGATTAATTGGTTTTAGTAATTAGTTCTTTTTAGAAATGAAAAACAATATGAAAATTTTGACTATGAAATATTTTGGGTATTAAAAAAATTTGAGTATGAAATATTTTGTCTATTAAAAAATTTAAGTAAGAAAGTTTTTCTGTATGAAAAAATTTGAGTACGAAAGATTTTGTGTACAGAATATTTGAGTATGAAAATAATGAGAGTTAACAATTTTATAAAACATCAAACCTATATACTCCCCTTTTGAAAATGATTAACTTAATATAAAGATTTGGTTTAAAAAATAGGTAGATATGAATCGATTAACTTACAATGATCATTACTAGATTCTGTTTAATGCATTAAAATCTATTGGAAGGTAATGGTTTCATAAAAATATCATCAAATTGTCCTTGAATTACAATTAATTGTAAAATGATATCTCCATTTAGTGTGTGATCCCTAAGAAAGTGAATCATAATATCCATGTGTTTTGTATGAGAGTGATGTGAATGGTTTTTGTATAAAGATATGGAACTAGTGTTATCACATAATATTTTAGTTTTATTAAAACTCATGACATAATAAATTAGTGTGCATTTCATCCACAACACTTGAGCACAACAACTTTTAGATTCCACATATTCAACTTTAGCAATGGATAGTGCTATTGAGTTTTATTTCTTACAAGACCAATAAAATAATGAATCTCCTAAGAAATTATAGGTTCTAGATATACTTTTACAATCCATTAAAAAACCACTAGAGTCATCATCCTAAAAGATTTTAAATATAAAATCATTTACAGAAGAATAGAATAGTCCTAAATCCATAGTTCCTTTTAAATAAAGAAAAATTATTTTTACATCTTTTAAATGGGATTCTGGGATCTTCTAGATATCATGAACATAATAATACTAAAAAAAATAGTCTATATGAATAGCTATTAAGTATAGTAGACTTCCTATGTTTGATAAAAAAGTGTCCCAACTTCATAAAGATCAATTTTTTTTGAGGTACCTATTTGTGTAATAATACTTTTGGTATTGTCATATCCATATTTTTTAAGAACATATTTAATATCCATATGTTGAGATATATAAGTTCCTTCTTGTTTTTCATAAATTTGAAAACCATGAAAGAATGTTAGCTCACCCATCATACTCATTTCAAACTCATATTTCACAAGATTCAAAAAAGTATCTATTAAAGATTTCTATGTAGATAAAAATATAATGTCATAAACAAAAGTTTTTAAATATCAAAACATTTTTGTTTTATTTATTTATGAAAATAGTTGGATCACCAGTTCCCTTAACATAATTATTTTGTAACAAAAATCATATTAATCTATCATACCAGGCTCTAGGGGCTTGTTTAAGGCCATATAAATCTTTGGTAAGTTTATAAACATATTCAGGATGTTTTGTGTCTTCAAAACCAGGAGGTTGTTCAACATAAGATTCCACCTGAACATATCCGTTATGTAAAGAACAATTTACATCCATTTGAAATAGTTTTAAATTAATGAATACTGGAAAGGATAATAGAATTTGAATATATTCATGTCTAGCTACTGGATCATAGGATTACCCATATTCTATTCCCTCTTGTTGATTATAACCTTTAAAAAGTAGTATTTCTTAATTTCTAATGATTATTCCATTTTCATCAAATTTTTTTCTTCTGAAAACCCTTTTTACTCTAATGAATGATGTTTCTTTAGGTCATTCATACAATTTCCATAAATTGTTTCTTTCAAATTCATTTAGTTAATATTTCATAGTCTTAATCCAATATTCATCACAAATTGGGAAAGAAAAGAAAAATGTTCTATTTCATTTCTCAAATAACATCTAGTCCTTAGAGGTTGATTTACATCACCAATGATACTATCACTCGGATGATTTATAAGAAACAACTAAATTGGGGTTTGTAAAATCCATTCATCAACATAAGATATAAATTATTCCATAGTTAATACTTAAAAAATAATTTCTTGAGTATTATCCTTATTAGAAGAGTTTTTTATCATATTTTGATAATCAGTTTTGAAAAACACATCAGAAGATGTAAATTGGGATTTTTTAGAAACAAAAGGATAAGTTTTATCAAATTTAACACGTATTGTTTTCTCAATAGTACACAAGTTTTTATTTAAAACTCTATATGCTTTAGAGGTATTGAAATAGCCTAAAATATACCTTCATCGGATTTGGGTGTGAATTTTTTTAAATTTTATATTGTATTCAAGATGAATACTTTGCATCCAAATTCTATGAAGTATGAAACCTTTTGGTTTTTGGCTTATCCATAACTCATAATTATTTTTATTAAGAAATGGTGTAATTAAAACTTGATTTATAGCATATAAAGTAATACTTACTGCTTTAGCCCAAAAGTGTTTAGAAATAGAGTATTCAGTTAACATGGTTCTTATTATTTCTTAAAGAATACGATTTCTTCATTCAACAATGCCATTTTACTGAGGAGATCTAGGTGATGAAAAGTTATGTGTATTTCCTTTCATTCTACATAAAGTTTCAAAATCAGAATTTTCAAATTTTCCACCATGATCACTATGAATAGTTATCGATGAAAGGTTTTTATCATTTTTACTTTTTCTACAAAAGTTACAAAATAACAATAGCCTTTAGATTTATTTTATAGAAAATAGACACTTGGCTATCTAGTATAATCATCAACTAAAACAAATACATAGTACATTATTCTAATACTTCCAGTTTTTGTGGGACCAAATAAATCAATGTGTACTAATTGTAAATAATTAGTAGTTGAGACTTAACTAATTGATTTAAATCCTGAATTATATTAATTTTCCACGTTAATAAGGTCAAAATATTTTTAATAATCAGATATATGTTTAGGATGATCTTTAACACATCTTTTCTTATACAACTTACATATATTTCTAAGGTTATAGTGTCCTAACCTTATATTCCATAAACAATATTATTCTGGCATTAAACTTAGGAAAGGTAAGTCTAGGATCCTATGGTATTTTAAGTTAAGTGTATAAGTATTCCCATGTCGATGGGAAAAAATAATGAAATCATCCTTGGAATTATATACTATACAATTATGATTCCTAAAATTCATAAGGTAACCTTCATCACATAATTGACTTATGATTATAAGGTTTTGATTACAACCATTAAAATATAAAACATTTTTGATTAAAGCTTTTCTAAGAATAACAATATTACATATAACGATAATTTCTCTTTGAGAATTATCTCCAAAGGTTACTCTTCAAAATTTCATTTCGTTAATATTTTCAAATAACTCATTGTTTCCAGTCATGTTCCAGAAACATCCACTATCAATGTACCATATATTCTTCTTTTTGTTACTCTCTATTTTTTCTTGATAACAAAACAATTAGTTTTTCAGAAGAGAAAATTTCTTGGGTCTAGAAATGTTAGTAAGAAATATTTTTGAAATCAAAAATTATTTTGGAAAATTAGATTTGTGGAACCCCAAGGATTTAATTTTATTTAGGGAACAATTTTTATTCCAATTACCTCCCCTTTGAAACTTTTTAGAAAATAGGGGCACCTTTAGAAACAAAATAGTTTCTGCTAAAAATAGTTTTCAATTAGAATAACCAATTCTATAAATATTCATAAGAGGAATAATTTTTTTATACATCTTATCAAAACCTTCCTTTCCAGAAATAAAGTTCGATTAAAGTTTCATCAAATAAAAAAAATTTAGACATTAGTTTTAGAACTATTTTTTTTCATCTTGAATAATGTTTTCATAATTTATTTTTGTTTTAAAAACATTTTTCTTGGAAATTTATTTTTCAAGATACTTAGAAATCTTATCCTTATTAGAATTATATTTTTCAAGGTTTTTGGAAATAATATCGATTTCAAAATATTTTTTATCAATATATTTGTAAATATATGATACTTATTTTATTAAAACAATTATTTTATGATTTTCCTTTTCATGTTTTCTTTTTATTTTTCAATTCTATTTTTCAAGAAGTTTGGAATATCTAGATACCTCTTCATAATAAGGTAATTTTTCCCCTACTAAGAATGATTTTTCATCCAAATATATAGAATTTTCCTTATCAAGTTAATTGGAATGTAAATACATTTTAGTTAAAGATTATATATTACGTAACTTTTTAACGAGACATTGATTTTCAAATGGTATTCTTCCATAGAGACCAATATTTTTCTGATTTGATATTTCATTGTCAGAAGAATTTATAGAGGAATATCATCCACTAGAACTCCATCAGTCATTGACTTTAAATAATTTATTTCCTTTGTATTTATAATAATTTTTCTGATTTCTCTCATAATACATTTCTTTTTTTGTCTTTCCTTTCGTTCTTTTGAAAATCTGTTCTAATATGTCCATCTTTATTAAATTCATAATAGGTTAATTCAGTATCTTTCTTATCCTTATTACTTTTATTATATCAATACTGAAAATATTTATTTCTAACTATCTTGTTTATCCCTCAAGCAAGATTTTCTAACTCAATTTTTGAATGTTCTTATTCACTTGATTCCAATTGAAAAATCACATTATTTTTCATTGATGAATTAACTATCCTTTCAGGAGTATGTGCTTTTATTGGATCTGAAGTAGAAGTAAATGAAACTCCACCATTATTTTTTTTGGATTTCCTAATATATCTTTTTAATCTATTATTATATTTCAAAATATTTCCAAAAAGTTCATCAAGAGTAACATTAATAAGCTTTCTTGATTCATCAAATGTTGTTCCTTTTGATTCCCACTCATTTGGAATGATGTCTATAATATTTTCCACAAGGATTTCATCATCTAATCCTTTTTCTACCGTAGTTTTTAAACTATTACAAATTCTCATTAAATTTTTTTGAACCCTAATAAATGGTTCTCCATAAGGGAATTCAAATGCCTGATAATATACTCTTAACATGGCTCTTATAGTATCAATAAATTTTGAAGTATCAAAATGAGTAATCTCTAGACTCTTCCAAATAATATTTTCTACTTCACAAGATAAAATATGGCTATATATATTCCTAGTCATAGAACAATGTAATTTATTTTATACCTTATAATTCAATTGATATTATTATTTCTCTTGATTAGTAAAGGTTCTAACTTCCTTGTTTAAAATTTTATAGTCTCTAGTTAGCATAACAAAGTTATCAACTCTAGTATTGATTACGAAGGTCATCGTTATGTCTCTCCAGTATTCAAAATCTTTACCATAAAAAATTGGAGGTCTTGTGGGATTGAGATTATTTATTTAACCAACATTAAGTATTTCCATCTTATACAAATCATTTTTCCATAGTACACTTTAGTGTAACACATATTTATAAACAAAATTTTTATAAAAAGGAATAAAGATAACTTTCAAAATAAAATAATAATTAGTAATTATTTGACCAGTGGAAACTAGCTATGCTACCAATTGTTGGATCAGAATGTATATGTTGATGGATAACTACATGAGGGAGGGGGGGGGGTGAATTTTCGGTCTTAAAAAATTAATTTTTAATCTTTAGTTTAAAATAATTTAAAGTAATTAAATTCAAAAAACCTATTATGTATTAAAATAATAATCAAATTGGGACTTAGGATATGATGAATATCATAATCAAGTTGATTTCGATATGTATTTGACCGGTCATATTTAGAAATTAATCATATTCATAGTAAGCATTGTAAGTATCATAATCAATGTGGTTGAGATGATTAGAGTAAACCAAAATAATTATTTTATCATAATGTGTATAGAATCATAATGAGTAAATAGAATATCATAATCATAGAAGTCATAATTACAAAGCAATACAGTATAAAGCAATTATATTGTAATTAAAGTAGTTATGATAAATGAAATAAAAATATAAAAATGAAATAAATCAATTTTTATTAAAAATGCAGAAGAAATGAAATACAAGTAAATGAATACAATTATTTTAACAGAAAGAGAAGGGTATCCAATAACCTATGATAAAGGTCCCTTGATTTATACTTTCAATAATGTATTCCATACTCACACCAGTGTAAGCCCTCGATACGATGACCGTGTTTAGTCTGTCTACATATCCTTGAAAGCCCTCAATCAAGAAGGTTATCAGATCATCTGTCTTCCTATTCCTTGAAGTCCTCAATCATAATCACAACGATCAAATTCACACAATGAAAAACAAACTCTCAAGAGTTAAAATTATATAGAACAAATAGTTCACAACATGTAAACATCAGATCTTTCACATGAGGAAAATTTAGCAGAGATGTCCCACAGTGTCTCAAATTCACGTCTTGAGTTATTTCAAATCACTTGGTATTTATAGTCGTGCATCCCAATAGTCATCTTGAACTCTAACAGTCATATTCTCTTCAGAATTCTCGGAGGGATCTAGACACCCTGCACTTAATTGATTATATAAAAATAAATACATGACATAGTTTCAATTAATATATAAAAAAATGCATGATATCATTTTGATTTAAAATATATCTTAACCAAATGATCAAATTTTATGGATATGATAAGTTTGAATGAGTCTGATGATTTTTGTTATGAGAGTTAGTAGGAATTATATCATTATGAATTTATTATCTGTATGAATATCTGGATAGTTTGTCTAATAAAAGTCATATACGGTGAGTATGATATAAATTCTATCCGGTGCTCATTATGATAGTCATAGAAAGAGTTATTGATGTAATTCTCATGAGTATGATTTTTATCATATGCATTATGAAAATTGTAATGATAAAATATGAATTTATTTTCATAAAACAAAAGCCTTAAAGTATGTATGAAAAATTGTCATATGATTTATTATAAAAACATTCATATAATACATTGGACATAAAAGAGTTAGTAACTATGTTTTTAAGAAAGTATTTTTGATTTCCAAAACAAAAGTAATAGAAAATTCAAAAAGAAACTTTTGAATCAACATTCAGTAGTGATAAAACTATATAACTTGTATCTTAAACAAAATTATAATAGCTTATATATTCACTATTGATTACCTTGAATGTATACTCCAGGTATAAGAGAATTGTCATTCCATTTTTCCTAACCCTCATCCCACATGTGAAAAAAATACATTATAGATAATTATAATATATTTTATAAGGACCGAATTATTTAATCACTAATACCATTGAATTTCATATGAAACATATATCATTAATACACTTTACTTCAAGATATATTACATAATGTTACATATAACACTACCCAAGAAGATCATTAGGAATAATTATTTTGTGTAATATGGTACATAGTATATCAAATTGATACATAGATATAACAAAATTATAGAAAACTTCATTAACATGCTCTCAAATTTCATTTCTATTTTAAAACTGATTTTCATAACCTGGGGACATAAATATGAAAGGGGTTAGATATAAATCCAAATAATATTATAATAAATGAATAAAATGAATAATTAATTATATATTATTCAAAAGTAATTCCAATGGGACATAAAATGTGTGAGAATCTTAAACACGAACATCAAACCATGAGATATGTTGATAAAAAAGGAAACATTATAATGTGGAGAAAACTTAAAGCATGGAATCATAAACATAATTCAATTCTTTACAAAAAGAAAACATAACATAATGTGATAATAATAACTTACCTCACACTATAAATTGATCCTTATGAGATTAAAACATTACACAATTCACTGGAGGACAATATAATTATAGGACCACCCATCAATTTCATATCTTATACATTCCTAACTGTTCCACAAAGATTATACAACATAGGATCATATTTTATCATATTTAGTGACATTATTAATGTGTGTGGGATATATAAATAAAGTACCAAATCAATTAAGTATAGGAAATTCTTGGTAAATATCCTTGAGTGGGAATGGGTATGAGTATTCACAGAACAAAATTTTATCATGGAAAATCATAGGATAATTTTAGCAGTGTAATGTGGGTGCTCAAAGATTCATGATTTAGATTAATGATATTAAAATGGGTCTCCAATCACATTGAAATCATAAGGGAATCTTGAGGGATATGTAAGAACATTACCAAACATGAAAACATGGTAATTAAAAGGAAAAAGACATAAATTATGCCTAGTAAAGAGGAGAGGGAGAGGATCCCTTACCTTGAGAGGGTTATATCTAAAGCTTGGGGGACATTATTGAGATTAGGGGGAACATTTTTAGGTATCTAGATAGGTAAGGGATTAATAAAGTCATGCTCCATGGTTTTTAAGTAAAGATAATTGGGATCTTGTGTGGGTTTATATAAAAAATGACATAGCAGTTCTTTATTATTTTCCTATCATAGGTTTCAGAATCTATAAAATAATGTTTAAAAAAATACCATGTTTTTTTAACACTCAATGATTTTAAGGTATGTATCCTTTTAAATTTAATCTCTTTGATTGCTTACATTACACATAACACCCAACTTAAATGAATAATAAAATACTATTATGTGATTATTATAACCTAGTCGTTAAATTGGAGGGAATGACTAGAATTAACCACATTATCAAATTTATATATTTTATATTAAATAATATTATTTTATCCTAATCCAATATATTGAATCCATAGATAATAATAAAAATAATTTTATACGTAAAAGGCTATATTTTTATCAAGGGAGTTTTTTCACCTTTTAATAGGGGAGTTGTTTTAAAAATAAATTTTTACACTTTTATAAATTCTATTTAATAAAATAAACTTCATTTTTAAAAGTGTAATTTTGAATTTTCTTACTGTGTATTTTTTAATTTTTCAAAAAAGATTGATTTTCTAGTAAATAATGAGAGATTTTTATAAAACTTTCAATTTACTTATATTAAAGTCTCTTTTAGATTTTAAATTTATATCAATGGAACATAATAAATTCTTAGTCATAAAAAATAAAATATATTTAATTTTAATCATCCTTTTACCATATTTTGGTAAAAGTAAATTATTGGGCCTAAAAATAGAATTTTTAAATAAAATAGTTTTTTTGTTGCGTTTTTTAGTATTAATTTTAAATTTGACTCTAAAAATTTTGGGTTTTTAATTTCAAAAAATTTTATTCCCTATTTCGATTTTTAATGCCCAAATTTATTAAATAGTACTATTTTAGTTTTTGGGAATATGAACAATAACCTTGGTAATTTTCATTACCACAATAAATGGTAAATCGGGTAATATTCGTTGAAAATAAAATAATAAGAACTAGAAAAGGACCCTAAGACTTCTACTAAGTTTATTGGATGAATATATTTCATCAATAATCAATTTTTATTCGTTTATATGTCCATTTGGATGAGGTTTTGATATTTAAAATATTTTATTTAATGAAAAGTAAAAGATGTCATACTCGTATTTTTAATATATATATATATATATATCATTTTTAATATAAGGTTATTTAGAAGATATATTCAACTAAAAATATTCATTTGAAATATAAAATATTTATATACATCATGGTAATTTATTTATAATTTTTAGGGAAGATATAAGTACCTTAAATAATAATACAATGATGATGCAGTAATTATTTTATTAATGGAAGAATCAAATAAATGATATTAAAATATTAAAATCAATATAATTTCATAAAATTAATTTTATACAAGAATTTTCTAGATCAATTTGACTTATTTGGGTTGTTTTAAAAGATATTTTTCGAATTTATATTGTTTTACTAATTTTATTAAAGTCAAAGTAATTAATAATTATTAAAATTGTCATTATGAATAGTTTATAGTAAATAATATTTTATTAAATGATATAAAATTCATAAAAATATTATATTCATCCAATAAATTAGGATAATGTTGAGAATATCATCCATGATTCACTTATAGGTCGTTTTGAATTTTACAGTAATATTATTAACCATTTACTATTAAAATAATGGCTACCACAGTTAAGGTAAAAAATTACTAACCAAGAGGTTAATAAAAATTAGAAGGTTTAAAATGACACCAAAACTAATTTAAATTATATTTTTAATGATATTAAAAACCTATAATATATTTTATTCTAATATCTTTCCATTTTGAGTTTTTTTATGTTAAATTAATTTATTATAATTTAATATTTTGAGAAATTCCAAAAGCTTCCCTCATGTCAAATAAAAGGGAACCTACTTCCTCACTTATTCATAAAAGTTTGTGCTCTATTGATCAACCAAAACCTGATAATTTCTCATATAAAAATCATTATCCATGTTATGGAGGTGATGGTGTTCTTATAACACCAAACCTAGTGTCCCAAAGAATAGATTCTGAAGGAAGTTCATCAAAGAATAGGTAATTGTATTTTGTGAATCATTCGGGTTTATTTTGTCTTATACTTCCTCTTAATGAGTTTTTTCAATTCTAAAATAATAAATCATGTATCATATATATAATGAGGTGTTATTATGATTATGGAACAACCATATTATACCTTTTTTACTCCCTACGGAAAACAAAAGCATCACACATACGTATGTACAACTTACCATCTCCACATAGAAATGTGATTATTTTTTCCATCAGCACATTACTTTAAAGGATATAATGATATAAATGATAGATTTATATTATAATTATGACATGATATTAATTATATAAAAACTAATATGTCATCTAATTCCTTACCATTTTTCCTTTAAGGTAATGATATTGTATTTCGCCCGTACGTACGACCTACTGTCTCCACAAAGTGACGTGATTAATTTTCTATGGTCAAAATTTGAGAATGGTTATAATAAATGTATTTAATGAATAAATATTATATTTTTGAAATTAATATTATTATAGAGATTTTGGATCTATATCCTATGGATTACGAGACATTCAAGACAAAAATAAGAATGACAACATAAGGCAATTAACACCCAAAACATCGAAATAAATCAAATATTATAAATAAATGAGTGGTAAAATTATATTAGAGGATAATATATGATATCATAAATATTAATATGACCCTTTTATATGTAAATAATATGTTTAAAACTACTATATAAATTTTTTGTACATTTATAGTGGAAATAAGACCTAAAGTCATGGTTTTTCTTGTCTCACCATTACTTCTGTGAGATATATGCCTTATTCACCACTTATCTATTGTGAGTTGTGAATGTATACTTCCATTTTATATATAATATCATGATTATATTTATACTCATGGTATTAAATATTTTATTTAATTATCATTACTTTTATGGGGTTTACGACTTAGAAGTTAACGAAGTTGTAAGAGTTTATTTGACAATCTCATCATTATTAAATATTGATTCTATTTAAGTATCCACTAGGGAATATTTATCATCAATGTTTGGGTTTTCAAAAATAAATTTTTTAAAAAGTTTCTAAATATTATAGTACAATTGGATAAATTCATATTTATCCATTTTTTTCTTTCTAGAAATATGTTTTGAAAGAATATTTATGTCTCTTTCAAAATGAATCCCCTTTGGATTTTATTGAAAATGTAAAAAGAATATTTTTTTAATGTGTATGAAATGAATCTAATTTTTATCCTTCAGGACCAATATATTTCTTTAAATCATCAATTATAATTTTCAAATTGTTATTTTTAGAGAAAATTATTTTCAAAATGTTTTCTAAAATTTTTGTTTTAAAAAGTGAATTTGAAAGTGAAAAAGAATATTTTCCTCAAGAATGTTTTTAAATATATTTTTTTGAATGAAATCAAACTATTAATGTACTTATTATACACTATAGATATGTTGTGTTAATATCATTGTTATTATTTCAATAGATGGTTTATGGTTAGTTTGATTGTATATGTGCTATTTTGATATAATTCATCATATTTATCTAGATGTCTTATGGAAATTGATTGGGGAATGTCTTAAAATTTCATATTATATTATTTATATATGAATATTTAGGTTGTTTATGATTCACACCTTTCATATTAGGAATTAATTATACTTAGTAAGTGAGGGAGGTACCATTATAGCACCTCAGTGCATTTGTAGGTCTGATGAGACAAAATAGTTTGGGTATTGGCCGAGACCTTACCCATTTATGTGTCGTGTATTGGGAGAATCTTTGATGTTATTCTTACGATTTACACAATTATTTATTAAAAAATTATGAGATCAGTTATTTATATTTAATGTGATTATTCAACTAGAATAATATCCATTGTTAAGTTTCGTTCTCCTTTTATTGTTTGTATGCCATTATTTATCATTTATTATTATTACCATATTATGATCAGGATATTTATTAAACTTAATGTATTTATTTTATTTACCAAAAAATATTTTTTATTTCTTATTTATTCAAATATTCCATTGTACTCTTACCCTTACTAAGAATTTGAGCTCACCCCTTTCTTATGTTTTATATTCCCCAAGATTCGATGAAGGTTACTATAAATGATATGTAGGGTTATGCTAGATGGGATAAATTTATTCTTTCAAAAATATATTTTTTAAATCATATTACAAGTTTAATGTAAGACTCATGTATGTATCTATTTTACCAAGAATAATAAACTAATATGTCCTTTGGGATGCGATTTACTTGTGTCTTATACCAATATAATAAAGCACGACACCAATTTTGGGCTACTAGGGTTAGGGGAATTACAATTTTCACCCATCAATTATACCTAAGTTAATTGGTTTTTATTATTTTTTATTTTTATAAATGTATTTCATTAAAATATTACAATTAGTGATGTTTAAGTGAGTCATGTTCATAAATAATCGATTTAAAAATTTTAATATATAATATAGGTTTGGGGGTATTCATAATGGGTTTATAAAATTTATAAAATAAATTCAAAACCATATTATATTATATGGGAAATATATATTTGTACATTTATACCCTTAAAATAAAATATCACACAACTTTTGGGTCATTATGATGTCATAATACACACCAGATATTTACACCGTATTTAATTTTGACCAAAAAAATTTGAATATCTCCTAAAATTATTAAAAAATAACCATTGGATAATTTTGAGAATATGATTTGAAAAATAATATTTATTCTACCCAAAAAATATCTATGTATGAAAATTTAAACTTTAAAATAAAAAATCCACATATATTAAAAAATACATGTTTTTTTACAACAACAGTTTTTTGACCCTTATAATTTTCTTGGAATTCATGAGATTATATTATAATTTATATTTAATAGAAAATATTTAATAATACAATTTTATTAAAATATAGTTTATTTAAAATATTCTTGAATTAATTAAAATAAATCATCTTAATTTAAATGATACATTTTCAACGAAAAAACAATTTTTATTTCATCATATCAAAATATAATTTTTAACAAGATCAATATCTAATCATTGAAAAGTTATAATAATCATAAAATATAAATATTACCCTTATTTTATTAATATATATATATTAATACTTTTATTTTCCTTATACATAACCCTTTATCACACCCACAAAATGCCTAAGGGTAAGGTGTGTGATCGTGAAATATTTGTTAGGTGGTTAGATGAACATGGTTTGGGGCATGATATCGATGATATTTAAATTCTATCATAAATGGATTAAATCATACTTTAGTTATTTAATACCATATTTAACATGATCAAGAGTAAATAACACTTATGCTATGTCCCTCAAAAGCCCTGATAAGATGGATTCATAGGGTATGATCCTACTGGTCGAGGTCGTCACTTCAATCTTCTATATCAATTAGTCTTTATCAAAACCCATTATATATAACTGTCAAGAGATAACTAATAAACCTCTATATTATCTTTTATTAAGATGATTAATAGTATTTTAATTCTAAAAGTATATAACATTATAAAATAACCAAATCAGTGAATGTGTTTTCTATAGCTACATTACTTAATAAAAAATTTATTCATTAAAAAAGGGAACATCATTTATTAAATTTTGGGTCAATAAATTATTCCCCCATTTAAAAATTTAACTATTTAAATTTTCATTTAATAAAAAAAATAGATGAGGATACTTCTATTTCATTACCTCTTCTGGTTCCCAAGTTACTTTTGCAAACTTGTTGTTATGACATAACACAATGGCCAGATGAGTTGTCTTGCTTCATGGATCCTTGTCTATATGATTGAATATATTCATCGGCTACTACTCATATGAAATAACACTCTATAATAGTAACACCTCTTGATTTACTAAATTTTGGGGTTTGGTATGTATTTCCTTTAAAGTGATACATGGATCAAATCTTATACTTGATATAGTCTTTATGGGAGTGTTTGTTGATAGGTTATTTCTACAATGTGATCAAAGATCTAAAATGGACAAATGTATCTAGGAATAATATTTTCCTTATTCCCAAACCACATGAAATTATTCCTTGGTGATATAAGAATGGATAATTTATCACTAAACTCAAACTAAAAGTCTCTTCAATAATTGTATATAAGATTTTAATTATACTTTGTGCGGATTTGATATGAAACTAAGTGGTTTTAACCATACCTTTCATATCTTGGATAATATTTTTTCCCAAAATCTTCCTCTCTCCATCTTCATCCCATCATGTTGGAGTCCAACACCTATTCTGTCACACTCCGACCTTGGAACTTCATTTAATTTATTCTTTTATAGATTTTGAATATTTTGGTTGAGGTTTGGGTAGGGTTATTAGTTTTAATTTTATAGTTTTTTAGTTATAGGTTGATTTTTGGACAGTGTAAATTTTTTATACTTGGCTTGGAGGTTAACACTATAGCCGATTGAGGAATATAGTGTTTCCAGTTCCTTTTATTCTTGCATAGTATGAATTGAATGGTTTGGGCATGGATTGCCGTAAAATTTTCTAGGTCTAAGAGAAACCATGTGGCTTGTATTTGGGTGACTAGGACATGAATCATAGATTGGAATGGTTAGGAGAAAACGTGTGAGAAGCATGTGGGGAGGCTCTATGATTTGACATAGCCAAAGAACATAGTTGGTGAATAGTTTTGAAAACTATGAGGTCAAACCATTCAGGGTATCCCTTCTCTCTAGTAGGGTGTGCATGATTGGAACATTGTTTAATAATTAGTGTGGCCAAACTATGTGAGTTTCCTAGATTTCTTAAAACTTGGAATTCCAAGTTTTATCCTCTTATTTTTTAAAACATTTCAGGATTTACTTCTCCTTGGATCATTTTTGGAACATTAAGAGATCCCAATCACCCTTCCATGGTTTCTCTCCCTCTTTTGGTGATCCTAATTTGCATCTAAGGTGATTTCTTTTAGTTTTGGGTGGATACAATCTTATCCACTTCCTCTTCTCTTATATTCTTGTTTTCTTTTGGTGGGGTTTCCTCTTGGTCAAAACCTAATGATTAGGGTTAATGTGAGGATTGTTTTTCATTTGAATCTATACTATGTAGATTTCCTTTTGGGATCAATTCTTCCATATCCAAAAGTTTTTTCATGTTTTCATGTCATTGAGGTGGGAGTTTCAATCTATTTCCCTTTTGAAACATTCCATTTGATTCTTGTGTTTTTGTAAATATTTTTTAAATGTGTCTTTCATTATTTTTATTTTTTTGTTTGGATTATTATGGTGTTTTCATGTTGGAAAACATGGTGGAAATGGTTTTCAAAGGGTTTCATTAATTATTCCTATACATCAAGGTGTTTTATAAAATTAAAATTGGTATTTAAAGATGGATATGGGTGTTCCAGATGGTATTTTTCTTTTCCTATGATTGGGTAATTTGATTTGGCTGTTAATTGGGTGTTGCGTGTGGGAATTAGTGAATTTTATGGTTTGACGCTTATGTGTGTCTTGTGGTGTTTTGTGGTAAAGCTAGTACCATTTCATTAAAAATGTTTTTGGGTGCTTTCATGGATACATAAAGAGTGTTATTGGAAATTGGCACACCCATATGTGCAATGGGTGCACATAAGGATGGGCCAACAAATGATAACGACCCTTGAGAATGATTCTTCCCTTATACACCATTTTTCAAGGGTACATATCCTTTTTTATCATTCATTTACTTTCCATAATCCCCAATGATTATGGTTCTATGAAACTACTATTGTTTTCAAAAATAGTTCTGTGACTTTTAAATGGTGACTTGGTGATTTAAGTGGATTTAAGTGTGGTTCCAAATGTGTTCTCTAAGACTTGGCCTGCTTGGAATGTAGAGGAGTGTTTTGTTAACTAAATTGAAAAAAGTCCATGTTTCCAATTTTTCATATTATTTTATGTTTTCACCTTGGTTTGGAAACAATTTTTCATGTGGATTTTGATTTGAAATGTTAATGGCTCAGTTTTTATTTTATAATCTTGTGGAAAATGATTTGAAAATTTATGTGATGTGAAGGACTGGTTGGCACTTTTTTATGGTTTAATGTAACATGGGAACTTATATGGAGGATCCTTTTATGTGAGGATCATCTCATAGGTGGTGTTAGTATTTGGGCTAGGAAAATACAGTGGCTGTGGGTTTTGGTTTGAGCCATGCATGTGATGATATCCTCATTCACAATGTATTAATATCATAGGATTCCTAGGAATCATCTATAGGGTCGAGTGATAGTTTATTTTTGACCCCAATTAGATGGGTTGGTACCCCTGGATTAGATGAGGCCAGGAGGGATGTTCCACTTGATTATCTAGTTTAGAGAGGTTAGTTGGTCATTGACTGTGGAGATACACCATATTTCTTTAGGTAATTCCAAACTAAGTACGTCTAGGGATCACTTATAGATATGTTTAGTAAATTCCCAAGATTATAGATCAATATAAACCTATTTACATTTCTTCAATTTGGGATATATGTTCTATTAGTTTTTTCCTAGTTATTTTTTTCCTTTATTTTTTAGTATCGAACTATTATTACCCGGTTCAGATTATTATTTGGTTTTTATTTATGAAACTGATATATATTAAAATGGAAACAAGTTTTAAAAATTAAAAATGGTGTGTTCTTTATAAAATTGGATTTCTCTAGAAAGGTGTGTATGGATTTTGAAATTAGAACTTCTATTTTCTATATATATTTCAAACTAGTGACTATCAACTATTTTGAGAAAGGAAATGTGTTGAATCTATAGTGATTTACAACTAAGTTTTTTATACCCACACTCTACTTGTCCCACTCCTCATTGGTAGACCTGATCTATTTTAAAATTCAAGGTTTCTGGTTAAGTATTCCTTTTAAGTAAGTTGGTCTTGTGGTTGGTGGTGACAGTGAGGTCACATAGAGATCATTTTAGTGTGAAATGGTTTTAGTCTTATATTTAGTTTCTATTTTTTATCATTTATTGCATCTTTATTAGTTTGTATATTTATTTTAGTTCAATTTTGGTTTTTCTACGTGATATATTTGGTTATTTGAACTTGTTTGTTTGTGTATAAATCATTCACATTTGGATTATATTTGATTCATAGTGATAGTCGCCAGCCTAGGAAGATCAGGAACACCTCTCGGGCATTTTCTCGAACCAGGTCGAGTGTTAGGTTGGATGGATACCCATCATGGTTCATGACATCTACCCATACAAAGCCTCATAAGGTGCCATTTGAATACAAAATGGAAAATGTTGTTACATGAGAACTCCACTAGGGAAAGGTGTTGGTCCCAATATCCTTATAAATGAATTGAACATGATATCATAATACCCTCTGGATAATGAATGATCCTTTATAATTTACTATCTATATGAGGGTGATAAGACTTGTTGATGCTCAGTTATATATCCAATGCTTATTGAAGATATCTACAAAACCATGAGGTAAAACTCATATCTAAATAAAAAATAATGGAGAGTGGTACTCCATGAAAACTTACTACATACCTTATGTGTATCTTAGTGAGTTTTTCAAGGTAGAAATATTACATGATAGTAATAAAATTCTCTAACTTTATAGGGTGATCGACTACCACCATGATGACATTATTTACATAAAATATCCTAATGAGTCCTACAATGAAATCTGTTGTTATATTTTCCTATTTCCATACTGGAATAGGAAATGGATTCATTGTACCCTAAGAATTATATTGTTCATCCATGTATTTTTGGCATACCAAGTATTGAGATATAAATTCTATAATCTCTCTCTTTATGTTATCCAATAAAAAAATTTATCCAATTTTTTTACATCTTACTGATACTTATATGAATAGAGAAGGATGATCTATTCATAACATATCAAAGTTCCCTCTATAACTATGGTATAGATGGAACACCTATCCATGTTACAAACCTTATAACTCCATCTTTAGAAAATTAAAACTCTATAATATTCACTTATTTTTTCTATAGTACCTCATTATCCTTCTCATCTTTCTTGACCCTCTCAATAATGGCTGCTTGTGAAGTTATTTTGGAAAAGTAGGATTTAAATCATTTTTTATTCCTAAATACATCCTATTCATGTCTATGATGATTGGATCCCTTTCAATCCACATCAATGATAAAGTTTTAGGACCCCTAATACTCAAAGAATATTCCATATTTATTGCATTACTAATATAGAAATAGATTAAACAATATTAAACATTGATTTGATCTAACTACCTTCATTCAAATATATTAATAACCTTTTGGTTTAATATATTTTTAAGGATTTTATGACATGTATATATGGATTACTTTTCTCTCTAGAGATAATTCTACCAAATCATTAATGAAAACATAACCACATCAAATTATAGATCATGAGTTGTGTAGTTTTTCTCATGGATCGTTAGTTAGTAAGAGGCAAAGGCTATGAATTTTTAATCTTTCATGAGTACACAACCTAAGACCTTTTTGGATGCATTGATTTAGATAAAAAATCCTTCCCTACTAGTCAGTGATGTAAGAACAAGTGTAGTGATATGTCTATTTTTCATATCTTTAAATATATCTTCACATTCATCATTATAGAAAAACCTGACTCATTTCAGAGTTATCATGGGTAGGAAGCCTAAAAATAATTATATGTTTCTCAAAAATCGACAATAGTATCATGATAATCATATTAAACTATGGATTTACATCACATAGGTTAGTCTTTGAAATCCTTCAATTTCCTCTATTCTTTGAGGGTAAAAAAAATATTTGTTGGGGATAAAATTCCCCATGGCTATTATTTTTTACCTATATTAGTTAGATTGAGAACATAACCTCTCATCTAAGATGAAGAAAATAAATGTTTTTAGGAAATAGATTAGTGAATTCCATTAAAATGGGAATGTTATTAAGGATGATCTTTTCTTTTGTCTCAATAATTTCATTAATAAACGGTTACTCATAAGACAAAAAATATCCGTTCTTTACATGATGATACCAAAGCTGGTTCAACAACAACCTTATGATTTTATATAATTGAAGGGTTATTCATGGTACGATGGGTGAATTAAAATTATAAAATTAAAACCATTAAATAACTAGGATAAAATAAAATTACACTAAATGTATATTGATAATATATTTATGAAGAACATTCCTAAAAAATTCAACTTATGATACAATAGTCCTATATGTTTTCCCTAATGATATCAAATCCTTTGGGGTGGTGACTCAATGTTCTTAGAAAACATACAATATATACTAATGTGGCAATAATTAAAATACAACATGACATACATATCTCTTAGTCATAGGTTAAATGTACTTTATTTATCATGATCTATCTATGTATAGTACATTCCTTGTTCTTTTGTTCTTGGAGATTTTTTGTTCTTATAATTCATGTTATCCCTTATAATAGAGCATTAGCTTGGATAATTCCCAATTTCTCTATATTTACAAAATATACACATTAATGTTACCTTATATTTTACATTATTTCTCTCCAAAACTTATTCATTTTTCTATGAAAGTTGTCTACTTTATGCCCTATATTTCTACACTTATAACATCTCCCAATTCCATTTTGAAATTACCCTTCATTCCTATTTAAATTTTTTTTTCACAAATGAAATCCTATATTCTTTCTTTTATCTACATTATTATATGAATTTCCTTGAGTCATCATCCTCTTCCACTTTGATTTGTTTAGACATTAAACTATGCAAAAGTTGTTAATTGTGTTTTTTGATAGATGGTTTGGCATAATAACAAGATTTCTTACTTGTTCTCCCATAATATTAGGAATATGATTTGGGAAATGATCAGATTGGCCATCACATTGGTTCTTGATTTTGTTCCTCCTATTTGAAGTCATTCACTAGAATAAATGTAAAATAAGTGAGGGATATTTTTAAACTATTAAACATATAAATGGAAATCCATTAACATTAAAAAGATAACTTATAAATGTCATATATTACATAAACTATTATTTTTTATGATTTAATCTATGTTATGAATGTTATATTTTATAATGTAAAATATTATGTGTATTTTTGTTCCCTTAATAATATTTCATAATGAGATTGTAAATTTTATAAAGTATATCCCATGCGAGTGTCAAACTAGGTGTGCAGTAAAGACCATTGTAATATAACTTTTCATGATCAAGTCTAGCTCTATACACTATTTTGGGGTTGTTAACCCTAGGTAAATATATTCTAGATCCACAAAGAATAATAATATACTAATAGGGATGTATTTTTTAGAAACCACATACACTATACTTTACCAAAATTTAGGTATTTTTCCTCTGTTCATATTTTTTCCTAAGTATTTATTTATCATTTTCTAATCCTAAACCCAAAAATAACTATACTTTTCTACGATACCAACTAGGAAAATTTGTATCGATAATAAAAATTTCATTATGATTTACTATAT
This sequence comes from Viscum album, assembly GCA_963277665.1. Taxonomy (NCBI): domain Eukaryota; kingdom Viridiplantae; phylum Streptophyta; class Magnoliopsida; order Santalales; family Viscaceae; genus Viscum; species Viscum album. Next base: position 933,726,514 of record OY728141.1, read on the forward strand.
ATTGTTACACATAATAAAACCATAGAATAACATGATATCTAGTGTCTTTGGAATTTTGGTACATTGAAAATCAACTTGACACATGGATACAAAAACATTATTGAAAAATTCGTTAGCATTATCTAGAATTTCATTTCCCTTTTAAGACTGCACGAGATAACATGAGGACATATATAAGAAAGGGTTGATCTATAAATCCCAGTAAGGAAATAAATATATCCTAAAATAAATAAAGTATTACATGTTTTTAAATATTAATTTTATTGGTGAAAGAAAGGGTGATAATCATAGACATGAACCTCGAATCATGATATGCAATGAGAACATTAAGGTAACATGGGTATGTAGAAATGACATAAAACATAGTATCATAAACATAACATAAGGATGAACACTAGGAGAACAAAACATAGTGTTATTAGGATAAACTACCATTCACAATTAATTGAATATCATGAGATCAAAACATTACCCAATTCATATGAGGGTTATATAATTCTGGTCCCACCATTCAATTTCATATCATGTACAAGCATAAGTCTTCTACATAGATCAAACAAAATAGGAGCATGTTTCATCACATTTAATCTCACAATTAAGTATTGTGGGATACATACATTGAAGTACACAATCAATGAATTATAGGTTTATCTAGGTGAATTCCCTTGAGAGGAAATGAAAACGAGGATTCAAAAAATAATAAATTTTCATGGGAAATCATAGAATAATTTTGGAATCATAATGAGGGTAATCAATTATTCCTAGGAGGGAGTAATGAGAGTTAATAGGGCCTCTAATCTCTTGGAAATCATAAGGAAATTAAGAGGGATATTTAAGGACATAATCCATACAACAAACCTATTCTTTATTATGCATTAATTTAAGATTAATTACATAAAAGTACATATAATAAAACTTTAAAGATAAAAAAATATAGTGTATTTTGGAATCAGGTACATAGCATAACATCTTGAACATTGGATACAATAACATTGTTGAAAACTTCCTTAGTATTCTTCTAAATTTCCATGGATTTTAAAACATCACGGGATAACCTAAGGAAATACATAAGAAAGGGGTGGTATATAAATCCCAGTAAGTTAATGAGAATGTAATAAGGTAAAAAATGTTATAAAATATCCATATCAATAGGGAATAAAAGGAACATGTACAATAATTCATGATATAGAATGATAATCATAACATGAGAAATGTTGTGAAAACATAAGACACTACATCATAAACATAGGTCAAGGCTAAACCGTCAAGACATCATGGTGAAAAAATCCCTATAAAGGAACCAGGTTCTCTCAATATCCCAACATGATGTTTCATCAAACTGAACATAACCCAATGTATTGGAGTGTTTTATAATATCAGACGCTCCCATCACTTTCATTTCATTCTTATGCTTAAGTGTGCCACATAGATCTTACATAATATTTTTTTACATGATAAATATGGGTAGAATATATATATTTAAGTACCATGTCAAAGAGGTACAATTTTATAAATGTGGTCCCACTTGATATGAAATGGGTGAGGTAGTATTCACTACACAATTTTTTGGAATGTAAAATCTTAGGGAAATTTTGGCATCATAACAAACATCACTTAAAAATTAAAAAAATTGGTTGATGATAGAAAAAGGGGTCTCTCGTATTTTGGAAATAAAATAGGTATTAATAGGGACATGTAATGACATATCCAGTGGGAATAAGATAATAATAAAACTTGAATAATGAAGAGAATATAAGGATATATTACTTGAGTGTGTGACTGAAAATGATTGGGAGGGGATTCGTGAGAGATTGGGGGATCCTGAAGAGGACTCTAGAGAGTGGAGGGAAGAGTATGGTTATGATCCAAGTTATTTTAGTGATGTTCAATGGGAGTTTGGAGGGTTTATATATGAAAATATAGTAATTTCTTTATTATTTAGGTTTGGACTCTACAAAATAAAATAACCAAAACCAAAAACCTTAACATGGTTTTGACCATGTTTTTAGTAAAAAGAGAGTGTTTCTCATTATTTTATAATTAAAAGGGAATACCTTTATAAAATAATTCTTTTTATTATGTGGAGGTGTTTCACACTCTTAGAGAAATGATTTTAAAACCTTAAAATATAATATTTTTTGGAGGATTCACAAAGGAATTATAAAATTTATAAAATCATCATAAAATCATATTATATTAAAGGTAAAATATTTATTTTGTCTTTTATATGATTTTATATTATTTATTACACCACTTTTAGGTCATTAGGATGTCATAATACACAAATTATGTTTATATGGTATTTAATTTTTACCTGAAAAAATCGACTATCTTGGAAAATTATGAAAATTCACTACTATATAATTTAAACATTATGAATCTAAGAACAATATTCCTTTTCTCTAAATAATTTTCTAAATATTTTAATTTTCATGATTAAAATAATACTGATATTTATTAATAAATGTTGTGTTTTTTTGACAATAACTATTTTTAAACCCTTATAAAAATCACATTTGACTTAATAGAAATTATATGATCATTTATATTTAGTATAAAATATTTAATAATTATTTTATTAAAATATTATTTATTTAAAAAATCCATTAATTCATCAAAATGTGTTCGTTAATTGAATTTTAATATTAAGAAAAAAAAATACTATTTTCATTTCATTGAATCAAAAATAAAACCATTTATAAAATAAAAATAATAGGATGAAAATATATTAATTATTATATAAAACTTTATATACTTATGTTTCTAAGGGATTGATACATATTCCATTAATACACCAACAAACATCCTAAGGGTAAGGTTCCTGATGGTGAGACTTTCAGGGGTGGTTCAATGTATATAGTTTTAGCTCTTATCTCGATGATCTTGAACATCAACCATAAACAGTTTCTCTCATGCATATGTTACTGGATCTCAACATGTGTTGGTCATGTGAAAAGTACAGTGATGTTATATTCCTTATAATATCTGATAAATGGTCTTCATAGGATATAATCCTACTATCTAAGGCCATCACTTCCTTTTTCTATGTCAATTGGATTTGTTAAAATCCTATATTTATACTAATCACGTGATCACTATTCAATGACTATAATATCAATGGTAATAATACCTAACACTATTTTAAATCTAATTGGATATAATGAAAAAAATAATTCCATGTGTTTTATATAACCACATTATATAAGAAGTCATTTAATTATATCAAAGGGGGAATTTTATTTATAAAAGTTCAGGTCGTTACAATATTCCCCCCTTAATAATTTTTTCCTTCAAAATTTTATTTTCCCAAACTAAAACAGATGGGGGTAATTCTTATTCTTTGCCTCATTTTATTCCTATGTTGCTTCTTCAAACAAGTAGTCTCTCCATAACACATTGACCAATTGATTTTTCTTATTCCATAGAATCTTGTCTCTACGATATATGATCTTCCCCACCTATTCCCTATAGGAATGGTAATTATCCAATGGTACCACCTTTAGAATGAGTATATGTGAGGGGTTGAGTTTGTACATTATAAAGAGGGACAAATGGAATATATCATGTACTTGAGATAGGTTTGATGGGAGTCCTAGTTGATAGGCCACCGCTCTAATGCAATCAAGGATCTCAAAGGGGTCGATGTATATTGGACTAAAAATTCCCTTATTCCAAAATATCATAACATTATTCTATGGAGATATGCAAAGGAATACCATGTATCCAACATCAAACTCTAGGTTTCATTGACGACTGTAAGAATAAATCTTTTGTCGGATATAAACAACCTTGATGTGCTGGTGAATGGTTCTAACCTTTTACACCATTTCATCATCCATTTCAGTATGTATCACTTTTAATTTCCCAACTTCATCCCAAAATGAAGGTCTTATGTACCTATTCCTATAAAGTGATTCATAGGGATCCATTTGGATGATTGAGTAAAATATTTTTTTTAAGAGAACTCGACTAGAGGCAGATGTCGACCCCATCTTCCTTTTATGCCCATATAATATACTTGCAACATGAAATATAGTGTCTTGATAGTCCTCTTAGATTTTACATCAGCTTGAGGATGATAGGATGTACTGATGTTTAGATTAGTGTTTAGAGCATGATGTATACTTTTCAATAACATGAAGGTAAATCTCATATCTCGATCAAATACAATCAATAGTGGTACTCCATACAGCCTTACCACTTCTATAATGTATATCCATTCACATTGAACCAATGAGATGTACTCTTGAATTTACATGAAGTGAGCTATATTTGTAAGATGATCCACAACCACCCATATATAATTGTCTCCCCAGGATGACTTCGAAAGCCTGGTGACAAAGTCTATGGTGATGTTTTCCCATTTCCATATAGGTATGGGTAATGGTTTCATCTTCCCTTGGGATTGTCATTTTGATTTTACTTTCTGACATACAATACATCTTGATGTATATTCCATGATCTCATTATTCATATTTTCCCACAAATAGTGCTCTCATAGATCTAGATACATCATTTTGATTCCTAAGTGAATGGAGAAAGTTGAACTATGTGCATCATCCAAAAATTCCTTATTTAATATAGGATTTGATGGTACATATAATCGTGACCCAAATCTCACAACTCCTTCATTATTAACACTATACTCCAAGGATTTCCCTTTTCTTATAGTTTCCACTTTCTTCTGAATTCCAACATCATAAATTTTATAATCCATTATCTTTTCTAAAAGAGACGGTTGAGAAATAATTTTTGAAATGATTCACGATGTTCCTTTTTTTATGATCCTAATCTCCATCCTTTCTGATTCTATCAAGATCAGATCCCTCTCAATTCTCAACAATGATAGAATTGCTGGATCCTTTTTACTCAGAGTGTCTTCCATTTTATTTTCTTTCCCAGGATGGTAGTGAATTGAGTAGTCATCATCCTTGATCAGCTCAAACTATATTCATTAGTGCATAATTAGGATTTTTTGTGTGAATATATACTTGAGGATTTTTTGATCATTATATATTTAAAAATTATCCGTAAATAGATAATTACACCATATTATCAAAGAGAAGATCACTGTAGTGAACTCAATATCATGTGTTAGGCAGTTATATTCATGAACATTCAACTTCCTTGAATAATAGGCTATCACTTTGTCAATTTTCTTAAACACAAAACCTAATCCCTTCTTCAAATCATCACTAAATACTATGAAAAGTTCTCCACTTGTGGGTAGTGTAAGTACATGGGTAGTGATAAACCTCCTTTTTAGATCATTAAAACTATCTTCACATTCATAATTCCAATTAAACATGACTTCCCATTGATTAATCATGTTTTTAGGGTTTTAAAATCATGATATTTTACTACAAAATCTATGATAATACCAATCTAATCCAAGGAAACTAAAAATATTTTTCATAGATACTAGAATTGTCCATCATTCAATTTTTTTGTCTTTAAAGTATCCATAGATATACCATTTATTTTGATGATATTATCCATTAATGAGACTTCCTTCAAATATAACTCACATTTTATATACTTTTCATAGAGCTTTTTCTTTTGAAAGATCTTCAACACAGTGCTTAGATGCTCCTCATGCTACTCCTTGGTTTCAGAGTATATTAGAAAATCATCTATAAAGACTCTCAAAAAAGTTGTCGAGTAAATATATAAAGAATCTATTCATCATTTCCATGATTTTTTTTATAGAATTAGTGAGTTCGAATTGAATTACTATGAAATAATAATGCCCGTACCTTGTTCTAAAAATAGTCTTGGGGATATTCTCCTTCTTTACACTAATATAGAAATACACCGACTACAAATACAACTTGGAGATGTATTTTCCTCAACGTAGATGATTGAACAAATCATGAATCCATGGTAGAGGATACATTTTCTTTATTGTGATCATGTAGAGATCATGATAATCAATGAAAAGGAACATTGAACCATCCTTCTTCTTGACAAAGAGGACTAGTGTACCCCATGGTGATGCACTTGGGTGTACGAGCCATTTATCTAGATTATCCTACAGTTGTTTCTTCAGATCCTCAAGTTCCAAAAAATAAATTCTATACAAATTATTAGATAATGGTAATGCCCAATGTGTATTCTTTATTGAATATTCAACCTATTGGCCAGGATGAAGACCAGGAAATTCGTCAAAAAACACATGAGCGTATTCCCTCAAAGTAGGCATGTCTGTGTGGATGGATATTTCCTTAGAATAAATTATTTGAGCTAGATACACTTTCTCATAGGAAATAATAACTACAATTGATATGTTGGTACTAAATAAGAATCCTCCTCCTCCTTACAATTGTACAAAATATGGGGTTAATTTTCAATATGGAGAGTGGTTTCCTTCAAGTGGAAATTTATGTTTGATATATATAGGGAAAGCCAATCCATACCTATAATTTCATCAAATCCCACCAAAGGGAGTATTAAAAGGTTTACTGGGATGTTCATCCCACAAGTTTTGATAGGGGAGGAGTTATATACTCAAGTTACAATAATTTAACCATTTTACTTTTTCACTAATAACTCCACTTCTAATATTTTGTGTGGTGTTCAAATAGTTTTACTAAAAATTTGAGATGTGAAGGAATTTGTAGAATTGGAATAAAAAAGTAAATTCTCTATCCTTGAATGAATAACTAGTGTACCTTTCACTAATTCATTATCGGGATCCACCTCAATGGTTGTGATGGAAAAATCTCCCCCTTACTACCTTGAAGGTTGTTGGATGTCTCCGAAAACCCTTGGCCTAGTGAATTAGTTTGAAATGATCCAAAGTTCCTTGAACTTTTAGCTATGAAAAATGTGACGAGGGTTGAATGGAGCATTCCTTTCCACTATTTCATTAGTGAGGTTCTCTTATTGGAAATCTGTAAAATGGTTCCCCTACTTCCCACAACTAAATCATTTCCTCATCCCCCTTAGGAAATTTTTGGAGTTCTTTTTCCACAAATTAAACAAGTGGGATGTTAAAATTTCTTTTCACCATTAGATTTCTAAATATTATCACTAGAATTAAAAAATACCTTTCACTTCATATCCCTATGATACCCTTGAGACTCATTAATCTCCATTTCGACATTGAGGTCACATTAGACATTTTCTTCATTGCAATCAATGTCTCATATCTCTACGGATTTTCATAGAATGATATTTAGCTCACCAAAGAAGAATATAACCTTGAATTAAAGGGTAATGACAAATACATTGGTATAAAATCAAATACTAGTGAATTTTTCCTCATATTCCCTAATAGATTCATCTTCTTTCTTCTAGAGGTCATGTAAATCCCTTTCTATTTCACTATGGAGAGTGCAAGGAAAGTTTTTATTGAAATACATTTTCTAGAATTGTTTCTACTCCATCTCTTCAATATCTTCCTAAGGCTTCGTATTCTTGATCAATTTACACCACTAATCATCTTATCCCTCCATACGATAAGAAATCAATAGAATATTCTCTTGTTCAGAACATTTAAGGATAGAGAAGATCATCTCAACGGATCTGATCCATTGTTCCCTGATTAAGTGATCATAAAATCCATTGAAAGTTAGAAGAATTTTTCACATAAAGGTCTCAATCAAAGCATGTTATCTATCATAGGGATTAATACACTCCTCCTAATCTAGATTTCTATTTAGAACCTGATTCAGATGAGATAGTATCATCATAATGTTCACGATTCCTCCTCCTATTGGGTTGCTCATCTCGTCGGGGAAATCATCACATTGCCCATATTATTTATTGTTCAACCAATTCCCTCTATTTCTGGAAATTATCTAGAATAAAAGGATAATTAGGGGTTATTATTCTCAAACTATTCAACACATAAAGGGTAATCCAATTATATTAAATGGATAACTTATAAATAACATTTATTTCTTAATTGTGAATTTCTATGCTTCAATCAATGTTATACATGATCTATTTACAAACACATACTATTATGAGATTTTTTTATTCCCTTAATAATGGTTTATAATGATATTATGAATTTAACAAATTATATACCTAGGGAGTGTCATTACAAATACACAGTAAGGATAGTTTTTGTGTACTAGGTTACACCAAGTCAGGCCTAACACACCTTATTAGAGATGTTACCCCTATGTACAACTCCGCCCGAACCAAGTCCACTTGTTGTATATAGGCAGAGATCAATTTTCTTGATAAAACAATTACTTTATTCTTACCAAAATTTAGGTATGTTTTCATATACTTAGTCTTATCTCCACGTTTTTTTCTAGAGTTTTTCTAATCCTAATCCCAAAATAACTAAAATTTTCCTCTAATACAAACTATAACAACCATGTTCTTTATTAGACATTAATTCATGATTTATTACATAAAATTACAAATAATTAAAACTATAATGATCAATAGGTATATTTTATTTGGGAATTTGGTATATAACATATCATATTGAGCATGAGATACAATAAATTTTTTGAAAACTTCCTTAACATGTTTTTAAAATTTCATGTCTTTTAAAACTACACGGTATAACCTAGTGATATAAATAATAAAGGGGTGATCTATAAATACTAGTAAGGTAATAAGAATGAAATAAGGTAAAAAATGTTATAAAATATTCATATCAATGAGGAATAAAATATCATGAACTGTAAGGCATGATATATAATAATAATCATAACATGATGAATGTGGAAACAACTTAAAACATTTCATCATAAACATAGGTCATGGTTAAAAATAAAATAAATCATGGTGGAAAAAGTCTCATATATTAATTATTTTAACTCCCTATCCCAACATTATTATTCATGAAATTAAACATTACCCAATTCATTGAAGCACTATATAATTTTGGGAGCACCTGTCATTTTTATTTCATCCTCCTGATTAAGTGTTCCATATATACCATACAATATAGATTCATTCATCATCATATATTATTCCAAAATCAAGGATTGTGGAATGAATACATGTATGCACCAAGTCAGATAGGTGTAAGTTTATAAAGGTTAACACCCTTGATAGAAAATGGGTGCGGTATTGACTACAATTTTTTTTCAAGAAAAATTAAGGTGAAATTCTGGCAGCATAACGACGTCACTTAAAAAACCATAAAAATGGATGATGAGAGAGAAAGGTGACTCTCGTAATTTTTAAAATAAAATTTCCAGTAATAGGGACATGTAATGACATATCATAGTATATTTAATTAGAAATATAGGGCATAAGATAATAAGAAAACTCGAATAATGAAGAGAAGGTGAGGATCCCTTACTTGAGTGTATTGGTAGAGGTTTCTTAAGAGTATAAGGGAACCATAGGAGGACTCTAGTGAGTTAAGGTAAAATTATAGTCATTCTAAAAATAGTTTTAGTGAAGATAAATGGGAGAATGAATAGGTTTGTATATGAAAATAGGTGGATTTCATTATTATTTAGGTTTTACACTCTATATAATAAAATAAGAAAAACCAAAAATAATACCATGGTTTCTTATATAAGGGGGTGTTTCTCATTATTTTATAAGGCCAATGATGAAGAAAAATATAATAATTCCCTTTATTATGTGGAGGTGATTCGTACTCTTGAAGAAATAATTTTAAAACATTAAAATATAATAGTGGTTTCTGAGGATTCACAAACTCTTTATAAAATTAATAAAATAAAAATAAAATCACATTATTTTAAAGGTAAAAATTTATTTGGTCAATTATACCCTTTATAGTATTTATTACATCACTTTTTGGCCATTATGATGTCAAAATACACAAAGTATATTAATACAACATTTAATTTTTCCTAAAAATTTGAATGTCTCAGAAAATTATGAAAAATTATCCCTTGTATAATTAAAATATTCTGATTACAAAAAACAAATATTCATTTTAGCTAAATAATTTTCTCAATATGTGAATTTTTACTTTTAAAATAAAATTTACATTTATTAATAAATGGATGGGTTTTTTTGGATAATAACGATTTCAAACCCTTATAAAAATTACATTTAATATCATAAAAATTATATGATCATTTATTTTTAATAAAAATTATTTAATAAAATTATTTTATTAAAATAATATCTATTTCTAAAAATCCACTCATTATTCAAAATAAATTCCTTAATTTAATTTGAATTTAAACAAAAAATATAATTTTGTTTTATTGAAAAAGAATAAAAATATTTAGAAAATAACAATAATATGATGAAAATATATTCATTATTATATAAAAAAGTTCACATACTCATATTTCCTGTTCCATGATACATATTCCTCTAAAACACAATAAAACACCCTAAGGGTATGGTGTGTAGTAGTGAGACTTTAATGGGAATGTTTGACATACATAGTTTTGTCCATGATCTCAATGAACCTAAACTTCTCTAATAAACCATTGCGCTAATTCTTAAGTTGTTGGATCTTAGATTGGGCTTGGTTAAGGGAAAATCCTAGTGATTCTATCTCCCTCAAATTCTTCTATAAACAGGATTGTTAGGGTTTGATCCGACTAGCTGAGGCAATCACTTCCTTTTTCTATGTTAATTGTATCTGTTATAACCCTATATTGATATTAATCTTGCGTTCACTATTAAATGGCTACATTATCACGGGTAATGATAATTAATGGTATTTTAAGTCCAATTAGATATAATAAAAAAAAATAAGTGCATATATTTTTCTATAACCATATTATATAATAATGAATTTAATTAAATCAAAAGAGTAATTTTATTTATAATTTTTTGGGTCATTATAATCCAACATGAACACTTGGAAATTAAAATTCCAAATACAAATAAGGTTCTTGAGTAAAGAGTAAAATGAGAGGATCCCTTACCTTGAGATGGTGATACAAAAAATATTGGGACGAGCTTCTTAAGAGAATTGGGAACCTTAAGAGGTATCTAAAGAGGGAAGGGAAGAGTATAGTAGTAATTAAAGGTTTTTGAGTGAATAAAAATGGGATATTGTGTGGGTTTATAGAGAAAAAAATAGGGTAGTTATTAAATATTTTCCAAACATAGGTTTTAGACTATATACAGTAAATTATTCAAAACCCCAGACCTTCTCATGAGTATTCCCATGGTTTCTGTCAAAGATAAATTGTTTTCATTATTTTACAAGTTTACTAACTGATATCATTAACATATTACACTTGGTGATGTGGAAGTGAGTCATTCTTATAAATATTTAATTTTAATACCTCAATATAAAATATAGGTTTTGGAGGATTCATGAAGGCTTTATAAAATTAATATAATTACCTAAAAATACATAATTTTAATGGTGAAATATATATATTTGGTCATGGATACACTTAATGAAATATATTACATTACTTTGGGGTCATTAGGATTTCATAGTACACACTATATATTTATCTTGTATTTAATTTTTACCCAAAATCCTGACTACCTCATAAAAATATGAAAAAATCAAAATTGGAAAATTTCAACATGATGATTTCAAAAATAATTTTTATTTTATCCAACAAATCTCTATGTATGATACTTTTCATTTTCAAGGTCAACATCAATTGTTTTTGTATAATACTATATTTTTATAATAAAAATTTTATTACTATTATAAAAATTATATTACTATTTATATTTAATAAAAATTATTTAATAACGTTATTTTAATAAAATAATTTTTTTAAAACATTATATAATTCATTAAAATTGACCTTCTTGATTGAAACTATATATTTTCTAAGAAAAATATAATTTTTGTTTCTTCATATAAAAATTTAATTTATACCAAACTCATTATATAATCATTAAAAAGTAATAATAATCCTAAAAGATAAATATACACACTATTTTTTATAATATATATATATATAAATTAATATTTTTGGGATCTTAATTCATGTCACTTTATTACACAAGTAAAATCTATATGTGTAAGGTGTGTGATGATGTTCTTTTATTAGAGTGGTTCAACAAAAATGGTTTGGGTCGTTATCATGATGATCTTGAACATATCTCATAAATATATTCAATAATGATTTTTGTTTTTTAATATTATATTGGAATTTATCAAGGGTAACTCTTAGTGATTCTAACTCCCACAAAAGGTATGATAAATGGCCTTTAAAGGGTATGATCCTACTGGCCTTGGTCAACTCTTCTTTCATCTATGTCAATTGGTATTTATAAAAAGACATTTTTATATATTAGTAATTTGATCACTATTCAATAGTTATGTGATCAATAATTAGGATTAATTAAATTATTTTATATATTAAAGGATACAGCATCACAAAATAACAAAACTAATGCATGTTTTTTCTATAACTACATAACTTAATAACACATTTATTTATTCTAAAAAGGATTTTCATTTATAAAAGTTCGGTTCATTATATAGTATAAAGGTGGTAATATCCTCTATATATTCTCAGTAATTTTTATATCATTAATATCCATGTTATTTCATCACATGGATCTAGATACGTAAATGATTTTTTATAAAAACCAATATTTACTCAATCTGTGTACTTCCCTAAATATCTAAATTTATTATCAGATACTTGAAAATTAATATTCTTCCACATGAATATTTATTTATAAATATTAGATAAGTTTTTCTGTACCACTTTAGAGTTAGTTCACTTATTAAACATTATATACATTGGATCATAGAATGATTTGGAAATGGAATTTCGTTCATTTCATCAATATTAAAAAATATATAGTCACATTCATTCTATTTAATCTTTATAGGATTAAATATTTGAATTATGTGAATTTTAATAGATAAAACAAATAGCATGGGAGATGATTAATGAGATCTTGTTCTTCAATATTATATAATTGTGCAATCCAAATATTTGATTTTATTTCACATTCAACATTTTCTATGTAAAGAATTAATTGAAATCGATTTATCATGATATAATTTTTTAGTATTGATACCAATGTTATAATCATATAGGTCCCAAACACCCTATAACGAGTGAAGGGGGTGAATTATGGTGTAATATTATTTAAATTGAATTGATCCTTTCCCATTTTAACAATAATTTATGATTTTATTATGAAAAATAATACAATATCATAACTAATATTTAAAAAGTGAAGTATAATGAATATAATAACTTTAAATGGATATCTTGGATGAGCTATGTCCAAGGAGTATATACCCGGTGATGTTTTGTTTTACTATTAATCACTAAAACCACTATTTAATATTAGCATGTATATTAATGATTCATTATACAGTTCTAGGGTTATTATATATTCTTATAACTCCATGCATTAATTTTAGACATGGTTAAAAGAATATTGGATCATTACCTATTTTCATTAATAAATCATAAACCAATCAATAAATTTGATCATATTAGGTGTTTATCTTAAGTTCTGTAACCATAATGTTTATCTCCATGTATTAATATGAGTATTTAGTTTATCATAGGATCTGTAGGTATAAATTAAATTAGTATCCATTTATTTTTAACTCTAAAATTCCACTTATACTTCTCAAGTTGCGAGTGCCACTTATATAGTATTATAATCATTTTATCTTTGAATTATATCTTTAATATATTCATTAGTGACATTCCTTATTATTTTACCCATTAATGTACCATATAAAGAATCCATTTTTGTCAAGTCAAATACCCTAATATCATATCTACTATTTATAATTTTAAAAGAAATAATATTTTGGATTTTATTAAAATATTACAAAAACATATTTTGGTCATTATCCACTACGAAGTACCTTTACAAATTAGTCATTAATTCCAAAATCCATGGTTTGTAGACAAACTAATATTTGAATATTAAAAATTTTCTTCTTATCATATTATATATCATATGAGAACCATTAAATGTTCTTTTTCCAATTTGGAATTGTTTTACTAAAACATTATGATGTCTATAGCTCTATGTAACAAAAATTTTCTCCATAATTTATTTTTATTATTTTATAATTTTTTAGAAAAATTTAAAAAATCCATCTAAAACTATATTGTTTTCTTATTAATAGTATTTGTTATAATATATCTTTAAATTATTCATTATATACCATGGCCATCTTCATGGAGTGGTTTTATATTGATTTCATTTCATATATGAACTCTATAAAATATATTACCCAATATAATTTAGTCCTCATATAGAATTATTTTACTATGGAATACTATAATAGACCTACCCATGGTTTGTATACTTATTCTAGATAGTAGCTAAAAGCTTCTTCAAGAGTAAACATTCTATAACTATGGCCTCTTTCTATGGTGTGGTTTATCTATATCCTATAATTAATATTTATTAATATCATGTATATATAAAATATGTTCAACTTCACTTCCAATCACCTTCAAACATAATGAATTTCAATAATTTAAAATTTGTTTACAAAAAAAAAACAATAACTACTGAATTCACCATTATTAAAAAATTTACCTCCATAATTTATATATATACTTATTAGTGTTCTTACATTCTTCCTCTAGCTGTAAAAATGATTCAAAATATGAAAAACAGAAAAGTATGAAATATATATCCATATAAAAGGATTTAAATAAAAGGTAAAATAGATAGATGTGGTTACTAAATAATTATAATTTCTCTATCCATTATCATTATTGATAGATAAGCAATATGATAAACTATTTAATAATAATTTATTATTGTGATCTATATACTATAAGGATACACCAAACTCAAATTATTAAATGTGTAGTAAAGTTGGAAATTTGAATAATATGGTAAAGAATGATGTCTTATCTTTCCCAAATTATTTATTAAGTAGTGTTACTAGAATTTATTATAAGGAAACAACATAATTATATTTTTTATCAAAATAAAATTATTGTTATTCATGATGGAATGGTTCCTAAATTCAATATTGATAAGGAGGTATTCTTGGAATTTGGGAAGATATTTTGTGTTTTATCAATACTCAAGTTAAATAAAGATGTTTGGGATTAATTATATAACTTGATATTATCTATATATTTTTGGTCCAATAATATGTAAATATTTTTTAGAGTGCACTGTTGGTGGGATAAAATGAAGTGTGAAATGATTGACTATTCTAAAAGTTTTCTACTGTGGTGAAATATAAAAATTTAGTGGAGGCTCTCCAAAAGAATGATTCATATATTTTTAATTTCAGTATAAAAATATAATAATATGAAAATGAGTTTTTTAATATTTATATTCATAATTTATAAAAGGAAGAACATTATATAGACTATTTTTGACTATATATAAAATTTATCCCATGTCATAAAAACTAGATAAGAATATTCATTTGATTATTTAATCAATAAATATGTAAAATAAGTGGGGAGGATTCATGGAACATGTCTCTTATTTATCTTTGACTATGATTCAAGGTTCTTATGTAACACATAAAGGTTTTTAAAAAATTCATTAAATATGGAAAATTATCTTTGAACAATATATAAATATTTTAGTTCTGTAAAATTCACTAAAATTATCTCGATGTTAGAGGATATGTTATGGTTAATCTTAATAATTTTCCATGAAAATTAGTATCTACTCATTTCCATAGTGTAACTAATATATAGTGATATATATTATTTCAAAATTAATATGGTAACATATGAGTAACAACATGTAAAATAAATCCAAAGTAGGGAAAATTATTGGACTCAAAGTTGATTCAAGAGACAATAAAGATTGTTATGGAAATTAATGATCATGTTAAAGAAATCCAAAGTAGGGAAAAATTCTTTTTATAAAAACATATATTGAGATTTTTAGTTTTATGTTAGTGATATAGTGTTCTTGAAGATATATCCATGGAAATATTTTATGTTGTTTATAAGGAAGGAAAAGTTAATACTAAATCATGCTAGTCCCTACAAACAACTTGAATGAATGGAAAGTATATATTATACACTAATTTTGACACCAAGACTTTTTTTGAGTGAATAATGTCTCCCACATATCTTAATTGGGTAAGTATATTTCTAACACATAACACATACTCAGTGGAGAAAGGATTGAACTAGATGTAGACCTAGAATATGAGTAAAAACCCATGAAAATTATAAAAAAACAGGAGAAAATTCTTTGACGTTGCATAACTAATTGGTGAATATACTATATATTATCCTTATATATAATGAAATAGTATGAGGAAAAGTGTAATATATTATGAATATGTAACCAAAATTTTATACATAATAATTAAGTTTTAAATTTGTGGGAAAAAATTAATTAGTAGACATGATAATATAAGAACTGTGATTCAAACAATATTTTATCATTTAACTTGTATGAGTGTTATGATTAAAATTATTTTATTATAATTTTTGAATAAAATAACAAGATCATGAATAATTTTTTTAAATAAGTAAATAATATTCATTAAATAATGAAAAAGACATAATCTTATTATTAAAAAGTTGAAACTTACTAATCAAAGACATATAGACATCATTTCGAATAAAAAAAATGAATTAATAAATATAAATGAAAATAAATACTTGGAGTTAGAAATCACATAATATTCTCTAAAATGTATCATAATAATAAGAACTATGTTCATAATTACGAAAATGTTAGATGTGGGAAAAATCCTGTCAAATTCGGAACTATCATAGAAAATTAAATCACTTAGTGGTGTTGTTTTATAGTATTATATAGTGGAATTTATGGGATGTAATATGCTAACATGACTATTACATGACTACCAAAAATGGGAAATATGGTCAATCACAACTTTACCATTAGTGTAATGATATACTTGATGGAAAAATAATTTACTATTATTAGTAACCATTGAATATAGAAAAAATATATATGCTAAAATAAGTTATTATATATATATATATATATATATATATATATAAATTTTAAGAGCATTATATATACAAGATACAATATTATAAGAATTTATTTTAATCATTAGTAATATATTTTTCCTTAAAAAATTTTTAGAAGGCATTTTTTGATATTTTATAATTAAATTTTGGATTGTTATAATTTAAATTTCATAAAATATTTTTCATAATTTTAATGAATATTTAAAAATTAAGAAATTGGAATTTTTGAGGATTTTTTTAAAATAGTTGAATTTTTGGGTGAGTAGTAAAAAAACAATATACACATGTAGTGTACTTTATAACCTCATTTTATAATAAAAATTATATAGTAATTGAAATTATATTTTATATTATATTAAACTATATTTTAATATTTAGAATTCTTTTTTAGACCTATAAAGTAATTTACATTGTTTAAAATACATTTTAAAATTTTAAAACTACATTTTATGAATAAATTATTAATAAATAGTTAAAATAATCTTAAAAATGTGATTTTGGTTGCTTAATTCATATAAATAAATAATTATGGCTCAAATATCCAACAAATACACCAAAATAATTTTTTAATCATTTAAAATAAAACTTTTAAATTATAGTTCTTCGTGAACTATATTAAAAAATAAATAACAATTATCCAAATTTTTATATAATTGTATACCTATCTCACCCATTTAAATTTAATCTATAAAATGTGGTAATATACTTAATCTCTCTCTATTTGTGTCTCAAAAATATATCTTGAATAATCTCTAATGTTTTTAAAGAGTTCTTTTCTACGTTCAAGAAATGATAAATAAGGTAAAAAAATTACTAACATTTTATTTTTAAATATTTTATTATTTTTATAAAAATACATTAAATTTAAATTTATTATATACATATGATTTTATATGAATATGAATACTATTTATTTATTTTACTATCTATATGAGTTTTTAATCTCTCTCTTTGATTTCCTTTCATGAATCCATAAAGATATTAAAATACATCTTATTTTATTTTTGAAAAATTATTTCACTATTTATTAAATATATGATATTTTGGATATAAATTTTTTAAGAGTGGGTATATTTATATAATTATGAACTAATATGTATTTTTGTTCATCCTTTAGTCATGACATTAAAAAGAAATCATTGTATTAGTATAAGTGATAATTTTCTATCAATGATCACCAATTAATGAGATCTTCCATGAGTATTTTTTATCCCAAATAAAAATAGTATATATGGTTTTTATATAAATCATATTATAAGTATTTATACATGACATTATTTTTATTCCTTCTTTAAAAAAGAATCTATTTTTATTGTTTCTACATTGAAATCAATTTTATATGATCCATTAACACTATACCGGTCCATATGGTTTACTCCTACTAGATTCCCTATAATATAAATGCCTAATTATTGACTTAATTTAATGGTATTGATATACTTATCAATTCCATACATTAATTAGGTATTTTCTATCAAAAAACTCACATCCTTTACTAATTTATTAATCATGACAAGTGACCATATGTCATGGATGATTTATGTTATTCAATCATGTATATAATTATATTATGAATATTCTAAAACCACATAAGGATGTTTCCAACACTAAGAGGGGGGGGGGTGAATCCATGTTTTTATTCTTTTAAACCAATTTAACCATTATTAATTTATCACCTAATCAATTGTTCAATATGTAAATATACCTCTTTTTTTATCTCTCATTTTGTAAGTATGGATGGAAATAAATAATATAAAACAAGAATAAAAACTCTAGAATTTTTTATCAGGTTTACCTCCATGTGTATAATTACATCCTTTGTGACATGTGGTTATTATCCTATATTCAAAAATTATTTTTTTATTAAAAGAAGCATGAAAAATATTATGTCCTTGAACTCATTATCCTAAAACTAGCATGGTTCAAATTAAGCAATGAATTAATGGTCAATAACTCATAAAAAAATATAGGAGTTATATTGAACCATGTGAATTTAATCAGTAATGGAACTCATGTGTATCTATTAGAAGTCATGAATGATCTCCATCATCAAAATTAGAAATCAAGTGGGAAACATAAATCTTCTTTATACTTCTACAATATATGGATTAATTATGTTAGAATTCTCAAAACATAGGACTAAATATGATATGAATTGAACAAGTCTTGATTATCCACTCCTTCATTATCTTCTTCTTGATTTTGAATAAGATAAATTATTCTTCTATTACTGGAACACCTTCTAAATCCCTCAAAATCAAAGAATGAGTGGACAAAAAAAGTCCAATTCCTCTCTCTTTAAAGATTTCAGAATATTCCACAAAACGTAGTCAAACTACTCTTCATTCTAATTATACTCTTATTTATATTCACTCAAAGTTAATATAATTCTAAATATTTGAAATTAAAATTCCAATGAAAATGAAACTATTGAAAACTCCATATATCTCACATATTCAATAATTAAAATACCCAAATCTCTCAAAAAATATTATAATATTCAGCTCTTTCCCATATGTAATTTTATTATTTTATTTTCTCTTCACAGAATTCTATGCATTTAGAAATTTTACAATTTCCTAATCATTCTAAATCTTATAATATTAAGACTTCATATTTCCCAATCTTTTTTTATCATTCCAAAAGACATAACATGTAATACTTCATAAATGTCTCTATAATCTTCTACATCCTCTTTCCAAATTATTCCATGATATAAAAAGATATAGAATTCTTATGGATTCCATGTGTTTATGTTTTTCATTCAATGTACCTATGACTTATTATTTAATAGAATAGTATTCACCCATAATTTCCACCATTCATCACATAACTCAACAATTTTATATATGTCTTATACTCCTCTTCAAATTCATACACTCATAATGTCATATGATATTCGTCATCAAATACATAGGATCCTAAAATTCATACACTCTTCTTATCTATGTATTAAAAACCTCATCATGTGACATCAAAAAATTCGACATTTTTCCATATTATTGTTTATCTTCATCCTCCCTATCATCCTCATTCTTTTAGGAATTGTGAGAAACTACATCATGATGTATCTTGAATGAAATAACATTTTTTTATTATCTTGATTAAGTCTTAATTATTGATAATAAATATATTATAGAAACTCACATAGGATAAATAATACATGAACCATCAAATTACATATACATTGATTCAACCATATACGAAAAGCCCATTAAGCTTATGCAGATCCAGTTTAATTTCAAACATCAATTATATTAATAGGTATATAGCTAGTATAATTCAATGATATACCTAACACAAGTCTAAACTACCATGAGACAACATATGTATATTAAGAGTGACCATCTCATATGGATCGAATAAAATTTATATATTATTACACCTTTTAGGAAAAACATATACATTGTATTAAGTAGGCCATATGAACATTACAAAATTGGATATAATTATAATTTACCTTAATGTAAAGTCTAGATAACACATACACATACTACTATATTTAGAAATTACCCTTACATGAGTTATAGGTGTATTATAAAAGGCTTGTGATATATTGAGGATACATTTATGTAGGTAAAGATTTCAACTTAGAATTTCTATGTTACTTCTGAAAGAAATTAGAGGCTCAAAAAACCTTATTCTATCATATTCACCAATATAAATTAATTTTTAAACATCATCCAATAATTTATATCCTAGATATAAATAACTCAATAATATCAATAGCCCCTAGAATATTCTCCCAATTTTTTTACCATGTGACTAAATATGTAATATAATTTTGAAGGAAAGAACATTTATATAAACACATCCGAGCTTCATGGAATATATTTAATCCTCAATTAATATCAACACTGTAACGCCCCGACCCCAGTTACCCAGAGTCGGTGCATTATTATGTATCATTGGCATGAACACAAAAGATCAAGTCTCGAAAGACCGATTAGTTTAGTATCCTTGGAAACACTAGATACATTCATAAGTCTTACATTACATGATAAAATGAAAAACTACAACAACATAGTCTCCATAGTTCACAATCATATCCCCTCAGACTATCCCTATAGGTAAGTCATAAAATACTTCTTCATATCCTTGGAAAAATAAATCATAGAAAGGGATGAGATCAGATGCTCAGTAAGGATAACAATACAGCGGAAACTTTCATAAATAAGAATAAAAATTTAAGGCAATTTATAACTAAAACAAAATCCTTTTAAACTTGAACATCAGCATAACATGGAAAAAATAAAGTGAAATAATGCCATTTACTTATTCACATGGGTATTCTACTTGTCAAATAATCACATGAAATATCAATAACCACTTTCATAATGATGGAATGCATAATGCTGGACTATCATAACCACATAGTCAAGGCCTTGTGCCAAGACTACAAATAATATTTTGTCAAGGCCTTGTGCCAAGACACTAGTTTGTCTTATGAGACCTACCGATGCATCGAGGAGCTATAGCGGACTCCACCTGCCACTTACTAAGTTCAATGCATTCCTCATATAAAAAGGTTAAAACATAACATAAACATTCATATTAAAACTAGCATACAAAATGTGAATACTTTATCCATAAACCATGAATGTTATAAAAATAACACATCCATAGTCAAAAATATCACAAAACCTTCAATACAATATGGAAGGTTTGTATCATCATAAAACTTTTGGGTTAATAAGGTTTTCCTTATGACTTTTTCATTCCTTCATACTTGGGGGAGATTGTTAAGACAATAAGGTTTCCTTATGACTTGACCACTCCTTCTTGTTTTGAAAATCACAAACACCTTATCTCAAGGAAAGTCTCTTTTTACCCTGTGTTTTACTTCTCTAAGGAAAATTTTCTTCCCCAAGGAAATTTATCCTTACCATGTTTCTTCATTGTTCATTATCTTTCCTAAGTGTAAATTTCGGTTTCATGTAAAAAATCTCGGAATCATATAATACTTAAATATGAAGCATTCTGTTTTCAGGATCTGAATTTTGGATACAATATTTTATGAGGTTTGAATCCAAATTCTGGATACAAAATTTTATGAAGTTCGACTCTGAAATCTGGATACGAACTTTTATGAAGTTCAACTACAAATTCTGACTACAAATTCTGGTTATGAATTCTGGTTATGAATTCTGGTTACGAACTTTTATAAAGATCGACTCCAAATTCTCATTACGAATTCTGATGACAAATTCTCAATACGAATTCTGATTATGAATTCTGATTATGAATTCTCATTACGAATTCTGATTATGAATTCTCATTAAAAATTCTGATGATGAATTCTCAATGTGAATTCTGATTATGAATTCTGATTATGAATTCTCATTACAAATTCTGATTACGAATTCTCATTACTAATTCTGATTAAAAATTCTCATTACAAATTCTAATGACGAATTCTCATGACGAATTCTGATGACGAATTCTGATTAAAAATTATTAAGAGTTCAGAATATGAATTCCCTGATAAACAGAATCCTAATATCCTTGTATTATAGACTCCTAATATAGTTTTAAACAGACTCCAAACTTTTATTTTCTTACATTCCGAATATTGGATTTTGGTTATGTAAATAATATTTTTGCTTACACCTGTTTTTATTATAAAATGATGTCATGTATTTAGTTACTAACCAACCGTTGCTTGAGTGACACGTGTACAGGTCCCTCTGAAATTCAAGGAAAAATATGACCGTTGGAGGATGGAGCTGACCATTGGGATTGTGCCTATAAATAGGAGCTCATTTTAAAGAGCTCACAACAAGAAGTTGATCACTCAAGAGATTGCATGCTGTTAAGGTGATTTCTAGAGAGAGAGACTCTCATGCCTTGTGTGTACTGAACATATTGTTCAGATTGATTCGTGAGACTCTGAATGTTTCTGAGTATATCTGAGGGCTTTCAGGGATAAGAAGACAGAGGTTTTACTACCTTAAAGTTTGCGGACTTCCTTACTGAGGAAGACAGAGGTGCCGACTACCTGAAAGTTGAGGGCTTGCAGGGATAGTAAGACAGACACCGATCTTCGTATCTAGGGATTACCCTAGTGTGGGTAAGATATAATTTATTGAAATTATAAATCAAGGGACCTTTATCCAAGGTTGTTGGATACCCTTCTCTTTGGGTTAAAAGATTTTATAATTGTTACTTGTTTTGTAACATGTTTATTTTTCCGCTGCATTTTGATTGTTGAGGAAAGTATAACTATCTTATACTTCCTTATACTTGTACTCCGATTAGTGAGATTCTATACACTTTAAGCGAGAATATTATTCTTGTAAACTTTTATTAAGTTTCATTTCTGGAACCATATTTCCAGAACCTATCAAGTTTGTAAAACTTAGATGTGTTGTGAATTTACTTAGTTTAACTTTGTTAAACATAGTTTTTCGGAACCAAATTTAAAGGTTACAAAGGAATTTTTAAAGTATACAATTCAACCCCTCTTGTATATTGAGCATCTACATTCTTATTTCAATACTACAATTGGTATCAAATGAGGTCTCTGAAATACTTATATTCACATATAAGTTTTCCTTGCTCAAGTTTTTTCTGGTTTATAATATTTTCCTTTCTTAGGAATATTTTCCTTCATTCTGAACTCTTGTTATTAACAAGTTTTTGTGGAAAGATATTTTTTAAGATGACAGGACTAAATGTTGGTTCCATAGACAATCTCAATCCTACTAGACCACCATTTTTTGATGGGAATGATTACAAATATTGGAGAGATCATATGAAGACTTTTGTTATCAACACTGGGGTAGATAACTTTGTTATGCTTACTGGAGGTTATAAAATTCCTAACAAGGAAGTTAATACTTTTAATAATCAGGAAATGCATGAATACCAACTGAATTATAAGGTATACAGTACTTTGTTTTGTTCTATGACTAGAAATATATATATCCAAATTTCATCTTGTGAAGCAGCTAATTGTATCTGGAAGAAACTTGATGTTACTCACTTTGGAACTTCAAAAGATACTGAAACTAGAAGAGCCATGATCAGAGCTGAATATCATGGTTTTTTTCCCTTATGGAGAACCCATATGTAAGGTACAAAAGAGATTTATGACTATCATCAACAGCTTACAATCCATGGGTGAGAAAGGATTAGATGAGGAAGCTCTTGTTGATAAGAACATAGACATCATGCCTAATGAGTGAGAATCCAAGAGAACAGCTATATATGAAAACAGGAAGGTTACTCAGATTTTTCTTGATGAATTATTTGGTACTCTTCTTTAACATAAAACTAGAATGAAGAGATATGCTGACAACAATAATAAGAAGAATGGGAATGGTATTGTTTCTTTTACAATAACATTATATCATTTGAAATCCAAGACTCTTGAGAGAGTTATAAGATCCAAATATAAGAAGACTATTATTCAATCCGAATCCAGTGAAAGTGAAGTCTCAGAAAATGAATTAGCCAAACTTGCTCGAAGGATGAACAAGATTGTTGGGCAGAAGAACTTTCAATCTAAATACAAGAAGAAAGACAGAAAATAGAGGAAAGATCCTGAAGTTAAATGTTATGAATGTAAAAGAGATGGACATATAAGGCCATATTGTCCTATGCTTAAGAAAAAGGATATGAAGGAAAGACATTCTGAGAGGAACATAAAGAAATACTACAAGGATAAAGCTAAGAAAGTCTTGAAGGCTAATGATACATGGAGTGATAGTGGTGGAGACTCTTTAGATGAATCTACAGAATATGAATCTTATGGATAGAATAATCTTGGTATACTAGCCAAGATACCTATTGAAAATCATTGATTGATGGATAAGGTACACAATATTGAATCCATGACCAATGTATCTTTTAATTCTAATAATAAATATGATAACTCTTCTGATAAATAATTCTCTTCAGATGAAGATAATACTATACCTACCTATGAAGAAGTTTCTAGATTTTCCAAACTTCTTGAGCTTGAGAATTCAAAACTCATGAAAAGGATTGATAAAGAAAATTCTAGTATTTCTATTCTTACTAATGAAATATTAGATCTTTCTAAAGATATTGATAAGAAAAATGTTGATTTTGAAAGTATTTCAAAAGATCTTGAGGAAGCAAATTCTAAGAAGAATAAAATTTCTAAGGATCTAGAAAATGTAATTTATAAGAAAAATATTTTAGAGGATAGCTCTAGTTCCAAATCAAATGTTTTTGAAGATACAAACTTGGTTATAAAACTCAAGTCTAAATTTTTTTCCTTAAAGAAGTGTTTGTCAAACTTTACCTTAGGTAAGAATTTTTTTGATAAAATGTATTCACAAATACGACCTTTAAGAAACAATTCTGGATTTGGTTATACCCATGCTAAACCAATTTCTAGTAACAACTAATTTGTTCCTCAAAGTGCTCCATTCTTTACCAAATGTCAGTGTGGTGGCCATTGGAAAAAAAGTTGTTCTTTAAACAAAACCTAATATTTAGGTTTCCATAAAGCTTATTTTTCAAAGAAAATGTGGGTGCCTATGATTTTGCTTTCTACAGTTCCCAGATCCAAGAAAGTTTGGATTCCAAAACTCTAACATTCTTATTTTCAGGAAAAAAGGAAAGTACCAACAAAAACACTTGGTATATGGATAGTGGACGTTCCCATCACATGACTGATAACAAAATCTTTTTCGAAAAGATTATCAAGACGAAAGGAGGGAAAGTAACTTTTTGAGATAATGATGAGGGAGAATATTTTGGTATAGGTAACATTGTTCTTCTTGGAAAAACTTTGATTTCAAATGTTTTATTTGTTAAGGGTCTTAATCACAACCTCATTAGCATAAGTCAATTACGCGATGAAGGTTACCTTGTGAATTTTAGGAATGATAAGTGCTTAGTACACAATTCCAAGGAAGAGTTTATTATTTCTGCCCATAGGCAAGATAATGCATACACTTTGAACTTAGAATACCTTAGGAGCCAAGATATACCTTGCCTTAGTGCAATGGAAGATCAATCTTGGTTAAGGCATAGAAGGTTAGGACACTATAACCTTAGGAACTTATGAAAAATTTCTAAGAAAAAACTAGTTAAGGATCTACCAAAGCTTATATTTGATTCTTCAAAAGTTTTTGATCCTTGTCAATATAGAAAGCAACATAAATCTAGTTTTAAATCAGTCAGTGAAGTCTCAACTACTGATGCATTATAGTTAGTGTATATGGGTCTCTTTGGTCCTACACAAACTGGAAGCATTGGTGGAAAATATTATTTATTTGTCTTAGTTGATAATTACACTAGATTTACATGGGTCTATTTTCTAGAAAATAAATTTAAATATTTTTCGTATTTCAAAAGTTTTGGAGCCCAATTTAAAAATGAGGAAAATCTTCCTTTGATAACTATTCATAGTGATCATGGTGGAGAATTTCAAAACTCTGATTGTGAAACTTTTTGTAGTAGAAAACGCATTACTGATAACTTCTCAGCACCAAGAAATCCTAAAAAAAATGGTGTTGATGAACGAAGAAATAGAATTATTCAATAGATAACAAGAACCATGTTGAGTGAATATTATATAGCAAGACAATTTTGGGCTGAAGCTGTAAGTACTGCTTGTTATACTATAAATCAAGTTTTGATTAGAACTTTTCTTAATAAAACTCCTTATGAGTTATGGAATGGTAGAAAACCTAGACTTTCCTACTTCATGTTTTTTGGTTAAAAAGTATTCATTTTGAATACTAAAGATAACCTACATAAATTCGCACCAAAATCTGATGAAGGAATTTTCTTAGGCTACTCCACAAATTCAAAGGCCTATAGAGTTTTCAATAAAAACACTTGTACTATTGAAGAAACAGTACATGTGAAATTTGATGAAACTGATCCCTTTGTTTTTAAACAACCCCAACCTACATATTCGGATGTGTTTTCAAAAACTGATTATCAGACTTTGATAGAATATCCTTCTGATAAGGAAAATGTCCAAGAAGATACTTCTGAAACATTTACCCCAGAAGATTTCCTACCCTATGTTGATGAAAAGGTTTTACAAAACCCAAATCAGTTGTTCCTAACGAATCATCCTAGTGATAGCATCATTGGTGATTTGAATCAACCTGTAAGTACTAGAAGTTCCTTAAGAAATGAAGTAGAACATATAGCATTCCTTTCTCAATTAGAACCAAAAAGCACTGATGAACCTTTAAGTGATGATGATTGGATAAAATCTATGCAAGATGAGCTAAATGAATTTGAAAGGAATAAAGTCTGGACTTTGGTTGAAAGACCCAAGGAAACCACTATAATTGGTGTAAAATGGGTCTTCAGAAATAAGTGCGATGAAAATGGAATCATAGTAAGAAATAAAGCTAGATTAGTTGCTAAAGGCTATAATCAACAAGAAGGAATAGAATATGAAGAAACCTATGCTCTAGTAGCTAGACTTTAATCTATTCATATCTTACTTGCCTTTGAAGCATTCTTCAATTTCAAACTTTTTCAAATGGATGTGAAATGTTCTTTCCTTAATGGTTATGTCCAAGAGGAAGTTTTTGTTGAACAACCTCATGGTTTTGAAGATATAAAACATCTCGATCATGTTTTTAAACTTACCAAATCTTTGTATGGACTTAAACAAGCCCCAAGAGTCTGGTATGATAGACTCATAGGATTTTTGATTCAAAATAATTATGTTAAGGGAAATGCAGATCCAACCCTTTTTATAAATAAAGATAAGAAATTTTTTTTGATTGTTCAAATTTATATTGATGACATTATATTTTGTTCAACTCAACAATCGTTAACTGATTCCTTTGCGGATCTAATGAAATCTGAGTTTGAAATGAGTATGATGGGTGAGTTAACATTTTTCCTTGGTTTTCAAATTTCTCAAAAACCAGAAGGAACTTATATATATCAACATAAGTATATTAAAGATCTTCTTAAAAATTATGGATTTTACAACACTAAAAGTATTAGAACTCCCATTGGTACCTCAAATTCACTTGATCTTGATGAAGATGGGAAACTAGTAGATCAAACATCTTTTAGAGGTATGATAGGATGTTTACTACACTTGACAGCTAGTCTTCCAAACCTAATGTTTTCAGTATGCTTATGTGAAAGATATCAATCCAATCATAAGGAATATCATTTAAAGGTAGTGAAAATAATTTTTCGCTAATTAAAGGGAACCATTGATTTATGACTCTTCTATACTTCTGGAAATGATTTTGTTTTGAAAAGTTTTTCAGATGCTAACTTTGGTGGATGTAGAATGGATATAAAGAGTACATCTGGAACTTGTCATTTCTTAGGAGATTCATTAGTTTCTTGGTCATGCAAGAAGCAACACTCAGTAGCACTTTCCACTACTTAAGCTGAATATGTAGCATCTGGAAGTTGTTGTGCTCAAGTGTTGTGGATAAAACACACACTCACAGACTATGGTATGAGTTTTACAAAAACAAAAATTTTGTGTGATAATACTAGTGCCATTTCCCTTATTAAAAACCCTTCACATCACTCTCGTGAAAAACACATAGATATTAGGGATCACTTTCTTAGGGATCACACACAAAAAGGAGATATCATTCTTCAATTTATCGGAATGCAAGATCAACTTGCTGATATTTTCACAAAATCTTTAACCTCCGATAGATTTGAATACATTAAATAGAAGTTAGGAATGATAACCATAAGGTAATCTTTGTTGTTGACTTCCTGTTGAAACCCATCTATTTATAGTAATAAACTCCTTTTCATAGGGGGAATACATATTTTTGTTAGTCTAATGAAAATTTTCGTAGTTAAAATTTCAAAATTTTCGTAATGAAAATTTTCATACTTTAAATTTTCGTAATGAAAATTTCATACTTGAAATTTTCGTAATGAAGATTTCAGTTCTAAATTTTTTTGTAATGAAGTTTTTCATATTTTTCATAATAAAGTTTTTTTATACTCAAAATTCTCTAAATGAAGATTTTTTGTACTTGAGATTTTTGTAATGAAGATTTTAGTTCTTAATTTTTTCGTAATGGGAATTTTTGTACTCAAAATTTTCGTAATGGAATTTTTGTACTCAAAATTTTCACAATAAAATATTTATTCTTAGATTTTTTGTAATGAGTTTCTCATAGTCAAATTTTTTTTAATCTAAAGTTATTCAAGAAGAATATAACCTATTACAAATAATCTTCCTAGGAATCTGAAAGGTATGATTCTTTCTTGAGTTTTCGTAGTCACCTTTTACTTTCTGGTATTTTCTTTTGTGTTTTTAAAATTTATTGGATTCTAGTTTCCTTAAATCCAAATGTTTTCCTTTAAAAACCTCAAAAGATCGGATCCTACCAAATTTTACTTGAAGCTATCATTTCAACCGTCTGATCTGATCAGAAGAATTCTCAGCCATTGGATTGAGATTGGAAGTTCAACCGTCTTATCAACGCCAATATAAAGGACCCCCGAAGGGTTGTCCCACCTCGGTTTTCAAGCTTTTGCATGTCAAAGCTCTGTCCCTCTTCAAAAGTCCATTCCGAAATTTTCAGAAGTGATCAAGTCTGAATGTCTGGTGAAGTTCTTTCTCAAGATATGTCTACTGTCAAGCCGATTGCAGAGTGGAAGATATACAGGTAGAGGTTGGTACATCCAAACTTCTTCAACAAGTATTATTCTATTATTTCAAAGAATATCAAGCTTAATGGATGGGAGAGTGTATCCATATCAAAGCCAGGAGATCAAGATGTATTATATCCGGATCTACTGATAGAATTTTATGAATCAGTTTGTTTTTTCAAGGAAGATGGCATAGAAAAATTTTTGTTCAAAAGTTATGGAAAAACATATGCACTTTCATACACCAAGGATGCTAGCTTGGTAGGGTTATCCTATGAAGGAGAAGCAGAATATTGTTCTCAAAAGCTATCAGATGTAAAAGGAAGTTTTATCAAGGTAAAATCTATGCAGTGTATTGGACTTACAGATGTCAAGACCATAAATATTTCTCACTTGTCTACTAACAATCAGATCCTTGAGTTATGGGTTCAGGGTTTTATCATACCGAGAAAAGGTGACAAGGACACCCTGAAGAAAAGTGATATGTATATCTTATATTTTTTGGTAAAGCTAAGGAAGATAAATCTGATAAGGCATATTATCATTATGATATAGAATATCAAGAATGGAAATTTGAGAGCACAAATAATCATGTATCCTGCCCTAATCTCCAAGTTGATTTTTCAGTGTCCTGGGTCATTCAAGATTCCTTGAAGTTCCAAGCCAAGTAATTGAAAAGTTATGTTAGTTAGTGATGTCACTTTTAAAATAATGAATGTCGTCTTTTCTAAAAATTCTGGAGAGTTTTACGATCTACTAGTGGAAGAAGCAGAAGTCGTTCTGAAAAATGAAGAAGAGGCTGAACTGTCAAAGAAGGCTGGAAAGAAAATAAAATTGAAGGAAGTTGAAGATGAAGGTGAGACCCCTAAACCTAAGGAATCTCAAACCGCACCTCTAAATCCCGAGAAATAGAAAGCCTATCAAGATGAGGTTGTAGAAAAATGGAGGGAGGACAAGAAGGCTAAGAAATTAGGGGAGCCATAGTTTGGTTTGGATCCTGTAGAGGCCAAAGATTTAAAAGAAAAAGATGCTGAAGAGCTTGAGAATAAATCCAAAGAGAAGAAGCTTAAGAAGAAAATGTCTGAGGCTGAAATTGTCCAATCTCTTTTGAGGGACACTGAAATAGCATCCGAGAACATTCTTGTACCGATTTTTTTTGGTTGAACCCTTACCTAAGACTCCGGGGAAAAATTTAATGACTCCGGAAAAAGTACTTGAAAAGGTTGTTGAAGAAAAAGAAGTTTTGGAAGAATTAAAAAAAGATAAAAGCAGTGATGATTCAGTTAATCTAATAAAGAAAGCTGAAAACTTTCATGATAAGGAAAGTGAATCCGAAAAATTATCAATCTGGACTTCTCAAGCCGGATATTTGAAATTAGATACCACTGGAATTGATGAGAAGCATGAAGAGGAAGTAAAATAATTATTTGAGGAAGAGAGTCATAATCATGACTTCATTCATCCTGAATATATTGAGGTAGGAGCCGAGAAAGAAAAAAATTGATGAAGATAGAATTGTTCAGTTGTCTGAAAGTGAGCATGAGTCTCCAGATGATGAAGCTGTTCTGAAAACTGAAAAGGGGAAATAGGTGCTTGTTGACACACCAAATAAAGTTGTTATAAGGAAGAAGAAAGCTTATGGATCTTCTAAAAAGAAGCTGGTCGAGCTAGAGGAATAACCTTCACCAAGAAAAGTTTCTGATTCAAAATCATCAGCACTTGGACATGATTGTTTTCATTCAATCTTTGAAGAAGCTTGTTGACACTATTCCGATCTTTCAAAAAATTGACTCCAGATGTCAGATGCTCCAGCATAGTATGAATCAAAAATCGGATTCTGTATCAATGGTGATGTATAGGTGCATAAATATTGAGGATGATTACAAGAAATTCCTTATCAACTATGATGCCCATAGAAAATCTTGTAAGAAAATGGTCAGCTGGTTAAAGAATATTGTTGAAGATTTGAGAGAGCTTGATGAGTTTCAAGGTGATGTTAAGGAAACTTTTGATACTCAAGACAAAAAAATCAAATATCTCACAAATAGATTTGAGAAAAATCTAAATCATGAGAAAAATACTCGGATTCAGGAAGTCAAGGATCTGAATGGGAAGTTGAATTATGCTGTCCAAAATTGGAAAATAGAAATTAATATCCGGATTGAGATTGAAGAGAAGTTAGTGAAGCAATATGACTTGTTGAAAGCTTAGGCAGAGGCTCTGAAGGCTTAGGATGATAGGATCCAAGCCTTAGAGAAGCAAGCAGAGGAGGATCACAAGGAGCTAAAGAAACTGGAAACCATTGTGAAGAAATTAATACCCAAGGAAAAGGAAGAAAAATAGATCCAATCCGATCTTTTATTGTATTTTCTTTCCTTATACAAATTCTTCTAATCTTAATGAAAATTATGGTTTCTTGTTTTTGTTTGGACGTTTTTACTAATATTTCAGGTACCATGTTTTTTCTCCATTCCCTCAAACTCTTTTTGAAAATCACAAAGGAGGAGAAGGAAAAAGAATTCTAAGTAAAGAGGAAATATCCCTAAGTAAGGGGGAGTTTATCTAAGGGGTAGTTTTCCATTATAGAGATTTCTGTACCCAAGATAATAAAAAATATCATTCCAGAAATATAAAATACGATCCTTAGTGTTCCAAAGCCTAATGAGGAGTTATTCGAATTCATCTTTTCCAATGTATAAAGGGAGATATGTTTTATTTGCAAAAGTCTAGAAAAATTTTCTAAGTCCTTTTATTATTTTTCGTAAGGATGTTTCTGCTTTCCAAAAGGGAGGATATTGTTGGGTCAATAAGGTTTTCCTTATGACTTTTCCACTCTTTCATACTTGGGGGAGATTGTTAAGACAATAAGGTTTCCTTATGACTTGACCAACCCTTCTTGTTTTGAAAATCACAAACACCTTATCTCAAGGAAAATCTCTTTTTACCCTGTGTTTTACTTCTCTAAAGAAAATTTCCTTCCCCAAGGAAATTTATCCTAACCATGTTTTCTCATTGTTCATTATCTTTCCTAAGTATAAATTTTGGTTTCATGTATAAAATCTTGGAATCATATAATACTTAGATATGAAGCATTCTGTTTTCAGGATCTGAATTCTGGATACGAACTTTTATGAAGTTCGACTCCGAATTCTGGATACAAACTTTTATGAAGTTCGACTCCAAATTCTGGATACGAACTTTTATAAAGTTAGACTACGAATTATGACTACGAATTCTTGGTATGAATTCTGGTTATGAATTCTGGTTACAAACTTTTATAAAGCTCGACTCTGAACTCTCATTATGAATTCTGATGATGAATTCTCAAAACGAATTCTGATTATTAATTCTGATTACAAATTCTGATTACAAATTCTCATTATGAATTCTGATGATTAATTCTCAATACGAATTCTGATTATGAATTCTCATTACAAATTCTGATTACAAATTCTAATTACGAATTCTGATTACAAATTCTCATTACGAATTCTGATGAAGAATTCTCATGACGAATTATGATGACGAATTATGATTACAAATTCTTAAGAGTTCAGACTAAGAATTCCCTGATAAATAGAATCTGAATATCCTTGTATTATAGACTCTTAATATAGTTTTAAACAGACTCTGAACTTTTATTTTCTTACATTCCAAATATTGGATTTTGGTTATGTAACCATATTTTTGCTTACACCTGTTTTTATTATAAAACGATGTCGTGCATTTAGTTACTAAACAACCGTTGTTTGAGTGACATGTGTACAGGTCCATCCGAAATTCAAGGAAAAATATGACCATTGGAGGAGGGAGCCGACCGTTGGGATTGTGCCTATAAATTGGAGCTCATTTGAAAGAGCTCACAACAAGAAGTTGATCACTCTAGAGATTGCACGCTGTTAAGGAGATTTCTAGAGAGAGAGACTCTCATGCCTTGTGCGTACTGAACATCTTGTTTAGATTGCTTCATGCAACTCTGAATGTTGCTGAGTACATTCTATGGCTTCCGGGGATAAGAAGACAGAGGTTCAACTACCTTAAAGTTCGAGGACTTCCTTATTGTGGAAGATAGAGGTGCCGACAACCTGAAAGTTGAGGGCTTGTGGGGATAGCAAGAAAGACACCGATATTCGTATTGAGGGATTACCCTGGTGTGGGTAAGTTATACTTTCTTTAAATTATAAATCAAGGGTCCTTTATCCAAGGTTATTGGATACCCTTCTCTTTGGGTTAAAAGAGTTTATACTTGTTACTTGTTTCTTTACAAGTTTATTTTTCTGCTGCATTTTGATTATTGAGGAAAGTATAACTATATTATAATTCCTTATACTTGTAATCTGATTAGTGAGATTCTATATTCTTTAATGTAGAATCTTATTCTTGTAAACTTTTCTTACGTTTCATTTCCGGAACCATATTTCCGGAACCTATTAAGTTTGTAGAACTTAGAGGTGTTGTGAATTTAGTTAGTTTAACTTTGTTAAACATAGTTTTTCGTAACCAACTTTAAAGGTTCCAAAGTAATTTTTAAAGTATACAATTCAACCCCTCTTGTATATTGAGCATCTACATTCTTATTTTGATCCTACAAAAAAAACTTCAAATAAGCTTAAAATCCATCCAAGGATGTTGACATAGATGAAATCAAAACAATTTGAGAGAAATATCTCTATTTAAAAGTCACATAATTATAAAATAAAACATTTACTTTGAACATGTTCTTATAAGATTCTAAGGGAAACTTAGATGATGTTATAACGATGAAAAATAGCCGCACCCGCCGTATAAGTTAAAAAAAGACATTCTTACCTTAATTTTGTCGAAAAGGTTATAAATGACCTTGTTTGGAAAATGACAGAAAGATTCCTTTCAACCCATTTTATAAAAAGTCAAAAAAGGGTATAAATGACTTTAAACCATTGTCTAGTAAATAGTAATTTTTTTTGAAATACATTTTTAAGAAACACGGATGAGGATGATAAAGAGATCGCATTAGATACTTACGTAAAAACAACCTCAGATAATAAAGAGATTGTAAAATTAACCCTTACCTTGTACTTTTCCTTGGTTGAGGGTAGGATAACCTCTTATATAATGGTTAAATAATTGTTATTACATTATACAAGAACCATATACATTAATATTATATCATATATGATCTTTTAACATTGCTTTGTTAATAATATCTTAGTATTATCGTCGTTTCGGGTGTTAACGGATTCGTTTTACTTTATATTATTTGTTATGTGAGTCATATTTGTTATGGATGGAATGTATATTATTCATATCCAGAATTATATCAAGTCTCTAAAAATTATTTTTAATTAGAAAATGAAAATTAGTCTTGAATGGATATGATGGGGAATGAATCTCATCGTGTTTGTGGAGACGGTAATCCTTACGTACACACGAGCGACAATATCAATATTTTGATATTAAAATAATATATAATTGGATGGTATATTATATATAAAGAATAATTATTATGTTATATTTATTATTTACATCAATTAAACATCATTATTATACCCATACAAATAATAAATTTGTATTGAATAACAATTACACCATGACGTGGAGACGATATGCCGTACGTACGCACGTATGGTGACATGTTATTAAAAGGATGGATAGAATAATGAACATGTTTGTACCATATTTATAATAACATCATAGTATATAGAAGATACTAGAGTTATTATTTTAGAATATAAATAACAAAGAAAGAAGGAGTGGAAGAAGAAAGGAACTTGAAAGAGGTGATGAAATATTTACCTCTTCTTCCGGTTCTTCCTTTTGATTTGATCAAAAGGGCTCCTTAGGTTGGCTTTCTGACTAAAGGAGGGCCTACAGGATTAAGTGAGGACAGTTTAGAGGGTATTTGGTCAGGTTTTGGCTGATCCAAATGGCTTTGAAGGTGTAAATTAGAGAGAAGGGGGAGTTTCTTTTTATAAGAGGAGTGAGGGGCACCTTAGGAAAATCTAGAAATATTATTTTATAATAAATTCATATTCGGTTTATAATGGCTCCAAACTGATTTATTTTAAGTCTAAGGTGTGGATGGGTCAAAAAACACTCAACTAATAGGTTTTAGACAAGTTTGGGTCACTATATTAAGCTTATCTTTTAGATTTAACTCTTAGTTAATTAGTTTGACATTTACCGTGTCTCTTTGTATTTTTATATTATATGGTAAATAAACTTACTATATACTTCAAAGAGAACCCCAAGTGGTTCGTTAATGATACACCTATCATTATATAAGTCTTTTGGATGAACCTTATATTTTTAGGAATATAATATCAATTAATAATATAATATTTGTTTTAAAAACTCTTTTATGTCAATTTTGACACTATTTAGAAATTGATTTTTTCTGAAAATTATAACATCATGATTACTTATAAAAAAGTTAATTAAATCAACCCTAAAATGTAATATTAACCTATAAAATTAGTGTAATTCATAAAAAGTCTCAAATTACATTTATTTGGGTATTTATAATATCAATTATTTCAATATTTCATTATTAAGGTAATTACTGCATCATCATTGTGTCATAAATAAATTAAATTATTTAATGGCTAAAAATTATAAATAAAATACCATTATGTAGGAAATATTTTTATATTTCTAATTAATATTTATAGTCAAATTTATCTTATCTTTAACCCTATATTAAAAATGGTTTATTTATTAAACTTTGAATTTAACACTTTTAACTCTTCTTTGAATAAAATAATAATAAATGTCCTAATCTAATCCAAGTGGACCTAAAGGGTCATATTTTATTCCTAAGGTTGTATTTGGTCTAATAACACTTACCAAATAGAATTATGACATGTGTTAGGGTAAAAATAATACCATTTTTACCTTTAATTACCCTATTTACTTTTAACCGTGGTAAATAAAAGTAAAAAGTTACTATTCACCCAAAATTATTTTCATCTCATTGAACCACATTTTACAAACTGATATCAACCATGTCTCTTTAATTTTTGAAATTCAATTCACAGAAGTGGTAAAATTAAGTTTTATGCAAATTTGCAAAAGCTCTTAGGAGGTGGGTAAAAGACGGTAAAAAGATCAATAAAATTTTTATATATCTAAAATTAATATAAATTGACTCCAATGAATTAAATTGAACTTATATAGGTATTATGTCTCTATTTTGACCTAAAATAAATTTAAATAAAATAAATAATTATTTAAATAAAAAGTCAGTTTTAACTAATAACTCAGTATTTTTCACTATTCATCAAAAATTGAACGTTTTTAGAAAAATACCAAAAATTCACCCAGGATAATTTCAATATTCCAAATCCAAAAATGAAGTCCATTTTAAAAAATAAAATTTATAAAATTTCAAAAAGTGGGTATTACTATTCATAACGGCTAGTTTGATTGGTTGTGGTGTGTTAGAACTGGAAGTTGCGTACAACACACGCTTTTGTATTATTCAAAGAGAAGCATACTGTGGAAGCTTGGGGTGTTACATTCTACCCTCCTTAAACAAATTTTGTCCTCACAATTTGAAAATTTTCTTCAAAAATACCAGGTTAAAAATAGAAAATACCTTTGTGGAAAACCCATATCGGAAATAGGGTTAATAATATTTAGTCTCAATAATAGGGAAAGGGAAATGAAAAAGTCACCACCAAATTATGATCTCGATTAGGAGAACATTGGTGGAAATTACATATACATAATTGGAGGAAAAACGTAAATATTTATATGGAGTGATTGAGGTCATCAATCACAAACAAGTGGAAAATTGAGGGCCTCAAGGCCATCAATCTATGATGATTTAAAATATCATCAGTTAAACATAAGGTATTAAGATAACAAATTTTTGGTTTTAAGATCTCTTCCTTAATGTTTAAGAATTAATTTCATCATAGAATAAGAGAGAGAGAAAAATATACTTGATAAGTGGAGTTATACCCTTTAACTAATTTCTACTGCAAACTTATCATTCACTCCAAAAGATAATAGAACTCAAAAATATTATATTTATCCTAATCGTATAAGGTTCCAAATATTAACACATACCATTTAAATGTAGAAAAATATTTTTTAATAACTAGGGACTTCCTATAGGCTAGTGGTAGGTAATAAAGGCATGTCGCACTATAGTTGTGGGTTCGATTCCTGCAGCTTTGTACGACTTGACGGGTTATCACCCGACCTAAAGGTTTTCCTTTTTCTAAAACTATAGTATCAAAATATTCCAAAAATAATCATAAGAAATGTTTTAACCTTAAACAATACTATCCAAATTTCAACTTAATCCATTCCAAACATTATAGTTATCTAAAGTACCTCTGTCCAGAATCTCTATAAAAGGTATCTAAATTCCAAAATCAATTGCAACATAAGATTACCCAAACAAAGTAAGGTTTCTTTTATTTTCACATACTAAAAATATGATTACCTTAGTCATATTAAAATTTTAATGAAAACAACAAGTACTGCAGTAAAATACTTATATATATCACATTATTCTCATAACCAGAATATAATCCTTGAGTCCAAAAACACAAATACATTAATTATTGAACTTCATCTATAGTAACAAAATAAGCTTGGCCTTGATCCCTTGGCCTTTTCTGAGGTAAGTTTCCCTGACGCTTAGGACATTCATTCACATAATGCCCCATTTCTCTACAATTTTAGCATTCAACATTGATAGCCTCTTTCTTTCCCTTACAATCACGAGCCTGGTGACCTTTTTCTCCACATTTTTAACAAACTTTAATTCCTTTTAGGCAAGTACTGGGGTGTTTCTTCCCAAAATTATCACATAATGGAAAATCATTCTTTCCCCTTTTCCCTTTATCTATCTCTTACTCCACCGTTCTCTTCTTCTCTTGCTTTACTTTATTGTCATAAGATTTAGGGAATTCCTTTTCTGTCTTGATAACACATGAGACTATATCTTCGTATGTTGAGAAAGATTGTGAGACTAATGATCGATGTAGAAATGGTTTTAACCCATCAAAGAATCGATCAATATTACTTCCCGGGTTATGTATATAATCTGCTGCATGCCTTGCTAACCTTGTAAAGTTCGCCTCATACTTTGCAAAATTCTCATTCTCTTTTTTCCTCAGAATCAGGAATTGTCTTTCCAAATCCGCTCCATGGTCATGAGGAAAGTATTTTTCTAAAAAAATCTCTTTAAACTCCCTCCATTACATACTTGATACTTCTTTATCCTCCTTTGTGTTTTGAATCAATGACCACCATTGATCAGTATCTCCAGTGAGGCGATAAACTGCCGTGGAAACTTTTTCTCTTTCGCTACTCCCCAAAGCCTGAAATATTTTCTCTAAGGAACTTATACATTGCTCAAATACCAATGGATTTGTACTACCATTTAATGTTGGTGGTTTTTTCCTCATGAAGCGATCTAACATTGATCCTCCACGCTGCAGATCAGGGTGCTCCATACGGGTAAGGTTATTATTCATAACCCGAGTGAGTTGTCCCAATATAGTGATAAGATGATCAGAACCAGTTGTATCACTAGCTCCAATATAATTATCTTGAGTAGGAGGGCAATCCCTACATGGAGTCCGCGCATTGATACAGTTTCCATTCCTTTCACTAGGCACCATTTCTAAAAAATGGCATAAACTAGATTAGTTTATGAATCGCAATACATAAATCCAAACTTGTAAAACACTTAACATAAATTGAACAGTTTATGGATATAATCCATAATCATAAAAATGTTTTCTTTGAGGAAGTATATACTCATAAACCCTTCATAATGGTTTGTAAAGAAAATGAGATTTATCCTAAGCATATCCCCCGGGAGTGTCGTAACCAAGAGTGCAGCAAGGCCCGTTGTCGTGCACCAGTTCCCGTTCGAGTCTAGCTCAAAGCGGTGTCTTCAGGTTTTACCCTTAGGTACATCTGTGCCACATCCAACTCTACCTGCTCGTATCCAGACAGGGATGTATTTCTCGGAAAACTCACAAAATCTCTACAATACCAAAATTCTAGGAAGTTCTTCTACAATAATCCTCAAAGTCTATTTTAGGACTATGTGCTCTAATCAGAGTTTATCTAAATCTAGCTTCCAAGGTTTGTACTAAACTTCCTCTGATACCAAATGTAATGCCCCGAACCTAGTTACCTAGAGTCGGTGCATTATTACGTATCATTGACATGATCACAAAAGATCAAGTCTCGAAAGACCGATTAGTTTAGTATCCTTGGAAACACTAGATACATTCATAAGTCTTACATTACATGATAAAGTAAAAAACTACAAAAACATAGTCTCCATAGTCCACACTCATATCCCCTCAGACTATCCCTGTAGGTCAGTCATAAAATACTTCTTCACATCCTGGGAAAAATAAAACATAGAAAGGGGTGAGCTCAGATGCTCAGTAAGGATAACAATATAGTGGAAACTTTCATAAATAAGCATAAACATTTAAGGAAATGTATAACTAAAACAAAATCATTTTAAACTTGAAATTCAACATAACATGGAAAAAATAAAGTGAAATAATGCCATTTACTTATTCACATGGGTATTATACTAGTCAAATAATCACATGCAACATCAATAACCACTTTCATAATGATGGAATGCATAATGCCAGACTATCATAACCACATAGTCAGGGCCTTGTGCCAAGACTACAAATAAGATTTTATCAAGGCCTTGTTCCAAGACACTAGTTTTTCTCATGAGACCTAACGATGCATAGAGGAGCTATTGCGGGCTCCACCCGTCACTTACTAAGTCCAATGCATTCCTCATATGAAAAGGTTTAAATATAACATAAAAATTAGTATTAAAACTAGCATACGAAATGTCAATACTTTATCCATAAACCATGAATGGTATAAAAATAGAACATCCATAGTCAAACATATCACAAAACCTTAAACACAATATGGAAGTTTTGTATCATCATAAAATAACTTCAAATAAGCTTAAAATCCATCAAAGGATGTTGACATAGATGAAATCAAAACTATTTGAGAGAAATATCTCTATTTAAAAGTCACATAATTATGAAAGAAAACATTTAGTTTGAAAATATTCTTATAATATTTTAAGAAAAACTTTTATGATTTTATAACAGTGAAAAATAGCCGTACCCTCCGTATAAGTTAAAAAAAGACATTCTTACCTTAATGTTTTTCAAAAAGGTTATAAAGGACCTTGTTTGGAAAGCGACAGAAAGCTTAATTTCAAACCATTTTATAAAAAGTCAAATAAGGGTATAAATGACTTTAAACCATAGTATGGTAAATAGAAAAAATGTTTTGAAATACATTTTTAAGAAACACAGATGAGTATGATAAAGAGATCCCAGTAGATACTTATGTAAAAACAACCTCGGATAATAAAGAGATTGTGAAATTAACCCTTACCTTGTACTTTTCCTTGGTTAAGGGTAGGTTAACCTCCTGTATAATGGTTAAATAATTGTTATTAAATTATACAAGAATCATATACATTAATATGATATCATATATCATCTTTTAACATTTCTTTGTTAATAATATCTTAGTATTATTGTCGTTTCAGGTGTTAACAGATTCGTTTTACTTTATATTATTTGTTATGTGAGTCATATTTGTTATGGATGGGATGTATATTATTCATATCCAGAACGATATCAAGTCTATAAACAATTTTTTAATCATCAAATGAAAATTAGTCTTGAATGGATACGATGGAGAATGAATCGCATCACGTTCGTGGAGACAGTAATCCGTACGTACGCACGAGCGACAATATCATTATTTTGATATTAAAATAATATACATTTGGATTGTATACATTTATACAGAATCATTATCATGTTATATTTATTATTTACATCAATTACACATCATTATTATACCCAACCAAATAATAAATATGTATTGAATAACAATTACACCACGACGTGGAGACGGTAAGCCGTACGTACGCACATATGGTGACATATAATTAAAAGGATGGATAGAATAATGAATATGGTTGTAAAAAATTTATAATAACATCACAATATATAGAATATACTGGAGTTATTATTTTATAATAAAAATAACAAATAAAGGAGTGGAAGAAGAAAGGAACTTGAAAGAGGTGATGAAATATTTACCTCTTCTTCGGGTTCTTCCTTTTGATTTGATCAAAAGGGATCCTTAGGTTGGCTTTCTGACTAAAGGAGGGAATCTAGGATGAAGGAAGTATAGTTTAGAGGGTATTTGGTTAGGGTTTGTCTGAGAAAAATGGATTTGAAGGTGTGAATTAGAGATAAGGGGGAGTTCCCTTTTATAAGAGGGGTGAGGGGTACCTTAGGAAAATCTAGAAATATTATTTGATAATAAATTAATATTCGGTTTATAATGGATAGAAACTGATTTATTTAGACTATAATGTGGGTATGGGACGAAAACCACTCAACTAATAGGTTTTAGACAGGTTTGGGTCACTATATTAACCTTATCTTTTATATTTAACTCTTAGTTAATTAGTGTGACATTTACCATGTATCTTTGTATTTTTATATTATATGGTTAATAAAATTACTATATACTTCCAAGTGAAACCCAAGTGGTTAATTAATGATAAAAATACCATTTTATAAGTTTTTTGGCCAAAAATTAGATTTTTAAGAATAGAATATAATTTAATAATATAATATTTTAAAAAAAACTCTTTTATGTCAATTTTGACACTATTTGGAAATTGATTTTTCTAAAAATAATAACAGCATGATTAATTCAAAAAAAGTTAATTAAATCAACTCTAACATGTCATATTAACCTAGAAAATTAGTTTAATTCATAAAATGTCTCAAATTACATTTTTTTGGGTATTTATAATATCAATTATTTTAATATTACATTATTAAGGTAATTACTGCATCATCATTGTGTCATAAATAAATTAAATTATTTAATATCTAAAAATTATAAATAAAATACTATTATGTATTAAATGTTTTTATCTTTATAATTAATATTTATAGTCAAATTTATCTTATGCGTAACCCAATATTAAAATTGGTTTAGTTATTAAACTTTGAATTTAACACTTTTAACTCTTCTTTGAATAAAATAATAATAAATGTCCTAATCTAATACAATTGGACCTAAAGGATCATATTTTATTCCTAAGGTTGTTTTTGGTCGAATAAAACTTATCCAATAGAATTAGGACATGTGTTAGGGTAAAAATAATACCATTTTTACCTTTAATTACCCTATTTACTTTTAATCATGGTAAATAAAGTAAAAAGATACTATTCACCAAAAATTGCTTTCATCTAATTGAACCAAATTTTACTTACTAATATCAACCATGTCTCTCGTATTTTTGAAATTCAATTCACAAAAGTGGTAAAATTATGTTTTATGCAAATTTTCAAAAGCTCCTAGGAGGTGGGTAAAAGACGGTAAAAAGTTCAATAAAATTTTTATATATCTAAAATTAATATAAATTGACTCCAATGAATTAAATTGAACTTATATAGGTATTATGTATCTATCTTTACCTAAAATAAATTTAATTAAAAGAAATAATTATTTAAATAAAAATTCGGTTTTAACTAATAACTCAGTGTTTTTTACTATTCATCAAAAATTGAAAGTTTTTAGAAAAATAAAAAAAATTCACCCTAGGATAATTTTGATATTCCGAATCCAAAAATTAAGTCCATTTTGAAAAATAAAATTTATAAAATTTCAAAATGTGGATATTACTATTCATAACGGCTAGTTTGATTGGTTGTGGTGTGTTAGAACTCGAAGTTGCGTACAACACACACTTTTGTATTATTCAAAGAGAAGCGTACCGTGGAAGCTTGGGGTGTTACAAACACAGAAATAATTATTCACATATGTGGAACCTAGAAATTAATCTCATTAATATAATTTTTTTATTCAAAACTACATCTAAAATTTTATTCATCGATATATTGACAATATGGTAACACTAAATGGATATTTACAATAAGTATAAAAAAAAGATGGATCATCAATAACCCCCATTGTATTTAATTTTGGTACCAATTAATGATATTGGTATGTCAATACATCAACCAATTTATCATCATATTTCATTATTATTTATTCACTCCCCTTATTCTTAGTTTCTTCTCTAATTTTATTCTCATTCACTTATCTTATTTTCTTCTCTCCCAATTGTTGATACTAAAAAAAATTTACATGGATTAGGTTGATCCAAATTAATCTAATGGAATGTACCATAATTCATCCCACTCAATTTCCACATGTTCCATTATTAGAGTGTAAACCATAAAGGATTCAATTTAGACAAAAAATATGTCCATTGATTAAAAGAGATTAATACCAACTAAGAAAAAAACACATTAATTTTTTAGAGGTTTGTTAATATTTCTTGAAGTTGAAATAAAATGTTTTCAGTCAATAAATTTGTCCCTTTTTTATGAAATACTAGTTATTATGTACATACCTCAACGCACATGTCAAAAATATTCAATTATATATAAATTATTTTTTGAGATCATCTTAGGGATCTTATTTAGTTTTATATATTTTCTTGGGATTGATTAAATGTATTTATTGAATTTAATATCATGATTTTCTTTTCGATAATCAATGGAAGAGAGTGTATCTAGATTTAAAATTTTAATGACACATTTAGACGAAACATCTTGAATTTAGACTTTTTTGAATTATCAACTCTGGAAGTTTCTCATGAAACTCCTCCTCAAGGGATGATCTCCGATTTCACCTCATCATAGAAAATTTCTCTCTATATTTACATTACATTACCATTTGATAAATCCTACAAATATGGTGTCCTTTTCAAATCTAGAATGATAATTCCATTTTAAACTTCTGCATTTTTTCTATATTTGAGTACAAACTTCACATTCGAATCCATGGATAATTAACACCCTAAAAGCATAAATGATAAGGAAATGGGGGCGGGGTCATTTTATTCTTACTGAGAGTAATAAGGTTAAGATTCTACTCTCAACCATGATATTCTTTCATTTTTTGCTTCATATTTATGAGTATTCTTTATACTATTTTTTCAAAATCTCATAAAAATCATATATAACATGGATTCTTTTACGATTTTAGTTTCATCTTTTTGTGGGTGGTTATTATTATTAAATTACATCAAGGAATATGTTTCACTTTTTAAAATATCTAAATTATTTAGAATCAATTCTTGGGATGGTATAATTATTATATATTCATTTTTTGTGTGTCCAACTTACTCTCATCTCACACACAACTGCATATATGATCTATTTTTTCTACTTTTAACAACCCCTCATGAAATTTAGATTCTTCATATTCATTTTTAATTATATCATTGATATTATCATCCACTCTATCCAATTTTGTTTAAACATTTCTTACTTTTATAAATTCTAAAATCCAAACAATTAAGAAATATTTAGGTACATAGGTAGCATACATAGAATTTCCACATGGATTATTATGAGTGTTTTCACCACAATAGTCAATTTAGATATAAAAATCCTCTTAAAATTCCTGGATTTATTATCCAATGATTCATTTCTCTTCATCTTAAAAAAATTATTAGG
Organism: Viscum album; assembly: GCA_963277665.1. Lineage (NCBI taxonomy): Eukaryota > Viridiplantae > Streptophyta > Magnoliopsida > Santalales > Viscaceae > Viscum > Viscum album. Next base: position 933,771,491 of record OY728141.1, read on the forward strand.
GATATTATAGTTTGCATTCTCCTTTATCACCTTTCTTAAGGATTCCATTCATTTCTTCATCAACATATATGATCTTTATTATTTTTTTATTTATAATAAATTCATAGATGAACATGTATCACAAAAGTGAGATATTTAAATGTACATTACCCAATTATTTTCCTTTTTTAGAATATTTTTCTGTATACATATTATTCACCGTCACATGTCATTGTTCTCTCATCTCAAGATTTATTTTTTCAAATATAGGTTTCTATATTCTTTCAGTGGATTTCACATTATTAAAATATTTTAATTCCTTATAACCAATTGAATTACAACCTCAATAATGATTGTAATGCCTCAGAGTTTCCATGTATTATTTTTAAATTTTATATGGAATTATTTCCAAACCAGACCTTTTGATTGCGTGCGATTCAGAGGCCCAGAGTTCTCGGAATAAATGTTTGAAATAAATTAAACTTTAAACAGAACACATGAGTGGTTTTCTTGAAAAAGTGGAATAACATATAAATGGGTGTCTAGATCAGAAATCTGAGGGCACCGTTGCATTAAGAGCAGCGACTTTACCTTAGGCGGGGCCTAACATCAACCGGCGTGGGTCATCTGAAAGAGTTAGTTTTTGGACGTTTTAATGGGAATAAAATAAATTAATAATTTATTTTATTTTAAAATTTTTCTTTTTTTCACATCAACTTAATCCTTACCTATAAATTCATGCTTAAGGAAAGTTCTCAGAGTTATCTGCATTACCCTGCGAATTTAGAATTTACCATTGGAGCTTTGGAGGAGAACCCGTTGGCGGATGGTGGCGACGCGAGCAATCGACGAATCTCGGATTCGACAAACCTCGCCAACGAATGAGACACACCTATTGTCCTTCAACCGAATCAAGGTAGGGGTTTTTTATTTAAATTATTCTTTTCCCCGTTCTTGGATTAAACGATAAACATGGATCAACCCACAAATAGGGTGATCTGCGGATCATGCGTTCTTGCGGGAGGGTTATTATTTTTAAATTTCTTTGGGGTTTGATTAAGGAGATTGTTAAGATAGTTTTTTCTTATCATTGGATTTATCCCTATTTATTCCTTTTAATGGGAAAGAATCAATGCTATGATGAATGATGGTGGAGGTTCGTTCCTCAGATTGGTTTATGTGATTTCTTCCTCCCCTTCGACCCAACATTCTTCGTGGGGTTATGAACAATAGATCCTTGCGCATCTGTTTCGCAACGCAACAATCCCAAATTGGCCATCCAATATAGTGATGATGTAGAGGAGGTGTGACAACAATGGTGGATGAAAAATCGGCTCGGATCAGGAGAGACTGTTCTTCGAGTGCTCTTCACACAGGTGGATCGATACACGTTTTTGGGGCTGATCGGAAGCCCAAAAACAATAGAGATAACTTCAGGACGTTGGGGTGACCTTAATCTTCAAGTTTCATGGAAAATAAATGGCCAGATCAAAGACCGTAGGAGTACCGAGGTGTGGAGGAGCAGGTTCACGATTCTGTAAATTTCTAGAACACACGACATGCATCCCGAAGAACACGGTGTGTGGGTCCAGATAAGTGGAGGCTAGGGTTCCACGGTGTGTGAGGTGATGAAACTTCATGTTCTTCCAAGAACATGATATGTGGGTCCTTACACGGGACTCAGTGGGTATCCTAGGCGATACATGAACACGGTATGGGATACATGATCGTGTACTCCACCACACAGCTATTCGAGGCCAGTAACGCGGGTCACCCTATGTGCTGATTACATGGGTTGGCATATATGGGTTGAGGCTATGTACGGGCACATGGCCAGCATACACGGAGCGGACCCTAGATACTTTTACATGACGTGTGATCCTTTATACACGCCGTGTAGTTTTTTTTTGCACGACAAGCCTTACGACATGGGCCATTGTACACGTGCAGTACCCAGGGTCAGAGGACATGGCGTGTGACCCTTCTACACACTGTTTAATTTTCAGTACATGGCTTGATATTATTGTCAACTGTATCTTGGACATGTTTCATTTGGGTTAGTGCCCCTTTTTTTAGTTCCCCTTGAAGGTCAGGTATAGTTTCCTTTTACAAGAGTATGATCCCTTCAGTCGGAATTTCCAAGATAGAGTCAGGTATCCCTCCAAGAGGCCCAGATCAAGATCCCTTATCCATTCTTGGCCCTAGGTAGAGTTAGGTATCGACATGACTACTCTTATAAGACACCGATACTATACTTAGAAGGTTAATCCTGATGAGTCGCAGTATCCACCAATGCCTTGGTAGTGATCATCTTCTATGTATCATGATCTTTCCCCACTGAGGAGTGTGTTCTCCCAGAATGAGTGTATCTATCTCTCATGGCTATTCCCAAAAAATGGTACTTCTCAGACGAACACTATCAGAGTTATCAGACTCGTGGAGTGAGTTATACCGGATGAGTGCTTTGTGGAATCTTCGAAATGAATCCCTAGCATGGGTATGCTGTTGTGTGACTTGTCTCTAGACTACAGGTCTAGGTTTTGAGTATATCTGGACTGTGTTACTCTTGCTATATGTTCAGTAGACATATATCATATAGAGATGACTGTACCTTTCCTTTGTGTATTTCTTTGTGATTTTCAGGGTCCTCTACTGAGTATTCTTATACTCACCCCTACACAGGCTTTGCCCGCATGTGTCGTGTCTTGTGCAGATAAGCGACTTTTTGACAGAGTCCAGGGAAGACCAGGACCGGAACAAGTTTTTTGAGTTCCCTACAGGCTGAGGTGTTTCTACGGCTACACGAAACAGTCCCAATACCTCTTTGTGCTAACAGGTTATACTTTGTAGTTTGTAGACTTTTTTTTGGTGGGTTTGTATTCCGGACAAATTTACTTTTATTACTTTACTTTCTGTTGTAATCTGTTGGTTGGGTTTAGTCATATGCATTCATTTTGTTCCTTGGTGGTTTTTACATTTCATCATTTGTGGGATTGGATATGTGTGCATGTGTACATGTACTTAGGGAATGCCTCCCATGTTAATAATATGCCTACTCGGTGCTAGTCACCAGTCCCTGGCCTATTGGAGGCAGGCTTGGGGAGTCATGGCATGGGCCCCACTGGGACAGGTTGTGACAGAGTGGTATCAGAGGTGGTCGGTTCTACCTTAGGACCAAGAGTCTGTGAGATTGGTTGGGGCAACATTTCTAAGTGTTTCAAGCTTGTCTTTCATCCCAGAGACCCCAGTGTCGGTGCGGGCAGCCGATGTATCCATACACTAGGACTCTGATAACCTTCTTTTCAAGTCGATACATGAAAACACTAGTTGCGTGGAAATAAGAGAATGGTATATGCATCATATAGAAATGGGTTGCGTTTTCCATGTCCTTTGTGTCTGCTATCCAGATATACTAGTTAACCATGGTACATCTTGTTCTCTTACAGGATGCTTCCATGATGCATACCTACTATGATTCAGCAGCGCGATCATGAGGATGACCCCCTCAGTGACGAGGATTTGATACAAGGACCAGTTCTTTAGGCGTTGCCTCTAGGTGGTTAACCAACTATACCACCACCAGTTGAGAAGCCCGCGGTACCTGCAATATAGAAAAATGAGGGACACAGGCTGAGCGTGCTCCATGAGTTCCAGAGATAGAGACCCCTCAGGTTCTAAGGTGAGCTCGACACTCAGGCGGCTGAGGACTGGCTTGAGGCGGTGACCAGAGTTTTCCGTCTAGTGAGGACACTAGCGGACCAGATAGTGATCCTAGGAGCGAGACTTCTTCAGGGTTCGAGGGATGATGGTGGAGTCTGACCATGCCAACTCATGAAGAGGATACTCTTTCGTAGACAGAGTTTGAGCGACTCCTTAAGGAGGATTTCTCTCTGGTTATGCTGAGAGAAGTGCATATCCAGGAGCCTCTTCAGCTCCAGCAGGGTGGTTTAACAGTGGATGACTATTCCTTGAGGTTCACTAACCTCTCTAGATACTTGATGGATATGGTCAGGGATCATTACATTAGAGCTCGAACCTTCAAGAGAGGTCTATTATAAGACATCTGAGCTAGTGTTGAGCGTCTATGCATTTAGACTTATACTAGAGTGCTTGAGAGGGCCTTGGTGATCGAGAGCTTCTTGGAGGAGCAGAGACAACCAACGACAGTAAGCAGTTGATAGAAATGTGCAGAGACCTCAACAGTAGGGAGCCGATGTCAGGCACAGGGACCGGGATGTGGGAGATGTCATAGGAGGACCTAGGACAGGGGAGCAACAATACAAGGCTCTCAGGATGGATCTAGTAAGCCTAGAGAGAGGTGACGCTACTTGTGCGATGGTAGAGGACATATCTCTAGAGATTGTCCAACCCATCGATTTGATGACAGGGAGCTGGTGGATGGACCACCGAGGCAGAGGTAGAGAGTGGAGCAGACAGACCCGCTGGGCAGCGAACATGGTAGAGGAGCAGGGAGAGCTGCAACCGGTGGGAGATGCTTCGATCTACTTCCACCAATGCCATCAGGAGGTCCGCACTAGGCTCAGGGAGCTGGGGGACAGGGGTGGGGACAATTGTATGCGGTCGAGGCGTACGAACCAGGGACTCCAGGGATGATCCAAGGTATGATTTGTGTCTTATCTACCTTAGATACCGTACTTATAGACACATGTGCCAATCATTCCTTCCTTGCCACATGTCTTGTGTGAAACATTGAGATTCCAATAGAGCCGTTGAATCGACCCTTACGCTTAGAGACACCTACGAGAGGAGACTCGATGATCATACACCTTTTTATACAGTTTGATATTACCCTTAGAGGCAAGAGTTTTGGTTGGAACCTCTTAGTGGCATCTTCAAGCCCTTACGACGTCATTCTCAGTATGGATTGGCTATCTTGGGTCCATACCCAGATTGACATATTTAGACAAAGAGTGCGGTGTGTCTGTAGTGATGGGACGAGGATTTAATTTTTTCGATGAAAAGGAGACTCAGGCAGCATAGAATGGGCTCATTCTTAGGAGGGTGCAGCTGATCAATCATGAGTTGTCTAGCCTTACCCTCGAAGTAGTAGATGTTGTGATCTTACAGTTCCCAACAGTAGTGGCAGAGTATGAGTACGTCTTTTTTGAAGATATTCCAGGACTACCTCCCCACCGGGAGATCAAATTCTGCATCGACTTACACCCCAGGACGACACCGATTTCCTCCCTAGCATATCGAATGGATCTCGCAGAGCTTCGCAAGATGAGGGTGAATATGGAGGATTTGCAAAGTAAGGGTTTCGTAAGACCCAGTGTTTCACCCTGGGTGGACCCAATTTTGTTTTCCAAGAAGGTGAATGGAATTTTGAGGTTGTGCGTGGATTACCAGTGCCTGAACCAGGTAACAGTAAAGAATAAGTATCCATTACTGAGGATTGAAAACCTCTTTGATCAGCTTAGAAAGGTACAATGGTTCTTTAATGTTGAACTTTGGTCAGGTTACCACCAGTTATGAGTACGAGAGGAGGATATACTGAAGATGACTTTAAGATGCCGCTACGGTCACTATGAGTACTTGGTGATGAATTTCGACATAAAGAAGTCCCCTAAAATGTTCATGGGACTTATAAACTAGATCTTCCATCCGTATTTAGACCGGTTCTTAGTGGTCTTGATCGAAGACATCCTTGTGTACTCGGTGTTAGAGGAGGATCACGCGAGACACCTGCGGATGGTTCTAAACTTACTCAGAGAGCACCAACTTTATGGTAAGCTCTCGAAGTGCCAATTCTGGATTTCGGAGGTCCACTTTATGGGAAAAGTCATCTTAGAAGATAGAGTAGTTGTGTACCCGACCAAGGTGGAGGAAATTTTAGAATTGGAGCCACCTCAGAGTGTGATGGAGGTGCAGAGCTTCCTTGGGTTGGCAGGGTATTACTGGAGATTCATTCCTGATTTATCCTGTATATCAGCACCGATGAAAGCCTTGACCAGGAAGGGGAAACCCTTCATGTGGACAGAGAAGTTCCAGAAGGATTTCGAGTAGTTGAGGTAGAGTTTGACGAGCGCCCCAATTTTGAGATTGCCATAGGAGGGTTTCAAGTACATAGTTTTCTATGACGCATCAGGGACCGGGCTTGGATGTGTTCTGATGTAGATATAGGAAGTGATTTCTTATTGTTAGCGCCAGCTTAGGCCACATGAGTAGAACTATAAAACCCAGGATCCCGATTTGGAAGCGGTAGTATTCACGTTGAAGATGTGGCGACACAACCTTTCAGGTGAGAAGTTCAATGTCTACTCTGACCACAAGAGCCTCAAGTACATCTTCTAGTAGAAGGATCTAAATATGAGATAGAGGCATTGACTAGAGATCCTCCAGGACTATGATTTAGAGATCATTTATACTCCTGGGAAGGGGAACAAGGTGGAAAATTCTCTTAGTAGGAGTTTGAGCTCGGAAATATTGAGTGATGCGAAAGAGCAGTTGGCCTCGTTGCAGTTATCCATCATGGATAGAGAGGATGTAGCTTACCTTAAGTCGATGGTTGTCTCCCGTTCGCTCTTACAAAAATTTAGGGAGGCACAATTTGGGGATGTAGACTATGAGACTTTACATGCTCAGTTATCCTTAGGGCATGCCCCCGATGGATATTCACAATGTGGGGAGTGTATAGTTATTTTCAGAGGATGCACTATTTTACTAGTGGAGTTGCGGAAGGATGTCCTAAGGGAGTTTCATACATCCCCCTTGGCGGTACATCTTGGAGTGGAGAAGATGTTCCAGGATCTCTGATGACAGTTCTAGTGGTCAGGCATCAAGAAGGTAGTAGCAGAGTTTGTTTCTCGATTCCTTACATACCAGCAGGTGAAGGCTGAGCACCAGGTTCCAATGGGGTTGGCTCACCCCTTGGAAGTTCCAGAGTGGAAGTGGGATGGAATATCGATGGACTTCGTGACGGGATTACCATGGCCATCCAAGGGGCATGATTCCATCTAGGTGATCGTTGACTGACTCACCAAGTCGACCCACTTCCTAGCTATCAGGGAGCAGAGTTCTGTAGAGAGATTGGGACACCTCTACGTGCAAGAGATAGTTCATCTTCAAGGAATCCCTTCGACAATAGTCTCAGATCGAGATTCCCGATTCACATCCCGTTTGTGGAAGTGATATCAGGATAATTTTAGGACTTAACTAAGCTTGAGCACAACATTCCATCCCTAGAAAGACGGTAATATGAAGAGGACCATTCAGGTTATTGAGGATATGTTACGGGCCTGTATCTTGTACTTTGGCTGTAGTTAGGAGGACCAGCTACCGATGGTGGAGTTTGCATACAATAACAGATACCACTCCACCAATAGTATGGCACCATTCAAGGCTTTATATGGGAGACCCTGTCGGTCACCGATTTGCTGGACCGACCTAGAGAGTCATCACTCATGGGTCCAGAGTTGGTATGACCTACCACCAAGAAGGTGAAAATCATCCATGAGCAGATGAATACTGCACAAATTCGGAAGAAGTCTTATGCTGATAGGAAACGAAGAACTCTAGAGTTCGAGGAGGGAGATCACATCTTCCTTCAGGTCTCACCTCGATGAGGGTTATAGAGATTTGGCTGGGGCAGTAAGCTATATCTAAGGTTCATCGGACCTTTTTAGATACTGCACAGAGTTGGAGAGGTGGCATACCACCTAGCTCTACCACCAAAGTTGCATCGGGTACATGATGTATTCCATGTGTTGCAGCTGAGGAGGTATATGCATGACCCATTGCACGTCATCGACTGGGGTGAGCTGGACATCAAGGATAGAGTGACCATTGATGAGTACTTGGTAGAGATCGAGGATTGGAAGGAGAGGATCCTTTATGGGTGATTGATTCCCTTGGTGCACATTCGGTGTAAGCATGGTAATCTTCCGGAGAGCATGTGGGAGCGTGAGGATCAGATCTGTGCCAAGTACCCACATCTTTTTGAGTAGACTTTTATTTTGGCTTTCCCGGATGTAAAGCCCTGAGGTAGGGAGAATGTAATGTCTTGGATTTTCTGTGTATTATTTTTAAATATTATATGAAATTATTTCGAGACTATATCTTTTTATGGCATGTGATTCCAAGGCCCAGATTGAACGGAATAAATGTTTGAAATAAATTAAACTTTAAACAGTGCGTGTGAGTGGATTTCATGAAAAAGTGGAATAAATTTTAAATGGGTGACCAGATCAGAAATCTAAGGGCACCATTGTGTTCATAGCAGAGAATTTACCTTAGGCAGGGCCTAAAATCAACCGGCATGGGTCTGCTGTAAGAGTTAGTTTTTGGACGTTTTAATGGGAATAAAAAAAATTAATAATTTATTTTATTTTAAAATGTTTCCTTTTTTCACAACAACCTAATCCTACCCTATAAATTCATGGTTATGGAAAGTTCATCGGGTTAGCCGTATTACCTTGGGAATTTAGAATTTCCCATTGGATCTTTGGAGGAGAACCCGTTGGCAGAAATCGATGACGCGAGCGATCGACACATCTTGGATTCGACGAACCTCACCAATGAACATGGCGCGACAATCATCCTTAGACTGAATCGAGGTAGGGATTTGTTATTTTGATTCTTATTTTACCCATTCTTGGATTAAACGATGAACATGGATCAACCCATAGATAGGGTGATCTACGGATCGTGCATTCTTGCGAGAGGGTTATTATTTTTTCGTTTCTTTGGGGTTTGATTTGAGATATTTTTAAGATAGTTGTTTGTTTATCATTTGATTTTTCCTGGTTTAATCCTTCTAACTGGAGCGGATCAATGTCGTGATGAATGATGATGGTGGTTCATTCCTCAGATTGGTTTATGTGATTTCTTCCTCCCCTTCGACCCTGCGTTCTTCACGTTCTTCGTGGGGTTATGAACAACGGATTGTTGCACATCCGTTTCAAAATGGAACGATCCCAAATTGGAGATCCGACATCATGAAGACCTAGAAGAGGTGCGACGACAATGGTGGATGTTGAATCAACTCGAATTGGGAGAGAACATTCTTTGATCATTCTTCGCGCGGTTGGATGGTTACACGTTTTCGGGGTCGACCAGAGGCTCGAAAACAACGAAGACAACTTTAGGACGCCGTGGTGACCTTAATATTAATGTTTCAAGAAAAAAAATGACCGGATCGAAGACTGGAGGATTACCAAGGTGTCGTAGAGTAGGTTCATGATTCTGAAAATTTCCAGAACACACGACATGTATCCCGAAGAACACGGCGTGTGGGTTTGACTAAGTGGTGGCTAGGGTTCCGCGGTGCATAAGGTGATGACACGACATGTTCTTCAAAGAACACAACATGTGGGTTCTTACATGGGACTCATCAGGTATCCTAGGTGATACAAGAACATGGGGTGGGATACATAGTTTTGTACTCCACCACACGACCATTCGAGGCCAGTAACGCGGGTCACCCCATGTGCCGATTACACGGGTTGGCATACATGGGTTGAGTCTGTGTACGGGCACATGGCCAGCGTACACGGAGTGAACCCTAGATACTTTTACACGGTGTGTGATCCTTTCTACATGCCATGTAGTTTTGTTTTTCATGACAAGCCTCACGACACGACTCATTGTACACGGGCAGTACCCAGGCTCAGAGGACGTAGCATGTGACCCTTCTACATGCCATGTACTTTTTGGTACATGGTTTGATCTTCTTGTCCACTGTATCTTGGACATGTTTCCTTTGGGTTAGTTCCCCTGTTTTATCATTCCCCTGACAGTTAGGTATCATTTCCTTTTACAAGAGTATGATCCATTCAGTAGGAATTTCTGATATAGAGTCAGGTATCCCTATGAGAGTCTTAGAGAGAGATACTTTATACATTCTTGACCCTAGGTAGAGTCAGGTATCAATGTGACTACTCTTATAGGACATCGATCCTCTACTTAGAAGGTGAATCCGAATGAGTCGTGGTATCCTCCAAGGCCCTGGTAGTGATCCTAATATGTGTATCATGATCTTTCCCCACTCAGGAGCATGTTCTCCCAGAATGAGTGTATCAATCTCTCATGGATTTTCCCGACAAATGGTATCAATCAGAAGGATGTTATCAGAGCTATCAGACTCATGGAGTGATTTGTCCTAGATGAGTGCTTCATGGAATCTTCGAAATTAATCCCTAGTGTGAGTATACTGTTGTGTGACTTGTCTCTAGTCTACAGGTATGAGTTTTGAGTATATCTGGATTGTGTTACTCCTACTATATGTTCAGTAGACATATTTCATGTGGAGATGAATATACCTTTCCTTTGTGTATTTCTTTGTGGTTTTCGGGGTCCTCTACTTAGTATTGTTATACTCACTCCTGCATGTTCTTTTCCCACAATGTCGTGTCTTGTGCAAACATGCGGCCTTTTGACAGATTCCAGGGCTGACCAGGACCGAACCAAGTTTTCTAAGTTCCTTACTGGATGAGGTGTTCCTATGGATACAAGAAGTAATCCTAGTACCTCTTTGTGCTTACAGGTTGGACTTTGTAGTTTGCAGACTTTTGTTTTTGGTGGTCCTGTATTCCGGGCCAGTTTACTTTCAACACTTTACTTTCCATTATACTATGTTGGTTGGGTTTAGTCGTATGCATGCATTTTGTTCCTTAGTGGTTTTTACATTTTAGAATTTGTGGGCTTGGAGATGTGTTCATGTGTACATGTACTTAGGAAATGCCTCCCATGTTAGTAATATTCCTACTCTATGCTAGTCACCAACCCATGGCCTATTAGAGGTGGGCTTGGGGAGTCGCGGCACGAGCCCCACTAGGACGGGTCATGATAATGACCAACTAAACTTTCCCTTATCCTTTGTATATTAATTTATCCATTCTTGGATTATTGGACTTTTTTCTCATTATAATATCTTTAAGTTGATTCTTTTGGGGATTTGTAATATCTACACATGGTTTCTACAATGCTAGATGCATTGGCAGGTTTCTCATAATTTCTTCTCATAAAACATCTATATATTTTGAGTTTAAGCCTAAATTTTTATCTAAATAAAGTTAGTAAAATCATTATATATAGATGTATATAATTACTTTACTTTTGAAAATTCAATATATTGATCATTAGATGATCTCATTTCGTTTTTCCACAAAATAGAGGTATTTTTCATAAGATTACTCATTATGATTGAATGTAGTAGTAACACTCTATTAATCTTTTTGTGAAGACATAACCTGAATAGTTTCCAGATATCAAAGCAAGATATAAAGATAAATAAATTCCATGTTAAGGTTATTTCCATCATCCTCTAATGTCTTCAACTATTATTCACAAGTTATTCTCATCTCTTTTACATGATCCTCATGAATTTGGTTATTTTATTGAATCATAATGTCAATCTATTTATTTTATTTCACTTTAACTTCTAGCTGGTAATTCATGACATAATTAATTTCCTTTTTCTTGACCTCCATTACATAGAACATTTCTTTATCTCAATGAATTCCTCCTTTTTAGAATTACTTTAACCCATTTTCCCATATTTGGGGAATGTTTCTTCAAGATCCATGATACTTGCACACTTGAAATTGCATTTCCTGGTGGGATTAACAAACGTCATAATTTTTGGAACTAGTGAATCCACTAAATTATTAGATTATCCTTGATTTGGGTGATATCCTTCTAGAAGTTACTAAAATAACTAAAAAATTACAATAAATATTAGGCAGTTGTACTGGGTATCTCGTAAAGCAGTTATTGAATCATTTGATGAATCATCAAAATAAGGTTCTTTCCCACTTATGATTAGTTTATATATAAGAAAATTATGAAAATAAATATCATCCATATCATTTTCATCTTAAATATGATATTATCCTTACAATGTTGAGAGATATTCCGTCTTCTTGGTAGATAATTAATTACTAGGTCTTATCTTTCCTTATTAATTTGGTCTTTAATTAAATCACGATATAGAGAAACTATATCATATTCATATACACATAAGTGGAAATTCATATTCATTTTTCTTAACTCCTTTATCATTCATTTTGTATTAGTATAATAAAAAATGAAAAATTATCATTAATAGTTACAATTTTTCTGTGTACTTATATTATGTTTCCTTTGAAATAGAAACTCAAAAAAAAAATACAACTTAAAGATATAAGAGAATATAAATGGTAGTGTGGAATGATTCTAAAATAAAAATTGATGTAACCACTTAGGGATATTTATTACATTGAAAGGGGTGAATTTATGTTTTTATTCTCTCAAAACAATTTAACCATGAACCCTTTATCACCTCTTCAGTTTTTAGTGAGTGGATATATCTCTCCCACTCTATTTATCTATCTATTGGTAGATATGAATGAAGATACATAATAAAAAAGGTTCTTAAGAATAATATTGAATTATTTATGAGTTTCACCTCCTTATATATGACTACATCCCCAATTAAACACTATTATTACCCCACCCACATATCTTCCTTCTTATTATAAATATAATCACGAGAATGTGTATGACCATTAAATCATTATTGTTTTACCAAATAAGTAAAATTGAAAGAAAATAATTTATGTTCGGTAACTCCTTACCAAATATTGGAGTTGGCCTATACAATTTTAAATAGATTGAAAATGGAATTATTATGTTTATCCTAGAAAATTTGATTGATCTTCTTCCTAAATTTGAGAAGTAAAGTAGCCTACATCAATATTCTTCACACTTATACAGTATAAGGATAAATTATGATGAAATTCATAAAACATCATCCTTAATATGATTGGAAATGAACAAGACTATATCCACCTCTCAAATGCACACTACTCTTGCATCATTATGGTGTAATGGAATAATTATTCATGAAACACTGGAAATCCTTCTACTTTCCTAGACTTTATAGAATGATAAGATATATACATTTCACATTCCTATCTCTCTCTATCTCTCTCTATCTCTCTCTCTCTATTCAACACACAAAATATTTAGTATCACACAATAAAAAACTCATTATTAACATTCCCCTATTATTAATATTTATTGTATGTGAATATTATTATCAATATTCTAAATTAAAAATACTATATATCTTATTACCCATTATATTTTTTTTCAATTTCTAGTGAAATAATCTTTAAGGGTGTAATGGGAACCAAAAAAAAGATAAACAATGAGGTTAAACAATAAATAATGATACAAAACCATTCCAAAATATGTTTATATATTAGTAACATGAACATCTATTACCTCTATTCAATATTTAATTTTATCAACTTCGGGTTTTCATGGATGAAATCCTCAAATAAGGAATACATGTTACACTGAACTAATAGATATTCCTCCAAATTTATCTTTAGTTCATTGAAACAATAGAAAAAAAATGAGATATTTGGTATTGATTCAATTTCTTTGTACCTGATTAGTATTAATATGAATCTTCCTCTCATACATTATCTTGAAATCCTATGGAGAGGCATTGATGGAAATTTTTTCTAACAACAACCCCCCTTGGAATGAAAAATCATATCCTATGATGAATCAACTTGGAAAATTAATCATTTTCCCTTACCACTCTTGTTTCTTCTTTACGTTGAAGCTGAATATATAAATATATACCCATTTATGTTAACTCCTTAATATAATTTGAATGTTTCTCCTACCTTATATCCCTACATTAATTTCAAGCTTCTTTTAGCCTGTGGATTTGAAGACATAGTTTTCTCCTCTACCTTGTTCCTTGGAAACATAGTATTTACCCACCGATCAATTAATTAATGGTTTTGTAAAAATAGAATAATATTTTCAACATTTGGATTTATTCTCTTTGTTAATAGGATATTCTACATAATCAAATACATTATTATTCATATTGTTTATACATAATAGAAAGAAAACATAGTATTTTCACCTTTAATTATAGTAATAAAATAATAGGGAATGAAACCCATAAATAAGGGATTCATAGGTCTTGAATCCTTGAAACTACTCCACTGTCCCCTACTATTAATGTTTACCACATGTTTGATTCCTCTTGAACTCATGAATAATCACTTTCCATCCCTCAAATTTGTTTCTACCCAAATAATCTTCTCCTATGTTTTTGTCCATGTTTTATAGATTGACATCTACACCATTCTATGACCTTATGAACTCAACTCATGAAGATGGACTAATCACCTGAACTAGAATCTCCACCCCCTCTACATTCATCTCTAGAAACTTATAGAATATTTAAAGATCCTTAAAATTAATAAAAACCTACCCTAAATTTAACAGAGGTCCAAGTAAAGGATTTTTGTCCACCCCCAACCTTGGATGGGTCATTCATGGATGAAATGCATATGAGAATGGTGATAAAGGCCTAGTTTTACCATCATACATAATTCAAGACAAGGACCTCTCACTATACAATGTCCCCACCTTCATGGATGAAGCCTCTAAAACAAATTTAATGATATAATGACATGAATTTTAGGGATTGATACCCTTCTTGAAACCATCAAGATGAAATCTTAGTGCATTGTCTGGATCATCTTTAAGAATTTGTTCATTATTTTCTAGAATATAGTGAAATTGCATATGTTGGTGACCCAATTGAAACTGAGATGAACCAAAATTGATCCCTGAGTTAAAATGAACAACTTGAATACATTATAATTCTTACTCGACCTCAATCAATATAGATTCAACCGATGCCTTTTAAATATCAATTTCATCATAAATTTATAGCTCAACATGGTGAATTAGTGGATTAGATATACTATAAAATCTCATAAAGTTTCTACCATGATTTCACATCATATGAAGTGTTAAACCTAGTGAACTAACAAAGATGGTCATGGTTTAGGGGTCTGAATACCTTTTGAAATCTTAGGACCACCCAAACAGGGTGAAGCAAATTTCCATAATTATTATCAATTCAAAACTTCATAAATATTGAACATAAAATTATACTTATTATTCCCTCTATAAAAATCATATAATCATAAAATATTTATCTTATATAACTTCCATCATTTATTTTCTCATAATTTTATTTCACTAATTCTCAACATTCAAAAACTATCTATATTATTTTGGTTTTAAAAATCATATATTCATCAGTATTCATACTATATATATTTTCTTTTATCATTATATATGACTTGAAATTTTATATATTTTAAATATATCTAGGATCCTTGATATCCCTTTCCTCATAAATTTTCCATGCTATATGGAGATATCACATTCTTTCAAATTTCATTTTCACATGTGGTTTGTGTAATGTAAATAATTGTCCTAATTTTATTGCATAAAGGTTTCCTACAGTTTCCAACATTCACCTCACAACCAATCATATTTTTATGAATTTTATAAGTTGCATGATCATTATTGTTTAATTTTCTTCTTAAAATCCATATTATCTTAATTTTATATGATGTTATTTATCAATTTCATATGATCATGAAATTCATTTTCTCATCTTATCTATGTCTTATGAACATCATAACATGAAGTCTATGAATTCAAACATTAGAATTTTTACTATTTATATTCTTTTTCACTATCAAACTCATTCTATCTTGAATCATGAGTAGTAATATTGAGATATATCTTCAATGAAAGGAAAATTGTGTGTGGTCATGTTTAGTTTTCACTTATTTGGAATATATGAATTATAGAAACTAAAGGATGATAAAAGTTACATGATTCCTAAAATTACATATATATAGATTCAACCATATATAAATTCCCTTTATCTTTATCCAAGTCTATTTTACCTTCACATATATAGTATACTGATCCTTACAAAGCTAGTATAATTCTATGATAATCTTGATACATGTCCAAACTACCTTGATAAATATTCTGGATATTCATGGTGTCTTTTACACATGAATTACATTATCATTATGTATTAGTACACCTTCATGGACTTAACTTTATGTTGTACTGAACATATTAGAATACATATATAAAAATAACTATATTTTGGTTTACCTTAAATTATTCTACAGATAACCCTTACATATCCTATTGGATTTCAATATTACCCTTATGCAGGTTAGAGAAGACCTTTAGGCCTCTTGTATGATATTAAATTTACAATGATTGGATACACCAAACTAATTCCATTACTTTATTTATAAAAATATTTACATCATGGTAACACTTGACATCTATTGATAATAAATACAATAGAATCCAAAAATTGGTATCATCAACTTCTCATTGAGTAAGGGAAATTTTATTTGATCCCTGGGACTAGAATTATATGTCACACAATATATTGGGAAATATTTCATCACTGAATTTATTTTCATTAATTATGATAATGTTACTTGGTTGGAATCCTTGTTATTTTATCCCATTATATACCATGACATGGTAGGTATCTTTATCATAAAATATCTTCAAAAAATTTCTATAATGTTCATATATCATTTATTACGTATGTATCATGATTTTTTTTATCCTTTCACGTTTTTGGTCATTTCATTATCCATATTGAGTTATATGGTTAAATACTTATTAATACATTGAAATATTTTGATAACACCATTTTTGATAATTTAAACCCAATATTTTCTCCTTCAATATAATTCTATAGGAAACTAAGTGTGCTGTGAGATTTATTTTCTCTAATTGTCAAGAATTCCTTATAGAATCAAATATTTTCAATTTTTTTATCATGTATTATATGATGCAATTAGTTCCCAATAACCAAATTTAAAAAATAGTTTTGTTAACCTTACCATGAATTCCAATTATACATGTTATACTCTCATTATATATTGAATTTAATTTTATACTATTTATTTAATAATACTATTATAGTGTTTGTTACATAAATAGTCTATATCATTACTCTTTGATAATGAAACCATTAAGTTATCATGATGATATTTCTAAAACCTTTTTCATGTGGCCTTGAAACATTACTTTGAAAGGATTAATATATTGTTTAATTATCATGTTTTTTTGACCATGTAAGAAAATAGAATTCTTCAAATGAAGTTCTAACATAGTGATCTCCATGTAGGGAGGTTGTGAGGCTTTACCCACTAATATGAACACTGAATAATTTATTTTTCATTATAATTTCGCAACTATAAGCATGTGTATTAGTCTGTATACCTGAGATCATTATTAACAGGTATAATAATTTATATAGTTAGATGCATGATGAATAATATTACATATATACTAATGGAAAAGTATCCTGATTTTGTGTTCCATGATTATAAAAATATTTATTTATTATTTAGGCTTGAATTTTTCCATCATGAATTATGTAAGAAGGGAAATTTGACCTATTGATTGAGATATAAGTTTTTGGCCATAAATTCACAATCAATGTAGTTTACAAGCTAGTTTTTCATGATAAGACAAAGTAAGATAAATCATGTATTTTGGATGATGACACATGAATTCATCCTACTTGATAAGATAATTACCGAGGATGATTTTAAATTATGTAGTATAATTTATAAGAATATTGTAATTATTGATTCTATAATTTATTTTTTTTACACATGAGATCCATGATGTGTCTCTTGATACAACTATTGGTCTATGGGTCAAAACTACTATCATAGAGAATATATTTTAAAGGTTTGTATACTAGTGTATCTAAAATCTCAAAATATTCAATATAATCTTTGTTTAAAAATGAAATTCATTTCATTTTCATGGAATTATATATAATTAAATTATATAGATCATAAAGATCAATAAAAAATTATTTAATCCAATAATAAGTGAGTTGAATTTTTAGTGTTTATTTGTACATAAGACGAGTGATTAAATATTTATTTATTCACAATATATGTAAATATATTTATTTAATTTTTCAAAGATAATTATTTTATGGTTCAGAAATCAATAAAAATTTATGAGGTAATTCAAATAGAGTTTATTTCACAAGATTTTTTTTTAATATCCACTAAAATTAATAAATATTTATTTATTTTATTAAATGATAATAGATTCCCATATCAATGAGTGTGATATGTTATTTATATACTCTAATGGTCTAGTAATCATTATGGAATCAGATATTTTCAAAAAAAAATTATTTTTTATCAAGTATTATATGATGAAATTAGTTACCAATAATAAAATTTAAACTACACTTTTGTTAACCTCGCCGTGAATTCCAATTATATATGTTATAATCTCATAATATATTGAATTTAATTTTATATTATTTATGTAATAATACTCTTATAGTGTTTGTTACAGAAATAGTCTATATCATTACTCTTTTAAAAGGAAAGCAATAAGTTATAATGATGATATTTCTAAAACCTATGTCATATGGTCTTGAAACATTACATTGAAAGGCAGAATATATTGTTTAATTATCATGTTTTTGGACCACGTAAGAAAATAGAATTCTTCAAATGAAGTTATAATATAGTGATCTCCTTGTAGGGAGGTTTTGAGGATTCACCCACTAATATGAACACATAATAATTTATTTTTCATTATAATTTCTCAACTATAAGCATGTGTATTAGTATGTAGACCTGATATCATTATTAACATGTATAATAATTTATTTAGTTAGATTTATAATAAAAAATATAACATATATACTCATGGAAAATATCATGAATTTTGTGTTCCATTATTATAATAAAATTTATTTATTATTTTGGCTTGAATTTTCCATCACGAATTATGTAAGAAGGAAACATTGACCTATTGATTGAGATAGATGTCTCTGGCCATTAATCCACAATTAGGGTAGTTTACAAGCTAGTTTTTCATGATAATAAAAATTAAGATAAATAAAGTATTTTTGATGATGACACATAAAGATACAACAATTGGTCTATGGGTTAAACCTACTACCATAGAGAATAGATTTTAATGTTTTGTATACCAGTGTATCTAAAATCTAAAAATCTTCAATATAATCTATGTTTAAAAATGAAATTCATCTCATTTTCATGGAATTATATATAATCAAATTATATGGATCATAAATATCAATCACAAATTATTTTATCCAATAATATGTGAGTTGAATTTTTAGTGTTTATTTGTGCATGAGATGAGTGATTCAATATTTATTTATCCACAAGATAGGTAAATATCTTTATTTTATTTATCAAACATAATTATTTTATGGTTCAAAAATTAATAATCATTTATGGGGTAATTCAAATAGAGATAATTTCACAAGGGGAAAAATATAATATCTACTAAAATAAATAAATATTTACATATTTTATGAAATGATAATAGATTCCCATAACACATAAAATAATAAATAAATTATTATTGGAAGTAAAAAAAATACTTGAGGTAATTAGTTATATGTCATATTTGATAGTCCTATTAAATAATTTAGTATAGAATTTTTTAATCATATGCTAATTTTTTTAAATAGTAATCACTGCTCATTGCCTTTGGTGAACCCAGGACCTTAATTATATACCTTGAGATCAAGAATCATAAAGGGGTTGATGTATCTTGGACTAAAAATCCCCTTCTTAAAAAATATCATAAAATTATACCATGGAGATATGCAGAGTAATACCATGTCTACAACATCAAACTCTGGGTCTCATCGATGACTGTAAGCATAACTCTTTTTTCGGCTTTGAACAACCTTGATGTGATAGTGAATGGTCCTGACCTTTTCCATCATTTCATCAACCATTTCAGTACCTAGCACTTTTAATTCCCTAACTTCATCCTAGTATGAAGGTATTCTGTACCTCTTCCCATAATGGGCTTCATAGGGATCCATTTAGATGCTTGAGTAGAATAGTTTTTTGTAAGAGAACTCAACCATAGGTTGATGTTAGCCCCAACTTCCTATTATATCCATATAATATACTCACAACATGACATCCATTATCTTGATATTACACTTAGTTTGTACATAATTTTTAGGATGATTGGATGTACTGATGTTTATCTCAATGTTTAGAGCATGTTGTATACTTTTCCATAACATGAAGGTAAATCTCAGATCTCAATCAGATACAATTTATAGTGGTACTCCATACAACCTTACCACTTCTATAATGTATTTCTATTCACGTTTAACCAATGAGAGGTACTCTTGAATTTACATGAAGTGAGCTATATTTGTAAGATGATCCATAACCACCCATATAACATTGTCTCCCCTAGATGACTTTTGATGTCTGGTGACAAAGTACATGGTGATGTTTTTCCATTTCCATGTAGGTATGGGTAATGGTTTCATCATCCCATTGGATTTTCATTTTGATTTTACACTCTAACATACACGACATCTTGATGTATATTCACAATACCATTCTTCATATTTTCCCACAAATAGTTCTCTCAGAGATCTTGATACATCTTTGTGATTCCTAGGTGAATGGAGAAAGTTGAATTTTGTGCATCATCCAGTAGTTCCTTATTTAATATTGGATTTGATGATACATATAGTCATGACCCAAATATCACAGCTCCTTCTTTATTCACACTATACTCTGATGATTTCCCTTTTCTTATAGTTTCTAGTTTTTTCTTAATTCTAACACCATAAATTTTATAATCCATTATCTTTTCCAAAAGAGACAATCGAGAAATAATTTGTGAAAGGATTCATGATATTCCTTTATTTCTTATTCCAATGTCCGTCCTTTCTAAAACAATGATGATCATATCCCTTTCAATTATCAATAATGATAAAATTTCTAGATCCTTTATACTCAGAGTGTCTACCACTTTATTTTTATTCCTAGGATAGTAGTGAATTGATTAGTCATAGTCATTGATTAGCACAAACTATATTTTTGGTGCATAATTAAGACGTTTTGTGTGAATATATACTTAAGGATTTTTTATCTTTATGTATTTCAAACTTATCCCCAAAGAGATAATTCCACCATATTATCAAAGCGTAGATCACTATAGCGAACTCAATATCATGTGTTAAGTAGTTCTATTCATGAACTTTCAACTTTCTTGAAGAATAGGATATCACTTTTCCATTTTTTCTTAACACATAACCTAATCCCTTCTTTGAAGCATCAATGAATACTATGAAAAAATTCTCTACTTTTGGGTTGTGTAATTATAGGGGCGGTGATAAGCCTCTTTTTCAAATCATTGAAACTTTATTCACATTCATCATTACAATCAAACATGACTCTCTTTTGATTAATCTTGTTTTGAGGGTTTGAAAATCATGATAAGGTACTATAAAATCGATGATAATACCCATCTAATCCATATAAATTAAAAATATTTGTCACAGATATTGGACTTGGCCATAATTCAATTTCTTCTTCCTATAATGGATCCATAGATATGTCATTTATTTTGATGATATTACCCATGAATGATACTTCCTTCAAATAGAACTCACATTTTCTATACTTTTCATAGAGAGTTTTATTTTGAAAGCTCTTCATCACAGTGCTTAAATGATCCTCATGATACTCATTGGTTTTGGAGTATATTATAATACCATCTATAAAGACTATTGAAAATTTGTTGAGGAAATATCTAAGGAATATATTCATCATGTCCATGCTGTTTTCTATATAATTAGTGAGTGTGAATGGCATTATTATGAAATAATAATGCATGTACCTTGTACGAAAAACTATCATGGGGATACCCTCCTTCTTTACACTAACATAGAAATATACGGACCAAAAAATAAAACTTGGAGATATATTTTTATCCATATAGATTATCAAAAAAATCATCAATCCATGGTAGAGGATACATGTCCTTTATCATGATCTTGTAGAGCTCATGATAATCAATGAAAAAGAACATTGACCCATCCTTCTTCTTGACAAAGAGGACTAGTGTACCCCATGATGATTCACTTGGGTGTACTAACCATTTATTTAGATTATCCTATTATTGTTTCTTAATACACTCAATTTACAAAATTAAATTCTATATGGAGTCTTGGATAACGGTAATGATTGATGTGTATTCTTGATTGAATATTCAACGTCTTATCTAGAAGGAAGACTAGGAAATTCCTCAAAAAACACAAGATCGTATTCCCTCACAATAGGCATGTCTTTGTGGATAGATCATTCCTTAGAATAAATCATTTGAGATAGATATTATTTCTCATAGGGAAATAATATCCATGCTTGAGATGTTGGTACTAAAGAAGAATCTTCCTCCTCCTTGCACTTGTACAAAATCTGGGGTTGATTTTCAATACGGAGAGTGATTTCCTTCAAGTGGAAATTTATGTTTTTTCTATATAGGGAAATGCAATACATACCCATAATTTCATCAAATCCCACTAAAGGGATTATGTAAAGGTTTACAGGGATGTTTAACCCAAAAATTTTGATTGGGGAGGAGTTATATACTCAAGTTCCAATAATTTCCCCATTTTACATTTTCACTGTTAACTCCACTTCTAAGATTTTGGGTGGTATTTGAATATTTATTCTAAAAATTCATGATATAAAGAAATTCATAGAACATGAATCAAGAAGTAAATTCTCTATCCTTGAATGAGTAACTAGCATACCTTTCACTAATTCATTATTGGGAGCCACCTAAGTGGTTGTGATAGAAAAATCTCTCCCTTGCTACCTTGAAGGTTGTTGGTTTTCTCCTAAAACCCTTGGACTAGTGAATTAGTTTTAAATGATCCCTGATTATTTGAACTTGTACCAATACAAAATGTGATGAGGGTTAACTAGAGAGTTCCATTCCTCCATTTCATTCTTGGGTTTTACCTGTCAGAAATCTCTAGCTAGGTTTCTTTCCTCCCCACACCTAAATCATTTCCTCTTCCCAGTTATTCAATTTCTGGCATGATTTTTTCCACACCATTGATAAGTGGGATGTTGAAATTTATTACCACCATTATATTTCTAAATATTTCCTCCAAAATTAAACTCTACCTTTCACTTCTTATCCATATGATAACCTTGAGACTCATTGATCTCCATATCGACATTGAGGGAACATCAAATATTTTCTTCATTGAAATTAATGTCTCATATCTCTAGGGATTTTCATAGACTGAGTTTTGGACCACTAAAGAAGCATCCAAACATGAATTAAAGGGTAATGATAAATACATAGGTATAAAATGAAATCCTAGTGAGTATTTCCTCATATGACTCAATAGATTCATCTTCTTTATTCTAGAGGTTAAGTAAATACATTTCTATTTCACGATGGAGAGTGCAAGGAAAGTATTTATTGAAATACATTTTCCAGAACTGTTTCCACTCTATCTCTTCAATATCTTCCTCAGGATTTATATTATTGATCAATTTCCACCACTTATCAGATTATCCCTCCATATGATAAAAAATAGAACATTCTCTTTTTTCATAACATTGGAGGATAGATAAGATCTTCTCAACAGAGCTGATCCATTGTTCTGCGATTAAGGGATTATAAGATCCATTTAAAATTAGAGTAATTTGTCATATATAGGTCTCAATCGTAGCATGTTATCTCTTACCAGGATTTGGACACTCTTCATAATATATATTTCTATTTAGAACTTGAGTTATATGAGATAGTATCATCATAAAGTTCACAATTCCTCCTCCCATTGGGTTTATCATCTCGTTGCGGTAGTCATCACATTTTCCATCTTATTTATTGTTTACCTAATTCCTCCTATTTCTGGCCATTATTGAGAACAAAATGATAATTAAGGATTATTATTCTTAAAGTATTAAACACATAAAGGGTAATCCAATAATATTAAATGGTTAACTTAAAATAACATTTATTTCTTAACTTATGAATTTCTAGGCTTCAATCTATGTTATAAATGATCTATTTCCTAACACATACTATTATGATATTTTTTTATTCCTTTAATAATGGTGTATAAAGATATTATGAATTTAACAAAGCATACACCTAGGGAGTGTCATACCAGGCATGCATTAAGGCCTGTTTTCATGTACCAGGTTACACAGAGTCAGGCCCAACACACCTTGTTAGAGATATTACCCCTATGTAAAACTGTGCCTGAACCACATCCACTTGTAATATATATACAGAGATCCATTTTATTGATAAAAATGATACTCTATTCTTACTAAAATTTAGGTATTTTTTCATATACTTACTCTTATCTCTATGGGTTTTTAGAGTTTTTCTAATCATAATCCCCAAAAAACTAAACTTTTCCTCTAATACAAACAATAAAAACAATGTTCTTTATTAAACATTAATTCATGATTTAGTACAAAAAATTAAACATAATTAAAACTCCAATGATCAGAAAGTATATTTTTTTGGGAATTTGGTATATAGAATATCATCTTGAACATGGGATATGATAACATTTTTGAAAACTTCTTTAACATGTTTCTAAAATTTCATGTATTTTAAAACTACACTATATAACCTAGTGATATACATAATAAAGGAGTGAAATATAAATAATGGTAAGATAATAAGCATGGAATAAGGTAAAAAATAGTATAAAATATTCATATCAATGGGGAATAAAATAACATGACTGTAAGGCATGAAATAGAATGATAATCATAACATGGGGAATGTGGCAACAACTTCTAACACTGCATCATAAACATAGGTCAAGGCTGAAAATCCAAGAAATAATGGTGGAAGAAGTCCCATATTAATCAGGTTCACTCCCTATCCCAATATCAAGATTCATGAAATTAAACATTACCCAATGCATTGGAGCACTATATAATTTTGGGTGCACCCGTCATTTTTATTTCATTCTCATGATTAAGTGTTCCACATAGATTCCTTTATCATCATATATTATTCCAAAATCCAGGAGTGTGGAATAAATACATGTATGTACCAATTCAAATAGGTGTAAGTGTATAAAGGTTAACACCCTTTATAGAAAATGGGTGTGGTATTGACTACACAATTATTTTGGAAATAAAAATCAGGGTGAAATTCTGGAGGCATAATGACGTCACTTAAAAAATAATAAAATTGTTTGATGAGAGAGAAAGGTGACTATCATAATTTTGAAATCAAATTTCCTGTAATACGGTCATGGAATGACATATCACAGTATAAGTAATTCAAAATATAAGGCATAAGATAATAAGAAAAATTGAATAATGAAAAGAAGGTGAGGATCCCTTACTTGAGTGTGTGACTCCAAATGATTGGGAGGGGTTTCTTAAGAGCATACCGAAACCTTGGGAGGACTTTAGAGAGTAGATGGAAAAGTATATTCAGTTTAAAAAGAGTTTTAGTGAAGATAAATTATAGCATGGCTAGGTTTATATAATAAAATAGGTGGATTTAAGTATTATTTAGGTTTTGTACTCTACATAATAAAATAACCAAAAGAAAAAATAATACCATGGTTTTCCCCATTTTTTCTTAAAAATGGGGGTGTTTATCATTATTTTATAATACTAATGGACAAACCTAATATAATAATTCCCTTTATTATTTGGAGGTGAGTCATACTCTTGAAGAAATGATTTTAAAACCTAAAAATATAATAGTGGGTTTTGAGGATTCACAAAGTCTTTATAAAATTAATCAAATAAACATAAAATCAAATTATTTTAAAGGGAAAACATTTATTTGGTCATTTAAACTCTTTATAGTATTTATTATATCTATTTTTGGTCATTATGTTGTCATAATACACAAAGTATATTTAAATGACATTTAATTTTACCTGAAAATTCGAATGTCTCCGAAAATTATGAAAAATTATCCCTTGGATTATTTAAAAATTCTTATTACAAAAAAATATTCATCTTAGATAAATAATTTTCTAAATATGCGATTTTTCACTTTGAAAATAAAATTTACATTTATTAATAAATAGTGGGTGTTTTTTTTGATAATAATGATTTTCGAACCCTTATAAAAATTACATTTGACTTCATAATAATTATATGATAACTTATATTTAATAAACATTATTTAATAAAAATATTTTTTTTAAAATAGTATGTATATCTGAAAATCCATTATTTATTCAAAAAAAATCCTTAATTTGATTTGAATATTAGCAAAAACACTAATTTTTTTATCGAATCAGAATAAAAATATTTAGAAAATAACAATAATATGAGGAAAAAATATTCATTATTATATAAAAAATTCACATACTCATATTTCTTGTGTCATGATACATATTCTTCCAATACACCATAATACACCCTATGTGTATGGTGTGTGGCAGTGAGACTTTCATGGGAAGGTTCAGCGTACATTGTTTTTCTGTGATCTTGATGAGCCTGAAATTCTTTGATAAACCATTTCTCTAATGCTTAAGTTGTTGGATCTCAACTTGGGCTTGGCCAAGGGAAAATCTTAGTGATTATATCTCCCTCAAATTCTTTGATAAATGGGATTCCTAGGTTTTGATACAACTAGATAAGGAAATCACTTCCTTTTTATATGTCAATTGGATTTGTTAAAACACTATATTAATACTAATCATGTGATCACTATTAAATGGATATATTATCTCTGGTATTGATACTTAATGGTCTTTTAAATCCAATTGGATATAAAAAAGAAGTCCATGTATTTTTCTATAATCATATTATATAATAAGAAGTTTAATTAAATCAAAAGAGTAATTTTATTTATAATTGTCCGGGTCATTACAATCCAACATGAAAACTTGGAAATTAAAATGCTAAAGGAAAATAAGGTTCTTGACTAAAGAGGAAAAGGATAGGATCCCTTACCTTCAGACGGTGATAAGAAAATCTTGGTAGGAGCTTCTTAAGATAATTGGAAACCTTAGAAGGTCTCTAAAGTGGTAAGGGAAGAGTATAGTCGTAATTCAAGGGGTTTGAGTGAAGATAAATGGGATATTGTGTGGGTTTATATAAAAAACATAGGTTAGTTCTTAATTATTTTCCAAAAAATAGGTTTTTGACTCTATATAGTAAATTATTCAAAACCCCAGACCCTCTCATGGTTTTTCCCAAGATTTATATCAAAGATAAATGGTTTTCATTATTTTACAAGTTTATGAACTGATATTATTAAAATATTACCCTTGGTGATGTGGAAGTGAGTCATTCTTATAAATATTTAATTTTAATACCTTAATATATAATATTGGTTTTGGTGGATTCATGAAGGCTTTATAAAATTAATATAATTACCTCAAAAAGACATAATTTAATGGTGAAATATATATTTTTGTCCATGGATACACTTAATGAAATATATTACATCACTTTTGGGTAATTAGGATGTCATAATACACACCATATATTTATATTGTATTTACTTTTTACCCAAAATTCCAACTATCTCCTAAAAATATGAAAGAATCACCATTGGAAAATTTTGATATGAAGATTTCAAAAATAGTTTTTATTTTATCCAATATATATCTATGTATGATACTTCTAAATTTTAGGTCAACAACAATCGTTACTATAGAATACATATTTTTTGATAATAATATTTTTATGAATATTATAAAAATTATTTTTAACATTGTTAAATTATATTACTATTTATATTTTGTAACCATTATTTAATAATGTTTTTTAATAAAATATTTTTTTTTCAAACATTATATAATTGGTTAAAATTGACATTCTTGATTAAAACTATATATTTCTTAAGAAAAATACAATTTTTGTTTCATCATATCAATATTTAATTTATACCAAACTCATTATATAATCACTGAAAAGTAATAATAATCAAAAAAGACAAATATAAAAATTATTTTTTATAAATATATATATATAAATTAATAATTTTGGGATCTTGATTCATATCAATTTATTACACCATAAAAATCTATATGGGTAAGGTGTGTGATGGTGTGCTCTTCTTAGAGTGGTTCAAAAAACATGGTTTGGGTCATTATCTCGATTATCTTGAACATATCTCATAAATATGTTCACTAATGATTTAGTTGTTTAATATTGTATTGGGATTTATCAAGGTTAATTCCTAGTGATTCTAACTCCCATAAAAGGTCTGATAAATGGCCTTTATAGGGTATGATCCTACTAGCCTCAGTCAACTCTTCATTTATCTATATCAATTGGACTTTATAAAAAACCCTTTATATATATTAGCAATATTATCACTATTCAATGGTTATGTGATCAATAATCAGGATTAATAAAATTATTTTAAATATTAAATGATACAACATCACAAAATAACAAAACTATTGGATTTGTTTTCTATAACTATATAACTTAATAACACATGTATTTATTCAAAAAGAGAGTTTAATTTATAAAATTTTGGGTCATTATATAGTATACAAGTGGAAATATCCTCTATATCTTTTTAGTAATTTCTATATCATTGATATCCTTGTTATTTATTCACATAGATCTAGATACATAAATAATTTATTTTAAAAACCAATATTTCCTCAATTTGTGTAATTCCTTAAATATCAAAATTTATTATTAGATACTTGAATTTTAATATTATTCTACATGAATATTTATTTATAAGTATTAGATAATTTGTTCCGTACCACATTAGAGTTAGTTCACATCCTAAACATCATATACATAGGATCATGAGAAGATTTGGAAATGTGATTTTGTTCATTTCATCAATATTAAAAAATATCTATGTACATTCATTATATTTAATCTTTATTGGATTAAATATTTGAATTATGTGAATTTTAATACATAAAACATCTATCATGGGAGATCATTAATGAGATCTTGTTCTTTAATATTATATAATTGTTCTCTCTAAATATATGATTTTATTTAACATTCAATGTTTTCTATGTAAAAAATTAATTGAAATTTATTTATCATGATATAATTTTTCAGTATTGATACTAATGATATAATCACCTTAGTCCCAAACACCATATAATGGGTGAAGGGGTTGAATTATGGTGTAATATTATTCTCATTGAATCGATCCTTTCCCCTTTTAACAATAATTTATGTATTTATTATGAAAAATAATACAAGAAAATAATTAATATTAAAAAAGTGAAGTATAATGAATATAATAACATTAAATAGATCTATTGGATGGGCTACATCCAAGTCATATATACCAGGTGATGTTTTGTTTTACTATTAATCACTAAAACCACTATTTATGATTAACATATATACGAATGATTCATTATATAGTTCTAGGGTTATTATATCTTCTTATAACTATATGCACTAATTTTAGACATGGTTAAAAGTATATTGGATCAATACCTATTATCATTAATAAATTAGAGAATAATCAATAAAGTTGACCATATTAGGTGTTTCTATTAAGTTCTATGACCCCAATGTTTATCTCCATGTACTAATATAAGTATTTAGTTTATCATAAGATCTATAGGTATAAATTAAATTTTTATCCCATTATTTATACCTCTAAAATTCCATTTATACTTCTCATGTTGTCAGTGACACTTATATAGTATTATAATCCTTTCATATTTTAATTATATCTTTAATATATTCATTAGGGACATTCCTTATTTTTTTACCCATTAATGTACCATATAAATAACCCATTATGGTCAAGTGAAATATCCCAATATCTCTATTATTTCTAATTTTAAAAGAAATAATATTGTAGATTTTATAAAAATATTACAAAAACATATTTTGGTCATTATCCACTATGGAACACCATTAAAAATCAATCATTGATTCCTAAATCCATGGTTTGTAGACAAACTACTCTTTGAATATTAAACATATGCTTCTTCTCATATTCTATATAATATGAGAACCATTAAATGTTCCTTTTCCAATTTGTAATTATTTTACTAAAACATTATGATGTCTATAGCTCTATGTTAATAAAATTCTCTATATTTTATTTTTATTATCTTATAATGTTTATGAAAAATATAAAAAATCCATCTAAAATATATTTTTTTCTTATTAATAGTATTTTTTATGATATATCTTTAAATTATTCATTATATACCTTGACCAGCTCCATAGATTGGTTTTTTGTTGATATCATTTCATATATGAACTCTACAAAATATATTCCCCAAAATAATTTAGTCCTAGAATAGAATTATTTTACTATGGAATACTATAATAGAACTACCCATGGTTTGTCTACCTCTTCTAGACAATAGCAATATACTTCTTCCGGAGTAAACATACTATAACTATGGCCTCTTTCTATGGTGTGGTTTATCCATATCCTATAATTCATATTAATTAATATCATGTATATGTAAAATATGTTCAAATTCACTTCCAATAAACTTCAAACATAATGAATATCAATAATTTACAATTTATTTACAAAAAAAAAACATAATAACTACTGAATTCAAAATTATAAAATAATTTGCCTCCTTAATTTATATATATACTTATTAGTGTTATTACATTATTCCTCTAGTTGTAAAAAGGATCCAGAACATGGAAAATAGAAAAGTATGAAATATATTTCCATATAAAAGGATTTAAATAAAAGGTAGGATAAATTGATGTGGTTACAAAAGAATTTTAATTTCTCTATCCATTATCATTATTTATAGATAACCAATATGATAAATGATTTAATAATAATATATTATTGTGATCTATATACTATAAGTATACAAAAATCTCAAATTATTAAATGTGTAGTAAAGTTGTACATTTGAATCTTATGGTAAAGAATGATGTCTTATCTTTCCCAAATTATTTATTAAGTAGTGTTATTAGAATTTATTAGGAGGAAAAAACATAATGATATTGTTTATCAATATAAAATTATTGTTATTCATGATTGAATGGTTCCTAAATTAAATATTGATAGAAGGTATTCTTGGAATTTGGGAATATACTTTGTGTTTTATCAATACTCAAGTTAAATAAAGAATTTTGAGATTTAGTCTATAAATTTTTATTCTTTATATATTTTTGGAACTGTAATATGTAAATATATTTTACAGAGAACTATTGGTGGGATAACATAAAGAGGGAAATTATTGACTATACAAAATGTTTTCTATTATGGTGAAATATAAAAATTTAGTGGAGGCTCTCCAAAATTACGATGCATGTATTTTTAATTTTAGTATAAAAATATAATAATATGAAAATGGGTTTTTTAGAATTTATATTCATAATTTATAAAATCAAGAACATTATATAAACTAATTTTTACCATATAGAAAATTTATCACATGTCATAAAATTTCGAAAAGAATATTCATTTGATCATTTAATGAAAAAATATATAAAATAAGTGGTGAGGATTCATGGAACATGTCTCTTAATTATCTTTGAATATGATTCAAGGTTCTTATGTAACACTTGGAGGAGTTTTAAAAATTCACTAAAGATAACACATTATCTTAAAACAACATATAAAAATTTTATATCTGTAAAATTCAACAAAATTATCTAGATGCTAAAGGATATGTTATGGTTAATCTCAATCATTTACCATGAAAATTAGTATCTAATCATTTACATTTTGTAACTAACATATAATGATATATATTATTTGAAAATTAATATGGTAACATATGAGTAAAAACATGTAAAATAGTTTTGTTCTTCATACTCCTAAGATGATGTTGTTGGGTGAAAAGTATTGGAATTGAAGTTGATTCAAGAGACAATAAATATTGTTTTGGAAATTAATGATCATGTTAAAGAAATACAAAGTAGGAAAAATTTCTTATTAGAAAAATTATATTGATATTTTTAGTTTTATGTTAGTGATAAAGTGTTCTTGAAGATATCTCCATGTAAATATTTCATGTTACAAGGAAGGAAAGTTATTACTAAATCATACTAGTCCCTATGAACAACTTGAATGAATGGAAAGTATATATTATACACTAATTTTGACACCAAGACTTTTCTTGAGTGAATTATGTATCGCACATATCATAATTGGGTAAGTATATGTCTAACCCAAAACATATACTGAATGGAGAAAGGATTGAACAAGATGTAGACATAGAATATGAGTAAAAATCCATGAAAATTATTCAAAAATAAGAGAAAATACTATGACATTGCATAACTAATTAGTGAATATACTATAAATTAGATTTATATATAATTAAATATTATGAAAAAATGTAATATATCATGAACAATTACCCACAATTGTATATATAATAATTATGTTTTAAATTTATAGGGAAAAAATTAATTAGTAGACATGATAATATAAGAACTGTGATTCAAAAAATATTTTATCATTTAACTTGTATGAGTGTTATGATTAAAATTATTTTACTATTATTTTTGAATAAAATAACCAGAGCATGAATAATTTTCATAAATAAGTAAATAAATCATAATAACTACATAATGATAAATAAATTATCTTATTATTAAAAAGTAGAAACTTACTAATCAAAGACATATATAGACATCATTTCAAACAAAAAAATGAATTAATAAATATAACTGAAAATAAATACATAGAGTTAGAAATCACTTAATTCATATTCTCTAAAATGTATCATAATAATAATAACTATTTTAATACGTACTAAAACCTTATATGTTGAAAAAATCATGTCAAATTTGGAACTATCCTAGAAAATTAAATCACTTAGTGGTGTAGTTTTAGAGTATAATTTAGTGGAATTTATGGGATGTAATATGGTGACATGACTATTACATGACTGTCGAAAATGGAAAATATGGTCAATTATAACTTTACCATTAGTGTAATGATATACTTGATGGAAAAATAATTTACTATTTATAGTAACTATTGAAAATAGAAAAACATATATGCTAAAATAAGTTATTATATATATATATATATAAATTTTAATATCATTATATATACAAGATACAATATTATAAAAATTTATTTTAATCCTTAGTAATATATTTTTCCATAAAAAAATTTTAGAAGTCATTTTTTGTTTTTTTATAATTAAATATTGGTTTTTTATAATTTAAATTTCATAAAATGTTATTAATAATTTGAATCAATATGTAGAAATTATAAAATGATAATTTTTAGGTTTTTTTGAAATAGTTGAATTTTAGTGTGAATAGTAAAAATACAATATACACATCTAGTGTAGTTTATGACCTAATTTTATTATAAATATTATATAATAATTAAAATTATATTTTATATTATTTTAAACTATATTTTAATATTTATAATTCCCTTTTAGACATATAAATTAATTTACTATGTTTAAAATATATTTTGAAATTTTAAAAACTATTTTTTATAAATAAATTATTAATAAATGGATAAAATAATTTATAAAATATGATTTTGGAGGTTTAATTCTTATAAATAAAGAATTATGTCTTAAATATCTATCAAATACACCAAAATAATTTCTCATTCATTTAGAATAAATTTTTGAAAATATAATTCTCTATGAACTATATTAAAAAATAAATAACAATTATCCAAATTTTTATATAATTACATACCTCTGTCACCCATTTAAATTAAATCTATATAATGTTATAAAATAATTAATATCTATCTATCTGTGTCTCAAAAATATCTCTTCAATAACCTCTAATGTTGTTAAAAAGTTCTTTTCTACGTTCTATAAATGATAAATAAGGTAAAAAAATTTAATAACCTTTTCTTTTTCAATATTTTATTATTTTTATAAAAATACATTAAATTTAAATTTATTGTTTACATATGATTTTATATTAATATCAATATTATTTATTTCATTTACTATTCATATGAGTTTTTTAATCTCTCTCTTTGATGACCTTTCATGGATCCATAAAGATATTAAAATACATCTTATTTTATTTTAGAAAAATTATTTCACTATGTATTGAATATATGATATTGTGGATATAATTTTTTTACTAGTGGGTATATTTATATAATTATGAACTAATATATATTTATGTTCATCCTTTAATCATGACATTAAATGGAAATCATTGTACTAGTATAATGATAATTTTCAATCGATGATCACCAATTAACAAGATATTACATGATTATTTTTTTATCCAAAATATAAATAATATATATGGGATTTATGTACATCAAATTATAATTATTTATCTATGAATTTATTTTTATTCCTTCATTAAAAAAATCCATTTTTATTTTTTCTACATTGAAATCAATTTTTTATGATCCATTGACCCTATAATAATCCATATGGTTTACTCATATTAGATTCCCTATAATATAAATACCTAATTATTGACTTAATCTAATAGTATTTATATACTTATCAATTCCATACACTGATTAGGTATTTACTATTAAGAAACTCACATCCTTAACTAATGTATTAATCATGAAAATTGACCCTATGCCATGGATTATTTATGTTATTCAATAATGTATATAATTATATTATAAATCTTTTAATACCACATAAGGATGTGTCCAATACTAATAGGGGGAAATATATATTTGTATTCTTTTAAACCAATTTAACTATTATTCATTTATCACCTATTCAATTGTTCAATACATGAATATCCCTCCCCCTCTCTCTCATTTTTTAGTATGGATGAAAATATATAATAGAAAACAAGCATAAAAAATCCATAATTTTTTATGAGGTTTACCTCCATGTATATAAATACAACCTATGTGACATGTGGTTATTATATTATATTCAAAAAAATAATTTTTATTATTAAAAGAAGCTTGAGAAATATTATGTCCCTAAACTCATTATCCTTAAACTAACCTGGTTCAAATTAAGCAATGAATTAATGGTCAATAACTTCTTAAAAAAATATAGGAGTTACATTGTACCATGTGAATTTGATCAGCAATGGAACTCATGTGTATCTTTTAGAAACACGAATGATATCCATCCTCAAAATTATCAATCAAGTGGGAAACATAAATCTTCTTTATACTTGTACAACATATAGATTAATTATGTTACACTTCTCAAAACATAATACTGAATATGATAGGAATTGAAAAATACTTGATTCTCCACTACTTATTTATCTTCGTCTTGAGTGTGAAAAGGATAAATTATTCTTGTATCACTGGAACACCATCTAAATACCTCAGTATCAAAGAATGAGTGGTTAAAAAAGTCCAATTCCTCTCTATCTTTAAATCTTTTAGAATATTCAACAAAACATAGTCAAACTAATATTCATTATAATTATACACTTAATTATATTCACTACATTTTAATATAATTATAAATGTTTGAAATTAAAATTCCAATTAATCTGAAACTATTCAAAACTCCATATATCTCACATATTGGACAATTAAAATTCCCATATCTCTCTAAAAATATTATAATATTCAGATCTTTCCCATATGTAAGTTTATTATTTTATTTTCTCTTCACATAATTTTATGCATTTATAAATTTATCGATTTCCTAATCATTCTAAATCTTATAATATTCAGACTTCATATTTCCAATTATTTGTTTATAATTCTAAAAGACACAACATGTAATACTTCAAAAATGTCTCTATAATCCTCGACATCCTCTTTCCAAATTAGTCCATGATATAAAAAAATATATAATTTTTATGGATTCCATATGTTTATGTTTTTCATTCAATGTTCCTATGTCTTGTTAATTACTGGCATAGTATTCACCCATAGTTTCCACCATTCATCACATAACTCAGCAATTTTATATTTAATTTTTATTTCATAGGATTATAAATTTCTTATACTCCTATTTGAATTCATACACTCACAATGTAATATGATATTACTCATAAAAATCATATGATCATTAAATTTATACACTAATCTTATCAATGTATTACAAACTTCATCACGTGACATCTAAAAATTCAAAATTTTTCCTTATTATTGTTTATCTTCATCCTGTCTATCAACCTCATTCCTTCATAAATCATGAGAAACTACATCATGATGTATCTTGAATGAAATAAAAGTTTTTTATTATCTTGACTATGTCTTAATTATTAATAACAAATAAATTATAGAAACTCACATCGGATGAATCATTTGTGAACCATCAAATTACATAAACATGGATTCAAGCACATATATAAAACCCATAAAGCTTACACAGATCCAATTTAATTTCAAACATCAATTATATTAACCCTTATATAGCTAGTATAACTCAATGATATCCCCAACACAAGTCTAAACTACCATGATACAAAATATGTATATAAAGAGTGACCATCTCATATGGATCAAATACAATTTACATATTATTACACCGTTTAGAAAAAACATATACATTATATTACACAGGCCAGATGAACATTACAAAATTGGTTACAATTATAATTTACATTGATGTAAAGTATAGATAACACATACACATACTACTATATTTAAAAATTACCCTTACATGAGTTGGAGGTGTATTCTTAAAGTCTTGTGATATATTGAGGATACATTTATGTAGGTAAAGATTTTAACACCAAATTTATAGGTTACTTCTGAAAAAATTAAAGGATTGAAAAACCATATTCTATCATAGTCACCAATAGAAATGAATTTATAAACTTCATCCAATAATTTATGTCCTAAAGATAAATAATTCATTAATATCAATAGCCCCTAGAAAATTATCTCAAATTTTTTACCATGTGATTAAATCTCTAATAGATTTTCAAAGAAAAAAAATATAAAAAAATATGAGATTCATGGAATTTATTTAATCCTCAATTAATATCAACACACAAATAATGATTCCCATATGGGGAACCTATAAATTAATCTCATTAATATATTTTTTGTTATTCAAAACTACATCTAAAATTTTATTCATCAATATATTGAAAATATGTTAACACGAAATGAATATTTACAATATATATAATAAAAACAAAAATTATGGATCATAAATCACCCCTATTTTATTTATTTTTTATACCAAGTCCGGATATTGGTATGTGAATACATGAAACAATTAATCATAATAATTTATTATTATTTATTCACTCCCCATATTCTTAGTTTCTTCTCTATGTTTATTCTCATTAACTTATCTAATTTTCTTCTCTCCAAATTATTGATAATATTTTTTTACATGGATGAAGATTGAACCACTATTATATAAATAATTTTCCAATAATTCATACCACTCAATATCTATATGTTCCATTCTTATAATGTAAATCATGAAGGATTAAATTTAGACAAAAAATAAGTTCATTGATTAAAAGAGATTAATACCAACTAAGACAAATACACATTAATTTTTTAGAGGGTCATTCATGTTTCTTGAAGTTGAAAGAAAATGTTTTCAGTCGATAAATTTGTCCCTCTTTTATTAAATACTAGTTATCATATACATACCTTAATGAACAAGTAAAAAACATTCAATTATATAGAAATGGTTTTTGAAATCATCCCATGGACATTTTTTAGTTTTATATATTTTCTTTTGATTGATTAAATTTATTTATCCCATTTAATATCATGATTTGTTTTTGAGAATAAATAGAGGATAGTGTCTCAAGATGTTACATTTTAGTGACTCTTTCAGATGAAAAATATTGAATTTATATATTTTTTGAACTATCTACTCTGGATGATTATCATGAAGCACCTCCTCAAGGGATGATCTCCCCTTTAACCTCATTGTGGAAAATTTATCTTTATATTTACATTATATTACCATTTAATAAATCATAACAAGATTATTTCCTTTTCAAATATAGAATGATAATTCCATTTTAAACTTCTTCATTTTTTTATATTTGAGTACAAGCATCACCTTCGATTCCATACATGGTTAAAACCCTAAAAAATATAAATGGTAAGGAAATAGGGGGGGGGGGGGGGGTGGATCATTTTCTTCTTACTGAGGGTAATAAGGCTAAGAGTCTCTTCTCAACCATTATATTATTTCATTTTTTGCTTCATATTTATGAGTTTTCTTTATACCAGTTTTTTGATATTTCATTAAAATCATACATAACACATATTCTTTTATAATTTTAGTTTCCTCTATGTGTGGGTAGTTATTCTTATTAAATTACATAAAGGTATATTCAACACTTGTTAAAATCTCCATATTCTTTTGAATCCATTCTTGGGATAGTATAATTATTATATAGTAATTTTTGATGTGTCCAACTTACTCTCATATCTCACACAACTGCATATATGATTTAATTTTTATACTTTTAACAACCTCTCATGAAATTTATATTCTTCATATTCATGTGTAATTTTCTCTTTGACATTAGCATTCAATCTATCTAATGTTATTTACATATTTATTACTTTTTTAAATTCTAAAATCCAAATAACTAAGAAATATTTAGATATATAGGTAGCATACTTAGAATTTATACATGGATTATTATAAGTGTTTTCACCACATTAGTAAATTTAGATATAAATATCCTCTTAAACATCCTGGATTTATTATCAAATTATTCATTTACCTTCATTTTGGAAATATTATTAGGGATATTCTAGTTTTCAATATCCTTTATCACCTTTCTTGAGGATTTCATTCATTTCTTCATCAATATATATGATCTTTATTATTTATTTATTTATTTATTTATAATAAATTCATATATGAACATGTATCACAAAATTAATCTATTAAAATGTACATTGCACAATTATTTTCTTGTTTTTTAAATCTTTTTTTAGTATACATATTATTCACTTTAACATGTGATTGTTTTCTTATCTCATTATTTCTTTATTCAAATGTAGGTTTCTCTATTATTTGAGAGGTTTTCTCATTATTAAAATATTCTAATTCCTTATGACAAATTGAATTACCACCTCAATAATGACCAACTAAACTTTCCCTTATTCTTGGTATATTAATTTACCCATTCTTGGATTCTTGGACTTTTTTCTCATTATAATATCTTTAAGTGGGTTCTTTTGGGGATTTGTAACATCTACTCATGATTTTTACAATCCTATATGCATGGTATGTTTTTCATAATTTCTCATAAAATTTCTATATATTTTGAGTTTAAGTATATATTTTTATCTAAATATGGTTAGTAAAATCATTATTTATAGATTTAGATAATTCCTTTAAGTTTGGGAATTCAATATATTAATCATTATATTATATCATTATGTTTTTCCATAAATAGATATATTTTTCTTAAGATTACTCATTATTATTGAATGTGGTAGTAACACTCTATTAATCTTGTTATGAAGACATAACCTGAATAGTTTCTAGATATCAAAGAAAGATATCAAGATAAATTAATTCCATGTTAAGGTTATTTTTATCGTCCTATAATGTCCTCAACTTTTCTTCATAATTAATTATCATCTCTTTTACTTGATCCTCATTAATTTTGTTGTTTTATTGAATCCTAATTTCAATATATTTATTGTAGTTCACATTAACTTTTATTTGGTAATTCATGAAGTCATTAATTTCCTTTTTCTTCACCTCTATTACATAGATCATTTCTGTATGTATCTCAATGAATTCCTCCTTTTTAGGATTACTTCAAGCCATTCCTTCCCAACTTTGGGGAATGGTTATTCAAGATAAAAGATTATTACACTCTTGAAATTACATTTCCTATTGGGATTAAAAAAAATCATAATATTTGGAATTAGGGAATCCTATAAATTCTTATATTATCCTTAGTTTGGTTGATCCCCTTTTATAAGTTACAAAAATAACTAAAATAATTACTATAAATCCTAGGCAGTTATACTGGGTATCTCTTAAATAAGTTATTGAAATTTTTTACGCATCATAAAAATAAGGATGTTTCCCACTTATTATTGGTTTATATGCAAGAAAATTATGAAAATAAAAATCATCCATATAATTTTAATCTTAAATATGATCTTATCCTTCCAATGTTGAGAGATATTCCATATTTTTGGTAGATAATTAACTACTAGATATTCTCTTTCCTTATCATTTTGGTATTTAATTAAATCACAATATAGATAAACTATATCATCTTCATATACACATAAGTGGAAATTAATATTCATTTTTCTTAACTCATTTATCATTCATTTCATATTAGTATAATAAAATATGAAAAAATTCTCATTAATAGTTACAATCCTTCTGTGGTCTTATACTATATTTCTTTTGAAAGAGAAACTCAAAAAATTCCAACTTAAAGATATGAGAGAATATAATTAGTAGTGTGGAATTATTCTAAAATGAAAATTGATGTCACCACCTAGGGATATTTATTACATTGAGAGGGGTGGGTTTATGTGTTTGTTCTATCAAAAAAATTTAATCTTGAACCCTTTATCACCTATTCAGTTTTCAGTGAGTGGATATATCTCTCACACTCTATTTATCTCTCTATTGGTAGATATAAATGAAGATAAATAATAAAAAATGATCTTAAGAATAATCCTAAATTATTTATTAGTTTCAGCTCCTTTTACATGACTACATCACCAATGAAACATAATTATTATCCCACAAACATATATTCATTATTATTATAAATATAATCATGAAAATGTGTATGGACATAAAATCATTATTTTAGAACCAAATAGGGAAAATTGAAATAAAATAATTTATTTTTGGGAACTCCTTACAAAAGAAAGGAGTTAGACTACACCATTTTAAATAGATTATAAATGTAATTATTATGTTTCTCCTAGAAAATGTGATTGATATTCTTCCTAAATTTGAGAAATAAAGTGGCCTACATTAATATTATTCACACTTATACAGTATACAGATAGAGTATGATGAAATTATTAAAACATAAACTTTAATATGATTTCCATTGAAAAAGACTATATTAACCATTTAAATGCATATTACTCCTATATCATAATGGTGTAATGGAATAATTATTCATGAAACACTGGAACTCATTCTACTTACCTAGAATTTATAAAATGAGAAGATATATAAATGTCATATTCCTATCTCTCTCAATCTCTCTCTCTCTCTTCTTCAACATAGAAAATATTTATTAGAGCATAATAAACAACTAATTATTAACATTCCCCTCTTATTAAAATTCATTTTATGTGAATATTATTCTTAATATCCAAAATACAAAATCTTATAAATCTTTTTACCCATTATGTATTTTTCATTTTGAACAGAAATCATTTTTATGGTTGTAATGGGGACCAGAAATAAGATCAACAATGAGTTTAAACAATAAAGGATTATAAAAAACCATTCCAAAATCTGTTTACATGTTAGTAACATTAACCATAGCTAGCTCTAGTCAATATTTAATTTCCTTGACTTCTGTTCTTCTTGAATGAAATCCTCAAATAAGAATGGCATATTACACTGACCCAATAGATATTCCTACAAATTTATCTTTAGTTAATTATAAAAACATAACAAAATGAGATATTTGGTATTGATCCAATTCCCTTGTACCATATTAGTATTAATATGAATCTTCCTCTCATACATTCTCTTGAAATACTATATAGAGGCATTGTTGGAAAAATTTTCTAACACCATCCCCCCTTCGAATGAAAGAGCATATCCAATGATGAATCAACTTAGTATCTTATTCATTTTCCCTTACCACTCTTTTTTTCTTATTTACATTGAAGATAAACATCTAAAAATATACATATTTCTGTTAACTCCTCAATGTAATTGGAAAATTTCTCCTACCTTATATTCCAAAATTAATCTGAAGCTTCTTCTGGCCTATGGATTTGAAGACCTAGTTTTCTCCTCTACCTCATACCATGGAAACATAGAATTTACCCACTTATCAATTAGTTATTGGTTTTGTTAACATGGAATAATAATTTCAATATTTGGATTTCTTCTATTTGTTAATAGGATATTCTAGACAATAAAATCCATTATCCTTCATGTTGTTTGTACATAAGAAAAAGAAAATAGAGTATTTTCTTATTTATTTATAGTCAAAAGAGAATAGGAAATGAAACCCATAAATAAGGGATTCATAGTTCTTGGATCCTTTAAACTACTCCTCTGTCCCCTGATATTAATGTTTACCACAAGTTTGATTCCTCTTCCACTTAGGAATAATCACTTTCCATCCCTCAAATTTGTTTCTACCCAAATAATATTCTCTTATAGTTTGGTCCATGTTCTATAGATTGACCTCTATACCATTCTCTTACCTTAAAAACTAAACTCATGAGGATGGACTGATCACCTAAACTAGAATCTCCATCACCTATACATTTATATAAATAAACTTATAGAAGATTGAAAGATCCTTAAAATTAATAAAAACCAACCCTAAATGTAACAGAGGTCCAA
This sequence comes from Viscum album, assembly GCA_963277665.1. Taxonomy (NCBI): domain Eukaryota; kingdom Viridiplantae; phylum Streptophyta; class Magnoliopsida; order Santalales; family Viscaceae; genus Viscum; species Viscum album. The sequence goes on from OY728141.1 coordinate 933,813,495, forward strand.
GGAAAGGAAGTTTGTCCACCCCAACCTCAGATGGGTCATTCCTGGAAACAATGCATATGAAAATGATGCCAAAGGCCTAGTTTTATTAGCATGAACAATCTAAGACAAGGACCTCCCACTATAAAATGGACCTACCCTCATGGATGAAGTCTCTTAAACAACTTTAATGATAGATTGATATGGATTTCAGGGAGTGACACCCCTCCTGAAACCATCAAGATGAAATCTTACTACATGGTGTGGATCATCTTCAAGAATATGTCCATTATTTTCCACACTATAGTGAAATTTCCGATGTCTGTGACCCAATTGATACCGTGAAGAACCAAAATTTATCCCTGAGTCAAAATGAACCACTTGAATATATAATAACTCTTCCTCAAACTCAATCAATATAGATTCAACTAATGCCTTTTAAATATCAATTTCATCATAAATGCACAGATAATATTAGTGAATTAGTGGATTATATATACTATAAAATCTCATAAAGTTTCAACCCATATTTCCCATAATAATGATGTGTTGAACCTAAGAAACTTACCAAGATGGTCATGGTTTAAGGGTATGAATCCCTTTCAAAATCTTAAGACCACCCAAACAGAGAGAATACGATTTCCATAATTATTATTAATTCTAAACTTCATAAATGATGCACATAAAATTATACTTATGATTATGTATATAAAAATCATATAATAATAAACTCTTTATCTTATATAACATCCATAATTTATTTTCTTAAAATTTTATTTTTCTAATTCTCAACATTAAAAAACTATCTGCATTATTTTTGTTTTAGAACTCATAGAATCCTCAGTCTTCATACTATAAATATTTCCATTTATAATTATATATGACATGAAATTTTATATATTTTAAATATCTCCAAGATCCTTGATATCCCTTTACTCATAATTTTTCCATGAAATATGGAGATATCACATTCTTTCATATTTCATTTTCACATGTGTTTCATGTAATGTAAATGATTTTCTTTATTTTATTTCATAAAGGTTTTATACAGTTTCCAACATTCATATCACAACCAATCATATTTTTATAAAGTTTATAAGTTTCATGATTGTCAATGTTTCATGTTTTTATTCAAATTCATATTATTATAATTTCATACGTTGTTATTCATCAATTTCACATGATCATGAAATTAATTTTCTCATCTTATCTATATATTACGAGATTCATAACATGAAGTCTACAGATTCAACCATTAGAATTTTTACTATTCATATTCTTTTTCACTATAAACCTCATTCTTGATTGAATCATGTGTAAATATATTGAGATGTATCTTCAATGAAAGGAAAATAGTGTGTTGTCATGTTTAGTTTTTACTTATTCAAAATATATGAATTCTGGAAACTCACAGCTAATAACAATTACATGATTCCACAAATTACATATATAAATATTCAACCATATATAAATCCAATTTATCTTTATACATGTCTATTTTACCTTCACACATATAGTAGACTGATCCTTACATAGCTATTAAAATTCTATGATGATCATGATACATGTCCAAACTACCTTGATAAAGATTCTAGATATTCATGGGGTCCTTTACCCATGAATCAAATTATCATTATGTATTAGTAAACCTTCATGGAATTACCTTTATGTTGTATTGAACATACTATAAGACATCTAGAAGAATTAGTAGATTTTGTTTTTCCTTAAAATACTGTATAGATAACCCTTACATATCCTATTAGATTTCAACATTACCCGAACACAGGTTGGAGATGACCTTTAGGCCACTTATAGGATATTAAAGTTACATTTTAGTAGGTAAACATTTTATCTTAGAATTTCTAGGTAACTTATCCACCTCAAGTTATATGTTTCACCACCCATCTCCAGTCATCTTGAACAATTTTGAGAATATAAGGTCGATTACATTCACTAAATCATGTGAATCGTTAAACCTTGTCCATGCATTTTCTTCATAGATATTATGCATTCAGTAATATAAAAAGATCATGGAACATGTCTCCAAATATCATTACAATATGAATAAATAAATAATAGAATTTTTAAGGGTTGAACATCTATTTAAACACTTTTAAGTTTTATGGTATTTTGTTAATCATCATTTAATATCACCACATATAATGATTCCTAGATTTTTTTAACATAATAATAATAATAATAATTACACGTTTGGATACACGAAACATCTTACATGCATTTATTTATAAAAATATTGAAATCATGGTAACAATCAACATCTATTGACAATAAATACAACATAATCCAAAAAGTGTAATCAATAACATCTCATTAAGTTAGAGAAATTTTATTTGATTAGTGGGACTATAATTACATGTCACATAATATATTGGGAAATATTTCATCATTAAATATATTTTCATTGATTATGAGAATGTAACTTGGTATGAATCCTTATTATTTGATCCCATTATATACCATATCATGGTAGAAAGATTTATCATAAAATATATTCAAAAAAGTTCTATAATGTTCATATATTCGTAATTATATATTTATCATGAATTTTTTTATCCTTTCATGTTTTGGTCATTTAATTATCCATGTTGAGTTATATAGTGAAATACTTCTTAATACATTAAAATATTTTGATAACACCAATATTGATAATTTAAACCCAATATTTTCCCCTTCAATATAATTCCATAGGAAACTAAGTGTGATATGTTATTTATATGCTCTAATGGTCTAGAACTCATTATGGAATCAAATATTTCCCCAAAAAATTATTTTTTATCATATATTATATGATGTAATTTGTTACCAAGAATCAAATTTAAACAACACTTTTGTCAACCTCACCGTGAATTCCAATTATATATGTTATACTCTCATAATATATTGAATTTAATTTTATATTATTTATGTAATAATACTCTTATAGTGTTTATTACAGAAATATTCTATATCATTACTCTTTTATGAGGAAAGAATTAATTTATCATGATGATATTTCTAAAACCTATGTCATATGGTCTTGAAACATTACTTTGAAAGGATTAATATATTGTTTAATTATCTTGTTTTTAGACCTCATAATAAAATAGAATTCTTCAAATGAAGTTCTAAAATAGATATTTTTTTGTAGAAAGGTTGTGAGGATTCAACCACTAATACGAACATAGAATAATTTATTTTTCATTATAATTTCTCAACTATAAGCATGTGTATTTGTCTGTAGACCTGATATAATTATTAGCATGTATAATAATTTATGTAGTTAGATTTATGATAAAAAATAAGACATATATACTAATGGAAAATATCATGAATTTTTTATTCCATGATTATAATAAAATTTATTTATTATTTAGGATTGAATTTTTTCATCATGAATTATGTAATAAAAAAACATTGACCTATTTATTGAGATAAATGTCTCTGGCCATTAATCCACAATTAGGGTAGTTTACAAGCTAGTTTTTCATGGTAAACCAAATTAAGATAAATCAGGTATTTTTGATGATGACACATGAATTCATACTACTTGATAAGATAATTATTGAGAATGATTTTAAATTATATAGTAGAATTCATAATAATATTTTTATTATTATTTATATAATTTATCTTTTTTACTTATGAGATCTATGATGTGTCTCTATATACAAAAATTGGTTTATGGGTCAAACCTACTACCATAGAGAATAAATTTTAAAGGTTTGTATACTAGTGTATCTAAAATCTCAAAATCTTTAATATAATCTATGTTTAAAAATTAAATTCATCTCATTTTTATGGAATTATATATAATCAAATTATATGGATCATAAATATCAATAAAAAATTATTTAATCCAATAATAAGTGAGTTGAATTTTTAGTGTTTATTTTTACATAAGACGAGTGATTAAATATTTATTTATTTACAAGATAGGTAAATATATTTATTTAATTCATCAAACATAATTATTTTATGGTTGAAAAATCAATAAAAATTTATGAGGTAATTCAAATAGAGTTTATTTCACAATGGAAAAAATTTAATATCCACTAAAATAAATAAATAAATATTTATTATATTAAATGATACTAGATTCCCATATCAATTAAAATAATAAATTAATTATGAGTGGAAGTAAAATAAAAAAATACTTGAGATAATTAATTATATGTGATACGTGATGGTACTATTAAATAATTTAGTATAGTATTTTTGGAGTATAGGATAATTTTTTTAAATAGTAATCACTTCTCATTGCCTATGGTGAACCCAAGTCCTTAATTATATACCTTGTTTTCAAATTTTATACCCTTATGACTCAAGGAAATGACAACTACAATTAAGTTTTATGTTTTGTATAAAAATGTATTTTTATATCACTATATATTGGATCCAAGGTATATAATATCACACCAAATAATTTAAAATGGGTTGGGATTATAATTCAAAAATTATAGGTGTTTCCATTAAAAGTAACCAGCAAACAAGAAAATATAAATCTAAAGCCACATTTGTATAATATAGTGTCTAAAATCATGATCTATAAAATATTTTATCAAATATAGTGAAAATAAATATTCATTATATATATATATAATTATATAAGCAATAAAAACTATCAATTAGAAACCAATAAAAAACTCATTGAAAAATATTCCAAAATAAAATAAAAAGGTTAAAATAGTAAAATAGTTTTTATGGTTCAACTATATATAGTATACCTAAATGAGACTATATTATGATATTATTATCAACCTTATATAATCCTGAAATCTTATAAAATTAAAGTGTTACCCCATGTCCAACATGATCTTGAAATTCAATAATGGTTTAAGAAGAAGTTTACCAAGTGTTAAAGTATGAGGTAAGTAAAAAAAATACTCAATAACATAATACCTAGAGGGAATTAATATGGTCATCATGAATAAATGATTTTAGAAAAATCATGAGATGTAAAATATTTAAATCATGAAATCCAAATTTTACCTTTGGTAAGAACTAAATCATTAAGGGAAACCCAAAATTTCACATTAATATTTATTTACTAAAAAATTATATATATATATATATATATATATAGTAAAACATACACCACCAAATTTAGAATATCAATGATCCTCACTAATAATATCTGAAAAACTAATAGATCGTAAGAACATAATGAACAATCTACCTTTAAAATTTAAAACCAAATTTGAGTAAGGGAAACAATTGTATACAAAAATGTCTATATATAAACCCAATCAAATTTTGGATGTTTCTTTTCACCCATTATCAATTTTATGGTGTTTTTTACATTGAAACGTGACATTACCACTATCAATTAATTATAAAAAATAAAATATTATATATATAGAACCATTTAATGATAAAATTATAAACCTAATATTAAATTTTTATCATAAAAAATTTAACATATTGACTAGAACATATGTTCAAAATCTCATTCATCTCAATATAAAGGTTATTGATTCGAATTCATATCAATAAATTTTCAATGGTTATCAATAAATGTTTGGGTATGAAAAATACCATTATATAATTTTTTCCTAAATATATTACACCAATCTATTAATTAATTTCAAAGAAAAATTTGGGATGAGGATCTTATATTTGAGACATCACCCAAAACATAATAACAACCAAATATATAATCCGTAATGAAATCATAAAATTTACTACTATATGATGCATATCAAACATTCAAAAAAATACATCAAAGGTGTCATGTTACCAATACTATGTCTGTTAAATAATTTATAAATGTAAAATAAAAGAAATAAGGCCTATAAGTACATAACAACATGTTATAAAATGATGAAGACTCCATCATAAATACTATTACCCACAATAGCACTATATAAAAAACTAATCCCCAAAATTCTATTTCACCACCATAGTATTATTACGGTTTCTATAATCCATTATTAGTGAAATATAAAGTAATATATTAACCTATTTGATGTCAATAATAACCTATGAGAACATTTTTTTATACATATAAGGGAGGAAATTAAATTTATTTAGTTTTTTCCAAAACAATATCCCGTGTTACCCATGTCTATAAAAATACAGGAATCCAATGTTGTTTTAATGTGAATATAACCCACAAATTTCATTTCATAACCATAAAAAAACAATTTTAATTTATACAACATATTAATATTTGAGTGAAAGTACCAATAAAACACATCATAACCACCTCCATAATGAGGAAACAAATCACATAACCATTTCTTTTATAAAACTGAATGGAAACTACAAGAAAAAAGGCCCCATTAATATTTGGTTAATCTTGATAATGATAAAGATAATGCCCGTATATTTGAGTTTTAACTTGTTAGAAAAACTACACAACCAACACCCCATCTTGAGAATGGGGTCACCACACTAATATGGGAATCAATTTTACATTCTTATAAGATAAATTAAATTTTCATATCAAAATATTAAAAACACATTTCATCCAAAAAACACCCATAAAAGCATAATAATTGATAAAATAAATAATTTCTAAAATTACAATTACATCATGGAAAACACTCACAAAAATATAAATGGATTTAATTTCATTAAAAATAAGTAGATACCAATAAAAATACTATAATAAATTAAAAATTATGTGTAAATCATTTAAACAAAACTAAATGATTTTATTTGAAATAACACACCAAACTCAAAATAATTATCTTCAAAATGATGATTGATGGAATCCCCTAACATCAAATGATTCATTATATTTAAAAATTACTTAAAGAATAAATTATATAACCTATAAATTATTTACCCAATACAAGATATAAAAGACCTAAAATATCACATAAATTTTAATAATTTTGATAATTCTCCCATGATTAGAGTTTTAAGAATATGGAATGTTACTTGTAAAGGAAGATGAGATTATAGATAATAACCTAACTTGGATTAGAGACCCAAGAACCCTAGGACAGAATAAAGGATCTATATGGATGAGAGGAGTATGTAAATACAATCTAAATGGGATTCTTATTTGGTCACATAATTCAATAAGAATAGATTGAGGTTTATCTAATATTTTTAGAGAAAAAATATAATATTTTTAGACATAAAAAAACTATTTTCATGAGTAGTTGTGTATCAATGAAATAATCAAGCATTATATACTACCTCAAAATATCTAAATTATATGGCTTATAGAATAATTGTGCATTATCATTATATCACCCAAGCATCAACCAATGTATCAATTTATTGAGACATATGCAATCCTTTAAATAAATCAATATTATTATTTTTAAGAATTTATTTTATGGAATTATTTTCATCATAGTAATATAAAAAAATTTGAACATGTTTTCCAACAAAAAAGGAATAGTTTTAATTAACAAAATTCGTTTTCCATGAATGACAAGGTTTAATTTCAAAGATAAATTTCATAATTTTAAAATTAAAATTTATAAAAATGAATTCATTACTTTAATGAACATATGAAATCTATCTTCTAATGAATATTGCAGATTTTTATGAAAAGATTTATTTTTGAGTGAATATTGAAAAATGGTAATTTCTAAAAAAAATTAATTAATTTTCCTTAAATCAACTAATTTTCATGTACTATTAATTTTTTTATTTGGTGTTAAATGAAATATAAATTCAATTTTATTAAAACTAATCTCAATAATTCGATATTAATCTATATTTTATTTTGGTATAATATTATTTTTATTCTTAAGAAATATTTTTATAATTTTTTTATATTTTATACATTTATTTTATAGTAATTTTATAAAATTATAAAAATTTAATCCTAAAAATTGTATTTCATATTTGGAATAAAAGAATTTATATTTATTAAGGAGGTTAATTTCATTTTTGGTCCCTATGAATTGTAACCATTGTAAAAACTTGCCATCATGGTCAAGGGTAAATCATATTAATAAAGGTAAAAACATACTAATAAAGCCACAAAATCTTATCTTAATTTTTATATTCTAATTATATTATGAACTTTATCAAAATATATTATATATTTGATAGTTTTTTTCCTAGTTTACCATGATTAAGACTTTACAATATTTATATAATTAGAGAAATCACAAGTCTTCTGCTCCCCTCACCATGAAAATGGAACCCACTATCATCTATTCCTCACACCTTTTGAGGATAATATTTTAGCCAACACATTTTAGAACTCTCACTAGATTTACTATAAAAATACTACAGGTCCTCGTATTTTCAAAATACCAATCCTAGAATGATTAAGTTGTAAGCTAGTGGGAGATATCTAAGGAGAAGTTATAAGTCATTACCAAACTAAATTTGGTTTATATCTCCATAAAACTAATTAAAATATTCCTCACCTATGCATAAATAATACAATACACTTAATACATATAATAAAATTTTATTATGAATATGGTACAACAATTTTCTATCTTTTGAGAAATGTAAATATTGCTCGTGAATATGTGTGGACTACAACCTCTATGAATCAATACATTATGTTTCTCATCACCAGAATATATTGATAGTTAAAAAGACAAAACCAATTAATATATATGATATTTATATTATTATTCTATTAAGATATAATATTAGATAATTTGATACTATTTATTTATTATAAATTTAAAAAATTGTTAATGGGTATATTTAAAAAAACACCTCCATGAAGCGATGTGATTAATTTTTTGTTTTAACCTTATAAGGATAGATCTATTTAATATTTTTAAAATGTATATAAAATTTATTATTCTAGAAATATAAAACATTATATACTATATTGTCATTCCATCCGTTGTAAGGAAAATAAAAATACCATTTATGCACGCATACAAACAACCGTCTCCATGAAATGACAAGGTTCATTTTCATTAAATACCTTACATCGTATTTTAAGAGTTTATAATATATAAATATAATTAATATAACATTTTTATGATTTGGGAGATATTGAAACCATAACCACTTTGACCACATTTAAATCATTAATGTGGTTTTTAGGTTATAAACTGAATGACCCCATAATATCAAACATGAACTTAACCATTTTATTTACTAATTAAATAATTTTAATAAATGAAATAAACAGAATAAACATAATTAAATGAAGAGGAAATAATATCTTAACAAATTATAAAACAAATATAATTTTATTATTCAGGAGTTAGAGAATGTATGAATCTATATGGGAACTAAGATACACGATTTTTCTTCTAAAACATTATTTTAATGTTTTCGTATAAAATAATTTTATACAATGTAAAATTTCATTAAAATATTTCATAAATTTTAATATTTATGAATTAATTGATTTTAAAATTTTTTAAACTACTTTTAAATATTTTTTAGTTCTTTAAAATGGTTTCTTTAAACCTTTACCAAACGGTTCATTTTGAAATTTTTTACCAATGTTCTAAATGAATGATTTTTTAAATGTGAGTGGTTAAAAAAACATTTTCCCACCATCATATACATTATTTATTTTTAGGATTCCTTTAATGTTTTCCATGGTTATTATCAAAGTAAATATTTCTCTTAATATTTTTTTAGTTACTAGTTATAATATTTTTCATAAGGAAACATAAACGTTTTTTGTCTTCAATATGAGACAAATGAAAGTGTTAATGTGGATGGGAATAAATTAAAATTGAAATTGGATTTATGATTAATGATAATGATATATATGTGTTATACACAGGATATGTTTCATGTAAATTTTATATGAATTATGGGTGAGACTGATATATCTCTAATGATGGGTGAGCTAGATTTAGATCTCCAATGCGTTAGGTAAATTGATAAAGTTTACTTGTTATTGGTTACTCCTAAGAGATATGAGAATTGGCTGGTTAGAGTTTTCTATTGTATGGGATAATGTAATAGTGAATGTAATGATAATTTACCAAGATACCTACATAAAAATCATTCCGGGGTTTATAAATGGAATATTTTGATTTTAAATAGTATTCAAATAAACTTATGTTTTATGGAATTTTTATAAACTTGTTAAAAATGGTGAAAGAATCATTTTCCATGGAAAGGTATTTGTAATTTTTCCTCTATGATTTCACATGAAATGTTTCATGAAAGATATTATGCATGTAATCTGTTTTCATAGAAATGTAATTGAAATTTGATATCAAATGTTTATTATGGAAAATGAAACATTTCTTATGATTTTTCTTGGTTTACTAATGGAATAATGGGTTTATCTTATTTTCCCCCATACAATGATTTTTATTATTATCTCACATTTTTAATTGTTTTTCACAAGGTATAAGGATAATTAGGAACAAAGAAGAAGGGAATTTGAAAACCATGTATACTTTTATTGAAATTAAAATGAATATCATTTTAAAAGTTGAATATTGTGAACAAAATGGATACCATATAGAAGTGTCCACCTTATTATATATAGTTTTTCTATGTAATATTTTTAGAATAATTCTATAAAAATATAAAACATTAATTACCTAGAAATATAATAAAGTAAAACTCTTGCTATAAATCTTGAAATTTTGAGTTTATTATGGTATATAGTGTTATATTTGTTATCATAGAAATGGTTTAGATAACATTAGGGGTTAGGAAAATATTACAAGACACATTAATGGTAAAATAAATTATTATTATATTATCATGAGATATATTATAAATATTTCCATGTTAATTTATCAAAAATATATCTATTCAGTTTGGTATTATATAAAGAGAAAAGTGTATCTGTGGTTAAAAGGAATTACTAGTATAAATCTCTTCTGAAACAATAGTCAGGAATGGTTGGAATGAATAAATTTTTGGTAGTGTTGACTCAGTTGACACATGATATTAATAATGGAATACATGAAAGAGAATCATTAAATCATTTTCATAGTAACATGTCTATAGTATAACATTTCAAGAAACAATACCCTCTAGCATTCTATGGATCTTATGACTTAGTGAAAGGTGAAGTATCAATCAATATACTAGAGAAGATATTTGATTATTTGGGATGTTTAGAATAATATAATTAAACCTTTTCTATAAATAATTTAGAAGGTGAATATGACAAATGGTTGTCATTGATTAATAAAAATAAGGAATAAAGAAGAAATTTATGCCATAAAATGGGAAACATTTAAATATATATTACATAAAAATTATTCTTCAAAAGTTATTTGACATCCAATGGAAAGGAAATTTCTAGAATTAAAATAATAGAAGAAGGAAATTTTTCCACTTATGAAGCTAGTTTTTCAATATTGACCATGTTTAAAATGAATTTAATTAAGTAACGTGATCATAAAATTGATCAGTATTACTATTGATTGATGCCATGTTTATGAAGGGATCTGGTTACTCATTATTTTGGAAGTTAGGATGAAATAATGATGTCTGTTGAGAATGTTGATATGGAGTTTGTGTACTTTTAAAAAATATGTATAAGAAGTGATCCATGTGTCAAAAAATGTGGAAGAATTCAAAAAATAAACTTCATGGTAAGAAAATTCAATTTTCCCCTTATGATATATTTGGGATGGAATATTTTTGAAAATGTATGATGAAATTTAGGATATGTAATAAATGTGTAAAGCCTAGACCCATGGATCATGACTAAAAAGAAAACTGAAATGGCCAGATCAATAATAAAAAGTATGAAGTAAAATTTTCTAATTACAATGAGTTATTTCATTATGAGAATGTATGTCCTATGTTATTTACTCAATATTGGAATCATTAAGATCAGAAATAGAAAGGTGAAACATATTATTTTGATACTACTATGGTTGATTTAAGACCCTCAAATTAATTGGAAACATGTATGTTACTTGTTTATTCAAATTCTTAAAATTTCTTGTATGATTTAGGATCCATGAATTCTATTATATCTATGAAATTTTCATGTAAAATGGAAATACCATATCAATAAATAATGCCATAAATATTTGTAAAAAATATTGGGGGTGTTTTAAGGGAAGAAATTATTTATAAAAATATATTAATATAATATATGGAATTGGGTTTCTAGTAAAACTTATTTTAATTCCAATAATAGAGTATATGTTGTTTTGGGAATGGATTGGATTTCAATTTATCATGCTAATATATATTTCTGATCTAAATGAGTTATTTATCAGAATGAGTTTTTGTTTCTATATAATAATGATTTCATACATTTTATAGCATACAAAAAAACTAAGAAACAATATAAAGATTAAATTAAATGTTATCTTGAACATATTTTTAAGAAGAAAAAAACTATCCAAATTATTGTTGATCCATTAATAAATGAATATATAGATGTATTTATAGATGATTTTCATGTTGTTTTTCCTTATTGATAGGTTGAGTTTTCTTTTGAATTTCTTTTTGATTATTATCTAATTTTAATCCCTCCCTATCAAATGGATTCAATTGAGATGTTTGAATTTGAAAATAAATTTTAAAAGTTTTATTATAAGGGATTCATCTCCAATAACACTTCCCTTTGGGTTTCTCTTTTTTCTATTTGTTAAAATTTTAATTATTCAATGAGATGTTTAATTTATTAAAGAGAACTTAATAATATCACTATTAAGAAAATGTATTTGTTACCAGACATCGATGAATTGTTTAATAAACTCTAAGGTTCATAAAATATTTACAATATTGATCTTATATTTGGGTATGACCAAGTGACAGTAATGGATTAATACATTCATAGGATGATGTTCCATACAAGGTATAGTCATTTTCTATTTTGGGTTATTCATTTTGGGTTAAAAAATATACCAATTGTAACTAAGGGTCAAATGAATGGAGTGTTCAACGAGTATTTGGATAAATTTCTAGTTTTTTTACTAATAATATTCTAGTATACTCTAAAATCAATAATGATAATTTAAAACACCTAAGTATTATATTATATACGTTAACATAAAATATTTAATATGGAAAATTTAGTAAATTTGACAATTTTTTACAACTGATTTTTTTCTTCAGAATATTGTTCCTAAAGATGGCATAATTGTTTATATTTCTAAAAAAGTGGATTAATAATGAAAAAAACCAAAAAAATTTAATTGAAATATGATTTTTTTTCTTGGAATATTGGGTTTCTATAGAAGGTTTTTTGAAAAATATTCCTAATTATCTATCCTACCAAAATATTTAACTAAAAAAGGATATAAATTTGACTAGATAAATGGTTTCAATAATTAAAATGGTAATTAGTTATTTCTATAGTGTTAGTGTTGCTAAAAACTAGTGAATTTTTCATTGAAAGTAATTTTTATTTTAATGGACTAGGTTGTTTTTTGGATTTGTATTGATATGGTTATCAAATATGTGTATCCTAAATTGAAACACCATGAGCAGTACTAGCCAAAAATGGAATTGAGATGGATGTAGGTGTTTTCTACTTTAAAAATCATATGACATTGTTTATATGATGGAAGTGCTAAATTTTTACAAATAATAAATGTTTAAAGTATATATTCACTAAAAAAGAGTAAAACATGGGGTAGAAAATATTTATAGAACTGATTTAGGATTAATAATGCACAATTTACTAACATCTAGCTATAAAAAACAATGTAATTTATGTTTTACATTGAAAATATAATTCATTATTAAGCATATCATGACTATAACATGATCCTTAATTTAGTGATTTAATGAATGTTGGAATGGAAGTTATGTATATAGAATATACTTCTATTTTGGATCAGATATTAGTATTGTCATCTTTATAAAAAATAATTGAGGAGGTTTAGATAGAAGACCTTGTATTTGAAGAAACTCTAGAATTGGTTTGGAAAGTTATGTTAGTTTAGTTTAATTATAATAAGGGACGTGTTATCAGATTTGGAAGGAGTTTAAGTGTGAAAAGTTATTTCCAGTTGAAGAATGAACTGTTATGTGAATCTCATACATCCCTATTTTTATTCATCCAAGAACCATTAAGATGTGTATTAAAGTTGGTAATATTTCTTGGAGAAAGGTATGTATAAAGACTTTGAATATTTTACAATTGAATATTTTACAATTGAATATTTTACTTATCAATAGGTTAATGTCAAACAAAAATACTTAAGGTGATGCTTCATCATTTTCTATATCCTTAATGTAAATGGGAGAACATATCCATGGAATTTTTTGCATTATTACCAAAGGAATATTTAGTTAATAATATAATTTTATTTATTATTGATCATTTTACTATGTCTGAATGGTTTCTACCTATACAATATACCCTATATTTTTATCTGTTTTCAATAATTTATCATTATGAGATAGTCATGTTACATGTAATTACCATATCCATTGTATCTAATCATGATATTGGACTGAAATAAATTGTTTAAAAAGTACACCAGAAGTAGATGTACAATGAATTAAATTTTAATACATCTTTTCATTCTCCATATGATTGAAAATTGGATTATAATATTCAAACATTAGAGGATATTATTTAAACATTCAAATTATATTATTATATAATTTAGTATCAACATGTATATTTAGTTTAATTTTATTATAATAACAATTTTCATTCAAGCTTACAGAGAGACCCTATTGAGGCATTATATGGAAAGTAATTTCATACCCCATCATGCTGGGATTGATTATTTGATAGGAAAATTCTATCAAAAAATTGGTAGAGGAGATGGTTGAGAAGTTAAATATAATTCAACAAAATACGAGGATAACTTAGAGTATGTAGATAAGATTTATATATCCTAAGAGGAAGAAAATATCATTTGAGGTAGGTGATCATTTTTTCATAAAGTATCTAAATGGAAAAGTGTCAGGAATTTCAATGGAAAGTAGAATTCATTTCTACAAATTATTGGACCCCATAGATTATTTTAAAAGGTAGTATTAATTTCATACACAGTATCTTTACCACATATTTTATCTTAGGTATATGATGTGTTTCAGGTTTTTTTCATAAAAATTATGTATATCATGGAAATCATGTTTTGATCTCTAAAGTGGTATAATATGATAAAAAAAACTCTTATAATGAAAATTTGGTTTATATTATTGATTGAAGAGTTTATGTATAATTAATCATGGTGATTCACTATGTAAATATTTTATTTAAGAATCACATGATTGAGGATACAACATGGAAATAAGAAAATGCTTTGTGAAAAATATAACCCCACATGTTTATATAATAAATCAATTTGGTGTGAATGAATTTCACAAGGGCGGTGAGTGTAAAAACCTATGTAATACTATAAATAAATAAATATTATGTTTTACATTTATTCATTTTATGTTTTTATTTTTATCATAATTTTTTATAATTTTATTTGTATTTTTATTTGAATATTTAATTGGTTTATTTACTTGACTTTTTTTCATGAATTAAATGATTTTATTTAAAAGTTAAATTTCTTAATTTTATAAATTCAATTTTATACCAAGTAAATCATTTTTATAATAAAAATATAAAATAAAACATAGATTGAATTTTTTGGATTTTTTTTTGAAAAGATTGATTTCTGAGTGTATAGTGAAAATACATATTTTTGAAAAAATTCATTTCATTTCTATTAAATCCTATAATTTTAAAAATAATTTATTTATTTTACTTGGTTTTAATTTAAAATTATAAACATTTTATAATATCTAAAAAAGTTTTTCATAATTAACATTATATTTGATGTTGGTATAAGTTCAATTTTCTGATTAAAAAATCATTTTTTTGAGAACTATATTACATTACATTTGACGCATTTAGATGAAAATTAATTTATTACCATTTAAAAATAATATATTAATAAATTTATTCCATATATGTAATGAGGAGGTTAATGTTTATTAATGATTAAATTTTGTTTTTTGGTTGTTAAAAATACTATTCATGGTAAAAAGGTAGTCGCACGATAAAGGGTAAATCAATTTAATGTAAAAAAACTATATGATAAAGACATAAAAATATTATATTACTTATTATTTGAAAATATAATTTTTACTCTTATAACCCTATCTTTAAATTTCAGTATTTGGGTAGCTACTTTTCTAATATTTAAACTTTATAATGTCTAAATGTTTAGAAAAAATACAAACGTGCCACACCAATCACTTATAAATTGGAACCAAATACCCCCTTCCTCAAACATTTAGAGCATTATAGTTTATCCAATACCTATAAAAAAAACATCTCCCAAACATCCCTATCCACATCCTATAGGTTCTTGTATTCACAAAAGACTAATCCTAGAAGTATTTAAGTTTCACCTATATAGAGATATCATAAGAGAAATTTTAAGTCCTAACCAACAAATTTCAAGTTTATTCTTCTTCCACCTCCATTAAATATTATTAATCCATACTAAAATAAAAAATAAGCATATTAAATAATATAAAATGATATTATGAAAATGTTAAAATAATTTTCCTTCTCCCTTCTCAACTTATGAGATATGAAAACATCGTTTGTGTGTATATGTGGGCTACGACATCAACAATGCGATGTGTTTCAATTTTCATCACCCAGTCATATGGATTGATAAAATGATTAAAAATGAATATATTTCATATATATGAAATAATTATTATTATGTATATATAATATATTACTTACCTTTTTACTCATTTTATCTATTTAAAATTTTATAATGTCGCTCGTGCATACAAGGGGAATACCACCTCCACAAAGTGATGTGATGAATTTTGAAATTTCAAATTATATATATGGTTACAAGGATACAAATAATGAATATGTATGGATTTTATAATGTAATTATGATTTTTTAAAATTAAAATCTTTCCTACTGTATTTTCATTCCACCCATTAAAAATAAAATGAAAACAACATTCATACATACATATATAATACCATATCCATGAAAGGATGTGTTTCATTTTCCATAATAGTCTTACAAGTTAGTTTTTAAAGGAATATAAATTGTATAAATATGATCAATATATCATGTTTTATATTCTTGTGATAATGTAACTATAACAACTTTTTCCATAGTCAATGTACATATATGCTTTTTAGGATTTATAATGAATGACCCCAAAATTTCGAATGCGATCATAACCATTTTAGTAACCAAATAATAAATGTTAATAAATGAAATAAAATTAACAATGATAATTTAATGGACATGAACATTTTTATTAACCAATTATAAAAAAATACAATTTTATTATTTAGGATTTAGAGAATATATAAATCCAGAGAATAATTAATGTAATATATTGTTTTTAAAACCTTATTTTAATGTATTCCTTTCCAATTTTATTCCTATATGTATATTTTATTTAAATTAATTGATAATTTAATTATTTATATTTATATTTATATTAAATTTCATTTCAAACTATCGTTGAATTACTTTCTAATGGTTTTAAAATTAATCTTTTAAACATTTACCAAATGGGTCATTATGATTTTTTTACCCAAGTAAAAAAAATATTCTTTTTAATATATTGGACTTGAACAAATTTTCCCTCCATAATAGTAATTATTTTATCATGTATTCCATAAAAAATTCCATAGTGATTTTCAAGGAAAATTACTCTCTAAATGTGGTTTTATTTTTTAGTTTTAAAATGTTTTTCAAAGGAAGCCCCAACTTTTTTCTCATCATTATAAGACTAATGAAATCATTATTAATTCTCGGGTTGAATTCAAATTTAAATGGGTTTTATGATTAATTTTAAATCTATATGAATTTTAGTAATGAATGGGTTATTGTAAATTTTCATTGAAATATGGGTGAGCTTGATAAAGATCTAATGATAGGTGATCCTTCCATATCTCAAAAATGCATTGGGTAAAGTAAATGAGTTTACTAGTTATAGGTTACTCCCATGACACAAGGTAATTATCTATTTTGGTACTTCCATTATAAGGGAACATGTAAGGGTGGATATGAGGGTAATTTCGAAATGTACCTATATGATAATCATTCAATGATTTATAAAGGAAATATTTTTATTTAAAAGTTAACCAAATGAAAAAATATTTTAAGAAAAGTATAATAATTTTCATAAAAAGTGTGAAAGTAATTTCTTTGAAGGAAATTTTTTCATGAGTTTTCATGTTTTCCCAAAAAAACTCTAAGGATTTTGATTTTACCTTTCTGATTTCCTATGAAGTTTTTCTTGAAATATATAAATCATGTATGTTGTTTTCTTGGGATTGTAAATGGATATTTGATATCAAATGTTTATCATGAAAAAAGAAAAAATTATTATTGATTGTATAGATTTACAAATAGACTAAATAGTTTATTTTAATTTACATCCATTACTAATATTTTTTCTCATAATAAAGTTTTTAATATTTTATATAGTGCTTAATGATTAGTATAATCAGTGAAAAATTCAATTTGAAAGTCATGGTTTTTTTTCATGAAAATAAAATGTGTTTCATTTTAAAAGTTTTTTAATATTAAAAATATGGATATTGATGGGATATTTCTAATTTTTAATATATGTGTATGTTACGTAAGAGTATGATTCTCTAAAACAATAAAAAATAATGATCTTGTAAATGTATTAAAATGAAATCCTTTATATAAATCACTTAATTATGGGTTTTTAAATGTACATGGTTTTATTAAAATTTTAATATTTATATATACGAAAACCCCAGTATCTATTACACATTAATTCATCATTTATTACGTAATAATATTCATAATACAACATATACTATTAAGAATTATAGTGACTTTGGGTAATTATGAACATTACTAAATAAATTATAATTAGGGGCACAAAAACATTATTGAAAACATTCTTAACATACTCATAATTTTTCATCATTCACAAAACATTATAGGATAACTTGGGGATATATATAAGAAATGGGTGAGACATAAATACAGGTAAGAGAATAAAAAATCATAACATTAAGAAATTATTACATGTTAAACAATAGAAATTTAAATATAATATAAAAATGTGTAAGGATAATAATCATTAATAATTAGGATTGATATGACATGGTTACATAAAGGCCACATGGGAAATGTGGAAAAAAATTTAAACATGACATCATACTCATTGGTCAATGATAACCTCCAAGACATCATAAAATAGTTTAAAAAGTCACACAATTGATTATGTTCACTCTGTAACCCCATACATGGTGTACCATGAAACTAACACATTACCAAATTTATTAGAGAACAATATAATTTTATGTACACCCATAAATTTCATATAATGTACATTCATAAGTGTGCCATATAGATCATATAACATAAGAACATATTTCATCACATTTAATTCCTCGATAAAGGCTTTTAGAATATACACGTGGAATTACCCGATGACTGAGTTATAGGTATGTATAGGCGAATACCCATGAATGGAAACAATGATGGTATTTATAATATAATGGTTTGGCATGGAAAAGTCCCATAGAAATTTTGACAACATAATGGAAGTGTATAAAGATTAAAAAAATGAACTAATGAGAGATAAAGGGATCTCCAATCATTTTGAAATCCAAATTTAAATAAGAGGGATGTTGAAAAACATATCGCAACATTATTAATTTGAAATAAAACACATAAAATGAAGAATATGATTGAATAAATATGTGATGGAGAGGATCTGTTACTAAATTTTGGAATATTAACATCTTAGGTAAATGAAATAATTAGAATTGAAAATTGGTCCATAATTGTTATTACAACAATCATAAAGAAGAGTAGTCTTTATAAGGTCATTAAAATATATCTAAATGAGATAAAACTAGTCTAAAAACAAATAAGGTGCTTGAATTGAAAATAAGAGAGAGATGCCCCTTACCTTGTGAGGGTAGAACCAATTTATTTCTTCAATAGTGAATAAGATCCTTTGAATGAACATAGACATGTAGTTTCTTCATAAATATATTTAAAAACCTATACATGGTATAATACATGAATTAAAGTTTTTTATAATGAATTTAAAATATCTGAATCTTGTTTTCTAAAAATAATACTAATTTGATCATTGTAGAATCCTTTTATATACGAAATTCAGATTAACACCTAGGAAAGATGACCACCATCTTATCCCATGAATTACATACAGGTAAGTGATTTTTAATATATGTAACATTAGTTCAAACTTAACCCTACATTATTTAAATCCACCTACTTGATCTTAAATTCAAAACATAATATATCAAATGATCTATAATTTATATCACTACTATAAATAAGGCCATTAGCGACCGCCATTGGCGGTCACTAAAGGTCTGTAGCGGCCGCGCAGCGACCGCCATTGGCGGTCGCTGTTGCCTCGTCGCTAGAGGCCTTTAGCGACCGCCTGGCGGTTGCTGAAGGCCCCCTGCCGGGCACCCTATAGCGACCGCCATTGGCGGTCGCTATAGTGGGCCGGCATGGCACCCTATAGCAACCGCCTCTGGCGGTCGCTATTCGAAAAAAAAAAAATTTAAATTTTTTTATTGAATTCAATATAAATATAAATATATATATATATATGTAAAAATATTCATATATATACTATTTAATACAATATTTTAAATATATATATATATATAATATATTTTAAATGTTTTAATATATATTTGATACATATATAATATCAAATCATTGTGCTATAATAATTTAAAAACTTCGATTCAAGAAATAATCTCATTTCTGGTCGTTCGGAGCACGTTTGCTCCGAATGGGACCGCCGCACGCCGTTTTGGTGTTTTATGGCACCGGAAACGCGTTTCCGGCCGCCGCGGTCACACGGCACCTACGAATGAGGTGCCATCTGGCCGACCATTTCATAATTCACGCCCCGGATGTTTTCGTACGGTTTCGTGGCATTCAGAGGTCGTTCGGGTGGTTTTGACCCCCCAACGCGCCATTTCAGCGCGCGCTGCGCTGCTGAAAACGGCACAATCGGACGTACCGTGCGTACCGCACATCCGATGGACGTGCGGCCTCCTCCTGCATCTCAGGAATAATATTTTTATCGTTCTCGTGCGGTTTCAGGTCGTTCGGAGCACGTTTTCTCCGAATGGGACCGCCGCACGCCGTTTTGGTGTTTTATGGCGTCAGAAACGCGTTTCCGGCCACCGCGGTCACACGGCACCTCCGAATGAGGTGCCGTCTGGCCGAACATTTCACAATTCACGCCCCGGATGTTTTCGTACGGTTTCGTGGCATTCGGAGGTCGTTCGGGTGGTTTTGACCCCCCAACGCGCCATTTCAGCGCGCGTCGCGCTGCTGAAAACGGCACCATCGGACGTGCCGCACGCACCGCACGTCCGATGGATGTGATTCCTCCTCCTGCATCTCAGGAATAATATTTCTATCATTCCCATGCGGTTTCAGGTCGTTCGGAGCACGTTTGCTCCGAATTGGACCGCCGCACGCCGTTTTGGTGTTTAATGGCGCCGGAAACGCGTTTCCGGCCGCCGCGGTCAAACGGCACCTCCAAATGAGGTGCCGTCTGGCCGACCATTTCACAATTCACGCCCCGGATGTTGTCGTACGGTTTCGTGGCATTCGGAGGTCGTTCGGGTGGTTTTGACCCCCCAACGCGCCATTTCAGCGCGCGCCGCGCTGCTGAAAACGGCACAATCGGACGTGCCGCGCGCACCGCACGTCCGATGGACGTGCGGCCTCCTCCTGCATCTCAAGAATAATATTTCTATCGTTCCCGTGCGGTTTCAGGTCGTTCGGAGCACGTTTGCTCCGAATGGGACCGCCGCACGCAGTTTTGGTGTTTTATGGCGTCGGAAACGCGTTTCCGGCCGCCGCGGTCACACGGAACCTCCGAATGAGGTGTCGTCTGGCTGACCATTTCAAAATTCACGCCCCGAATGTTGTTGTACGGTTTCGAGGCATTCGGAGGTCGTTCGGGTGGTTTTGACCCCCCAACGCGCCATTTCAGCGCGCGCCGCGCTGCTGAAAACGGCACAATCGGACGTGCCGCGCGCGCCGCACGTCCGATGGATGTGCGGCCTCCTCCTTCATCTTAGGAATAATATTTCTATCATTCCTGTGCGGTTTCAGGTCGTTCGGAGCACGTTTGCTCCGAATTGGACCGCCGCACGCCCTTTTGGTGTTTAATGGCGCCGGAAACGCGTTTCCGGCCGCCGCGGTCACACGGCACATCCGAATGAGGTGTCGTCTGGCCGACCATTTCACAATTCACGTCCCGGATGTTGTCGTACGGTTTCGTGGCATTCGGAGGTCGTTCGGGTGGTTTTGACCCCCCAACGCGCCATTTCAGCGCGCGCCGCGCTGCTGAAAACGCCACAATCGGACGTGCCGCGCGAACCGCACGTCCGATGGACGTGCGGCCTCCTACTGCATCTCAGGAATAATATTTCTATCGTTCTCGTGCGGTTTCAGGTCGTTCGGAGCACGTTTGCTCCGAATGGGACCGCCGCACGCCATTTTGGTGTTTTATGGCACCGGAAACGCGTTTCTGGCCGCCGCGGTCACACGGCACCTCCGAATGAGGTGCCGTCTGGCCGACCATTTCACAATTCACGCCCCGGATGTTGTCGTACGGTTTCGTGGCATTCAGAGGTCGTTCGGGTGGTTTTGACCCCCCAACGCGCCATTTCAGCGCGCGCCGCGCTGCTGAAAACGGCACAATCGGACGTGCCGCGCGCACCGCACGTCCGATGGACGTGCGGCCTCCTCCTGCTTCTCAGGAATAATATTTCTATCGTTCCCGTGCGGTTTCAGGTCGTTCGGAGCACGTTTGCTCCGAATGGGACCGTTGCACGCCGTTTTGGTGTTTTATGGCGCCGGAAACGTGTTTCCGGCCGCCGCGGTCACACGGCACCTCCGAATGAGGTTCCGTCTGGCCGACCATTTCACAATTCACGCCCCGGATGTTGTCGTATGGTTTCGTGGCATTCGGAGGTCGTTCGGGTGGTTTTGACCCCCCAACGCGCCATTTCAGCGCGCGTCGCGCTGCTGAAAACGACACAATCGGACGTGCCGCGCGCACCGCACGTCCGATGGACGTGCGGCCTCCTCCTGCATCTTAGGAATAATATTTCTATCGTTCCCGTGCGGTTTCAGGTCGTTCGGAGCATGTTTGCTCCGAATTGGACCGCCGCACGCCGTTTTGGTGTTTAATGGCGTCGGAAACGCGTTTCCGGCCGCCGCGGTCACACGGCACATCCGAATGTGGTGCCGTCTGGCCGACCATCTCACAATTCACGCCCCGGATGTTGTCGTACGGTTTCGTGGCATTCGGAGGTCGTTCGGGTGGTTTTGACCCCCCAACGCGCCATTTCAGCGCGCGCCGCGCTGCTGAAAACGCCACAATCAGAGGTGCCGCGTGAACCGCACGTCCGATGGACGTGCGGCCTCCTCCTGCATCTCAGGAATAATATTTCTATCGTTCCCGTGCGGTTTCAGGTCGTTCGGAGCATGTTTGCTCCGAATTGGACCGCCGCACGCCATTTTGGTGTTTTATGGCGCCAGAAATGCGTTTCCGGCCGCCGCGGTCACACGGCACCTACGAATGAGGTGCCGTCTGGCCGACCATTTCACAATTCATGCCCCGGATGTTGTCGTACGGTTTCGTGGCATTCGTAGGTCGTTCGGGTGGTTTTGACCCCCCAACGCGCCATTTCAGCGCGCGCCGCGCTGCTGAAAACGGCACAATCGGACGTGCCGCGTGCACCGCACGTCCGATGGACGTGCGGCCTCCTCCTGCATCTCAAGAATAATATTTCTATCGTTCTCGTGCGGTTTCAGGTCGTTCGGAGCACGTTTTCTCCGAATGGGACCGCCGCACGCCGTTTTGGTGTTTTATGGCGCCGGAAACGCGTTTCCGGCCGCCGCGGTCACACGGCACCTCCGAATGAGGTGCCGTCTGGCCGACCATTTCACAATTCACGCCCCGGATGTTGTGGTACGGTTTCGTGGCATTGGGAGGTCGTTCGGGTGGTTTTGACCCCCCAACGCGCCATTTCAGCGCGCGCCGCGCTGCTGAAAACGGCACAATAGGACGTGTCGCGCGCACCGCACGTCCAATGGACGTGCGACCTCCTCCTGCATCTCAGGAATAATATTTCTATCGTTCCCGTGCGGTTTCAGGTCGTTCGGAGCACGTTTGCTCCGAATTGGACAGTCGCACGCCGTTTTGGTGTTTAATGGCGCCGGAAACGCGTTTCCGGCCGCCGCGGTCAAACGGCACCTCCAAATGAGGTGCTGTATGGCCGACCATTTCAAAATTCACGCCCCGGATGTTTTCGTACGGTTTCGTGGCATTCGGAGGTCGTTCGGGTGGTTTTGACCCCCCAACGCGCCATTTCAGCGCGCGCCGCGCTGCTGAAAACGGCACAATCGGACGTGCCACGCGCACCGCACGTCCGATGGACGTGTGGCCTCCTCCTGCATCTCAGGAATAATATTTCTATCGTTCCTGTGCGGTTTCAGGTCGTTCGGAGCACGTTTGCTCCGAATGGGACCGCCGCACGCCGTTTTGGTGTTTTATGGCGCCGGAAACGCGTTTCCGGCCGCCGCGGTCACACGGCACCTCCGAATGAGGTTCCGTCTGGCCGACCATTTTACAATTCACGCCCCGGATGTTGTCGTACGGTTTCGTGGCATTCGGAGGTCATTCGGGTGGTTTTGACCCCCCAACGCGCCATTTCAGCGCGCGCTGCGCTGCTGAAAACGGCACAATCGGACGTGCCGCGCGCACCGCACGTCCGATGGACGTGCGGCCTCCTCCTGCATCTCAGGAATAATATTTCTATCGTTCCCGTGCGGTTTCAGGTCGTTCGGAGCACGTTTGCTCCGAATGGGACCGCTGCACGCCGTTTTGGTGTTTTATGGCGCCGGAAACGCGTTTCCGGCCGCCGCGGTCACACGGCAACTCCGAATGAGGTGACGTCTGGCCGACCATTTCACAATTCACGCCCCGGATGTTGTCGTACGGTTTCGTGGCATTCGGAGGTCGTTCGGGTGGTTTTGACCCCCCAACGCGCCATTTCAGCGCGCGCCGCGCTGCTGAAAACGGCACAATCGGACGTGCCGCGCGCACCGCACGTCCGATGGACGTGCGGCCTCCTCCTGCATCTCAGGAATAATATTTCTATCGTTCCCATGCGGTTTCAGGTCGTTCGGAGCACGTTTGCTCCGAATTGGACCGCTGCACGCCGTTTTGGTGTTTAATGGCGCCGAAAACGCGTTTCCGGCCGCCGCGGTCACACGGTACATCAGAATGAGGTGCCGTCTGGCCGAACATTTCACAATTCACGCCCCGGATGTTGTCGTACGGTTTCGTGGTATTCGGAGGTCGTTCGGGTGGTTTTGACCCCCCAACGCGCAATTTCAGCGCGCGCCGCGCTGCTGAAAACGCCACAATCGGACGTGCCGCGCGAACCGCACGTCCGATGGACGTGCGGCCTCCTCCTACATCTCAGGAATAATATTTCTATCGTTCCCGTGCGGTTTCAGGTCGTTCGGAGCACGTTTGCTCCGAATGGGACCGCCGCACGCCATTTTGGTGTTTTATGGCGCCAGAAACGCGTTTCGGGCCGCCGCGGTCACACGACACCTCCGAATGAGGTGCCGTCTGGCCGACCATTTCACAATTCACGCCCTGGATGTTGTCGTACGGTTTCGGGCATTCGGAGGTCGTTCGGGTGGTTTTGACCCCCCAACGCGCCATTTCAGCGCGCGCCGCGCTGCTGAAAACGGCACAATCGGACGTGCCGCGCGCACCGCACGTCCGATGGACGTGCGGCCACCTCCTGCATCTCAGGAATAATATTTCTATCATTCCCGTGCGGGTTCAGGTCGTTCGGAGCACGTTTGCTCCGAATGGGACCGCCGCACGCCGTTTTGGTGTTTTATGGCGCCGGAAACGCGTTTCCGGCCGCCGCGGTCACACGGCACCTCCGAATGAGGTTCCGTCTGGCCGACCATTTCACAATTCACGCCCCGGATGTTGTCGTACGGTTTCGTGGCATTCGGAGGTCGTTCGGGTGGTTTTGACCCCCCAACGCGCCATTTCAGCGCGCGCCGCGCTGCTGAAAACGGCACAATCAGACGTGCCGCGCGCACCGCACGTCCGATGGACGTGCGGCCTCCTCCTGCATCTCAGGAATATTATTTCTATTGTTCCCGTGCGGTTTCAGGTCGTTCGGAGCACGTTTGCTCCGAATTGGACCGCCGCACGCCGTTTTGGTGTTTAATGGCGCCGGAAACGCGTTTTCGGCCGCCGCGGTCAAACGGCACCTCCAAATGAGGTGCTGTCTGGCTGACCATTTCACAATTCACGCCCCCGATGTTTTCGTACGGTTTCGTGGCATTCGGAGGCCGTTCGGATGGTTTTGACCCCCCAACGCGTCATTTCAGCGCGCGCCGCGCTGCTGAAAACGGCACAATCGGACGTGCCGCGCGCACCGCACGTCCGATGGACGTGCCGCCTCCTCCTTCATCTCAGGAATAATATTTCTATCGTTCCCGTGCGGTTTCAGGTCGTTCGGAGCACGTTTGCTCCGAATGGGACCGCCGCACGCCGTTTTGGTGTTTTATGGCGCTGGAAACGCGTTTCCGGCCGCCGCGGTCACACGGCTCCTCCGAATGAGGTTCCGTCTAGCCGAACATTTCACAATTCACGCCCCGGATGTTGTCGTACGGTTTCGTGGCATTCGGAGGTCGTTCGGGTGGTTTTGACCCCCCAACGCGCCATTTCAGCGCGCGCCGCGCTGCTGAAAACGGCACAATCGGACGTGCCGCGCGCACCGCACGTCCGATGGACGTGCGACCTCCTCCTGCATCTCTGGAATAATATTTCTATCGTTCCCGTGCGGTTTCAGGTCGTTCGGAGCACGTTTGCTCCGAATTGGACCGCCGCACGCCGTTTTGGTGTTTAATGGCGCCGGAAATGCGTTTCCGGCCGCCGCGGTCACACGGCACATCCGAATGAGGTTCCGTCTGGCCGAACATTTCATAATTCACGCCCCGGATGTTTTCGTACGGTTTCGTGGCATTCGGAGGTCGTTCGGGTGGTTTTGACCCCCCAACGCCCCATTTCAGCGCGCGTCGCGCTGCTGAAAACGCCACAATTGGACGTGCCGCGCGAACCGCACGTCCGATGGACGTGCGGCCTCCTCCTGCATCTCAGAAATAATATTTCTATCGTTCCCGTGCGGTTTCAGGTCGTTCGGAGCACGTTTGCTCCGAATGGGACCGCCGCACGCCATTTTGGTGTTTTATGGCGCCGGAAACGCGTTTCCGGCCGCCGCGGTCACACGGCACCTTCGAATGAGGTGCCGTCTGACCGACCATTTCACAATTCATGCCCCGGATGTTGTCGTACGGTTTCGTGGCATTCGGAGGTCGTTCGGGTGGTTTTGACCCCCCAACGCGCCATTTCAGCGCGCGCCGCGCTGCTGAAAACGGCACAATCGGACGTGCCGCGCGCACCGCACGTCCGATGGACGTGCGGCCTCCTCCTGCATCTCAGGAATAATATTTCTATCATTCCCGTGCGGTTTCAGGTCGTTCAGAGCACGTTTGCTCCGAATGGGACCGCCGCACGCCGTTTTGGTGTTTTACGGCGCCGGAAACGCGTTTCTGGCCGCCGCGGTCACACGGAACCTCCGAATGAGGTGCCGTCTGGCCGACCATTTCACAATTCACGCCCCGGATGTTGTCGTACGGTTTCGTGGCATTCGGAGGTCGTTCGGGTGGTTTTGACCCCCCAACGCGCCATTTCAGCGCGCGCCGCGCTGCTGAAAACGGCACAATCGGACGTGCCGCGCGCACCGCACGTCCGATGGACGTGCGGCCTCCTCCTGCATCCCAGGAATAATATTTCTATCGTTCCCGTGCGGTTTCAGGTCGTTCGGAGCACGTTTGCTCCGAATTGGACCGCCGCACGCCGTTTTGGTGTTTAATGGCGCCGGAAACGCGTTTCCGGCCGCCGCGGCCACACGGCACCTCCAAATGAGGTGCCGTCTGGCCGACTATTTCACAATTCACGCCTCGGATGTTGTCGTACGGTTTCGTGGCATTCGGAGGTCGTTCGGGTGGTTTTGACCCCCCAACGCGCCATTTCAGCGCGCGCCGCGCTGCTGAAAACGGCACAATCGGACGTGCCGCGCGCACCGCACGTCCGATGGACGTGCGGCCTCCTCCTGCATCTCAGGAATAATATTTCTATCGTTCCCGTGCGGTTTCAGGTCGTTCGGAGCACGTTTGCTCCGAATTGGACCGCCGCACGCCGTTTTGGTGTTTAATGGCGCCGGAAACGCGTTTCCGGCCGCCGCGGTCAAACGGCACCTCCAAATGAGGTGCCGTCTGGCCGACCATTTCACAATTCACGCCCCGGATGTTGTCGTACGGTTTCGTGGCATTCGGAGGTCGTTCGGGTGGTTTTGACCCCCCAACGCGCCATTTCAGCGCGCGCCGCGCTGCTGAAAACGGCACAATCGGACGTGCCGCGCGCACCGCACGTCCTATGGACGTGCGGCCTCCTCCTGCATCTCAGGAATAATATTTCTATCGTTCCCGTGCGGTTCCAGGTCGTTCGGAGCACGTTTGCTCTGAATTGGACCGCCGCACGCCGTTTTGGTGTTTTATGGCGCCGAAAACGCGTTTCCGGCCGCCGCGGTCACACGGCACCTCCGAATGAGGTTCCGTCTGGCCTACCATTTCACAATTCACGCCCCGGATGTTGTCGTACGGTTTCGTGGCATTCGGAGGTCGTTCGGGTGGTTTTGACCCCCCAACGCGCCATTTCAGCGCGCGCCGCGCTGCTGAAAACGGCACAATTGGACGTGCCGCGCGCACCGCACGTCCGATGGACGTGCGGACTCCTCCTGCATCTCAGGAATAATATTTCTATCGTTCCCGTGCGGTTTCAGGTCGTTCGGAGCACGTTTGCTCCGAATTGGACCGCCGCACGCCGTTTTGGTGTTTTATGGCGTCGGAAACGCGTTTCTGGCCGCCGCGGTCACACGGCACCTCCGAATGAGGTGCCGTCTGGCCGACCATTTCACAATTCACACCTCGGATGTTGTCGTATGGTTTCGTGGCATTCGGAGGTCGTTCGGGTGGTTTTGACCCCCCAACGCGCCATTTCAGCGCGCGCCGCGCTGCTGAAAACGACACAATCGGGGGGCTGTACGGGGGTGACGGGGGGCTGTACGGGGGTGGAGGGGGGCTGTACGGGGGTGAGGGGGGCTGTACGGGGGTGGCAGGGGGCTGTACGGGGGTGGCGGGGGGCTGTACGGGGGTGGCGGGGGCCTGTACGGGGGTGGAGGGGGGCTGTACGGGGGTGGGGGGGGCAGTACGGGGGTGCGGGGGGCAGTACGGGGGTGCGGGGGGTTGTACGGGGGTGCGGGGGGAGGGGGGGGGGCTGTACGGGGGTGCGGGGGGCTGTACGGTGGTGGCGGGGGGCTGTACGGGGGTGGCGGG
The DNA here is from genome assembly GCA_963277665.1 of Viscum album. Taxonomy (NCBI): domain Eukaryota; kingdom Viridiplantae; phylum Streptophyta; class Magnoliopsida; order Santalales; family Viscaceae; genus Viscum; species Viscum album. Next base: position 933,842,810 of record OY728141.1, read on the forward strand.
GGGCAGTAAGGGGGTGCGTGGGGCTGTACGGGGGTGCGGGGGGGCTGTACGGGGGTGCGGGGGGCTGTACGGGGGTGCGGGGGGGGGGGGGGGGGGGGGGCTGTACGGGGTTGCGGGGGGCTGTACGGGGGTGGCGGGGGCCTGTACGGGGGTGGCGGGGGGCAGTACGGGGGTGCGGGGGGTTCTCCGGGGGTGCAAAGGCCATCCCATTGATTACAAAAGTGAAAAATAAAAGTGATAACATCTAATTAATACATATTTCTTTTATCGATACCATACAGAAATTTATAAAAAATATATTAATAATACATAATCTATAATATCAGATTTATTGATCTGTTGGAATTAGTTCGACTTTTTCAAATGTAGAATCATTCAAGATTATCTGATCAAAAACTCAATATGTGTATAAAATATTTAAAAGACCACCATGGATGGTAATAATGCATTACTTAAATGAATAAATACAGTACATCAATGTCAACCCTACCAGTAAAAACAAAAAACATATCTCGTGAATATATGGTGCGTCACGCGTTGCCATCACTGCTACCTCCTTCTGGTGGGCCAGGTGCCTACAACAAATAAACATTATAAATATTTTAATAACAAAAATAATTTAAATTAAATAAATAAATACAGTATATACCTGCGTCGTATGATCCCCTGTGTCATCAGCTCGACGCACATATTCCCGCAGTGCTCTAACCTCAGCTGTCAATTGCGCATTTGTCTCCTCGGAAGCGCGCAGCCGTGCCTCAAAATCTGACATCTGCTGTGTCATATGAGCAACAGCAGGACCGACAACCGCAGCGCGTGACACTACAGAACGAGGAATCCCTGCTCCATAGGTCAAACTATAGCCATGCCCGTCCCGACCAATAATGCGATGAAAGATCTCATCCCGTCACATGGGAAGCTGTCGCTGGTCCTCTGGCAGATGTTCTAACTCAGCTTCAAATTGATCCTGTGAAATATTTAAATATATATAAATATATATATGTTAATATATAGATTTATGTAATTATTGGTAAGTACAGACACTTACTATCAATGCTGCAACCTCTGGATCATTGCGATCACGAGTCCTTATCCACACCGACATTTTATCAGTTGCTGCACCTTGCCCTCGCAACTGTATATTAAAAGAATATAAACACAAAACCATATTAATTAATAAATTAAAAAATGAATAATATATACCTCATGTCGGATCTGAGACACGTGACGAGTCCCGAGCCTGTGAGCTGGTCCCTGCAACGCTCGATTCTCCGAATGGCGTGTTAACACCTCCTACATTCAATTCATTCAAATTTCAAACAAATCACATATTCTTGAAAATATATATACAGCAAAATAATTAATATACAAACCGCAACACCCTCAGTAGACCAATATGCAACCAAGTCACGCCACTGAGCTGGGAGGACACCTCTCGGGACTTTTTCCAAAATGTCAAGGGCACCCACATTTGGTATCCAGTGGTCCCTCTTCACTTTGCCTTTATAATCTTTCCACAGCTTACGACATTTGCTCACACACACCGGCCGAAACTCTTCAGGGCATACTTTCAAATTTTGCTATAATGAAAATAATCAAACATATTAGTATTATTTATAAATAGAAAATAAAGTAAAATTATTTTCTTACCTGAACCTCCCTCCATAGACGATCTAATGTGTCCTGAGGGATAGAAGCCCAATCACGCGTGGTCAATGGAAATCAATGTGGGTCACGTATGATATGACCCAGCTGACGAATAAATGCCGGGGCATTCGGTCCCACGGGATGAAATACCTCATCAAATGAAACATCTATCGTCGTGTCAGAATTCCATGATAATATGCCACGACCAGGGCCTCTCCTGCGAGAGGAAGAAGCAGCCGAGTCTGATCCTGTTGAAAACAATTTTATATATAAATTGACAAATGTTATATATATATATATGTCAATTACATAAAAAATATAGACAATGACATTCAAACATACCTCGACCCTGAGACGTAGATGCCTCAGATGGATGATGTGGATTTTCTGCCTCTTCCCCTGACATGTCTGCAGTCATACAAAATATCAGTAATGAGTCCAAAGTGTTTAAAAGATAAATTGGATTGTTCTTAATAAATCAAACTTTTACAACTGTTAATCAAACAAAAAATGGATTGAATAATTAGTTGTGAATGAATTTTAAAAAATCAGAAAGTTAATCAACCTAAATATTTATGACTGAATTAAATTACAAAAGTGAGGATTAAAACTTATAAGGATTTATAAAATGATTAGATAATTTATGATATCCTAGGACATTCTACTGAATAGCGGGAAAACAATTATACCTTTCATTAAGCATGCAAATCGACCGTTTCTCCTTCAACAGCCGCTCTGACCCAATAAATATCTTCTTCACTTTGAACTACGGTATGTTGATCAAGTTGTTGGTAAACAAACAGAACAGTCTCGGGTTCATCTTCTTCAAATAAAAACACTCCTCGCCGAGACATTTTGACAACAACTTGCCAACTTGGATCCGAAGGAAAAGTAACGAAGAATACTTGTTCCACTTGTGATGTCAAAATGAAAGGTTCATTCTCAACTCGTTCATTATTTCTGTATAACATATAGTTAAAATTCACCAATGAAAACTGATATTGATCGACTTTACATCCACACACTGGATCAACCCAATTACACTTTAACAATATGTACTTCAAACCGTGTGTGTATACAACTTCAATGATGTCTATCAATTGACCATAGTAATAACCAGAATCGACAAAGGGACAACCGATGCCACTGTTTTGTGTTGCTCGTTTGTCTTCAACATCTTTAATGAGAAATCGAAAACCATTAGCATCAATAGCTTTATAACGACGAGCCGTTATAGATGGACCCTCAGCCAGTTGGATAAATACTTCAGGTAGCGTGGGGTCCCCTAACTCCCTCAGCTTACGAACCTACATAATTTATAAAAATCAATACTGATATATGCAGAAAGAATTAGTTTAATACTTCACTCATAATGAAAATCAATTTATACATACATAATCCTTGAACCAATCATGAAATGCCGCATAATTAGATTGTTGAATTTGCAACTCAGTCGCACGATGCATCTCTTCTTTTATCTCATTAATGTGTTTCCTGCAAATGATTACGTGATGTTTAAAAGATCAACTTATGCAAAGAAAACATGTAAAAGTTATACAAGCACATTGATAAGATACTTACTGCATTAATGGTGCAACTGATGGAGTATTGAACAAGATATATCGATGTGCTTGTATCCACTCGATGTTGTCCATATCAAATGTGGTTCCTTCTCCAACTGGACCATCATGAATCCGAGAGGGCTTATCTAATTTTGTTTCAACATCCGTAAGATATTCTGCACAAAAGGTAGTACACTCATCCATCAAATAACCATTGGCTATTGATGCCTCTGGACGAGCTCTGTTGCGTACAAATCTTTTCAATGTACTCAAATACCGTTCAATAGGATACATCCACCTGAATTGCACTGGACCAGTAGCCATTACTTCATCAGTTAGGTGTACTGTCAAGTGGACCATAACATCGAAAAATGAGGGGGGGAAAAGTTTCTCAAAGTGACAAAGCGTAAGTACAATTCGGTCCTGCAAACTTTTTAAATCACTCATTCGTTGATTTCTTAAACAAAGCTGTCTAAAAAAATTACTCATCTCAATCAAGGGCTGAACAACATTGGGGGATAAACAATCACAAATTGCGATTGGAATAAACTGCTGAAGTAATATGTGATTGTCATGACTTTTCAACCCTTGCAATGTCTTGCTCGTCAGATTCACACACTTTGAAATATTAGAAGAGTAACCATCAGGCACCTTGACCATCTTCAAAATGGAAAGAAATGTCTCTTTCTCCTCTGTAGTCATCGAATACTGTGCAGCAGGCATATATGCCTTGTTTCTCTCAGCTAACTGTAAATGCAACTGTTTCCTTAAACCCATTTCTTCCAAATCACGGCGTGCATTAACATGGTCCTTTGACTTTCCACTGACACCTAAAATGGTCCACAATATGTTATCACAAACATTTTTTTCAATGTGCATGACATCCAAATTATGCCTCAACATGTTAGTTTTCCAATACGGAAGACTATAAAAAATACTTTTCTTTTTCCAATTGTGACTGCGCTGCCTACCCGCAGCACAAATATTACGTACTGGAGGAGCCACCAAATCCTGAATTTCATATACCGTGCGGATGTTTTCTTCCTCAATCTGCGATAACATTTCGACTCCTGTCATGATCTTTGGTGCTGGGCTGAACTCTCTAGAACCATCAAATGCCACTCTGTCCTTTCTGAACCTGTGCTGGGGAGGGAGAAAACGCCTGTGACCCATGTATGCCCATTTTTTGGAATGTTTAAGCCATACAGATTTTTTACTTTTATTGCAACAAGGGCAAGAAAATTCCCCTTTCGTACTCCAGCCTGATAAATTTTCATAAGCTGGGAAGTCATTGATTGTCCACAATAAAGCTGCATGCAGTTTGAACATTTCATTCATTTCGCAGTCATAAGTCATCACACCATCGCCCCAAAATTCATTCAACCCATCAATCAATGGATGAAGGTAAACATAAATCTTATCCCCCAGACTTTTAGGTCCATCAATAAGAGTGGAAAGTAATATAAATTGTTGCTTCATACAAAGCCACGGAGGAATATTATATGGAACCAACACCACGGGCCATGTGCTATGAGTTGCACCAACAATAGACTTGAATGGATTGAAACCATCTGCTGCCAATCCCAATCGGACATTACGAACATCTTTAGCAAAGTCGGGATGTCTCTTATCAAAATCCTTCCATGCATGAGAGTCTGCTGGGTGGGTTAACATGTCACTTTCATGAACTCTTTCTGCATGCCATCTCATTAAATTAGAAACTTTAGATGACATAAAAAATCTTTTCAACCTCGGTTTAAGGGGAAAGTAACGCATTTTCTTTACGGCAATCGGTTTCCCCTGTATCGCAATCTGACTTTGATGAGTCTTATTTCCCCTGTTCTCTTTCCACCTGGAAGTGCCACAAACCGTACAAATATCCAAATGAGCAGTTTCATTTCTAAACAACATACAGTTGTTTGCACAAGCATCTATAGTCTCATATAAAAAACCTAAGTTCTCTGTCAACTTACGAGCATAGTAATACGACTCAGGAATCTTAGCGTCGATAGGAAGAACTTTTTTCAATAAAACCAAAAGCATGTCGAATGATGTGTCTGACCAATTATTCAAAGTCTTCAAATGCAACAACTCCACGATAAACGACAGTTTATTGTAAGAAGTACATCCAGGATATAATTCTGTTTTCGCATCATCAAGTACTTCATAAAACCTCCTCGAATCACGATCTGCACTAGAGCGAAGATTTATCTCACCGGTCTCAAGATTCTGGATGTCAATGCCTTCAGGATCAAACCCTCGTACCATTTCAGTAAGCATTTCATGCATTGGATCAGTCATCCTTGCATCAAAATCCATCTGAGCTGCATCTGTATTTTGACAACGAACATATTCTTCTCCATGACGAGTCCAACTCTTATAATTTTTCAGAAATCCATTAAAGAAAAGGTGCTCCCTCACAGTATCTTGTGTGAATTGATATCTGTTAGCACATTTTCTACATGGACAACTAATATAGTCACTTTCAAATCCTCTCGTGAAGTCAATAAACTGCATAATGCCATTGAAATATTCTCTAGACGTTCGATTTGGAAGATCAATCCAACTCTTATCCATAATAATATCTGTATAACAAACATTTACACAATACTTATTACATTTACATTTTTCAAATCAACTATATTCAAAATAAATATTAACCATTTGTTTATGAACCATTGATAAAATAATAATGTAACTGAAAGCTCATGTTACCTGATTGAGCTACAAACCTGAAAGGGAGGGGAGCCGAAGGCGGTGCTGCGAGGGAGAGGAGGCAGCGAAGGGGAGCCGGAGCCAAAGGCGGTGCGGCAAGGGAGGGGATGGGCGGCGGCGGCGGCGGGGAGCTGGAGGAGAGGAGGCGGTGAGGGGACGGGGGACGGGCAGCGAGGGGGGGGGGGGCTGTCTGGGGTCGGGGGGGGGGGTGTCCGAGGTGCGGGGAGGGGTGTCCGGGGTGTCGGGGTCCTGTAAGGGGTGCGGGCAGGGGTGTTCGGGGTGCGGGGGTGTCCGGGGTGCGGGGGAGGGGGGGCTGTCTGGGGTGCAGGGGGGCTGTCGAGGGTGCGGGGTGGGGTGTCCGGGGTGCGGGGGGCCTGTCCGGGGTGCGGGGGGGCTGTCCGGGTTCGGAGGGGGGGTGTCCGAGTGCGGGGGGGGGGGGGGGGGGGGGGGGGCTGTTCGGGGTGCGGGGGGGCTGTCCGGGTTCGGAGGGGGGTGTCCGAGTGCAGGGGGGGCTGTCCGGGGTGCAGGGAGGCGTCCGGGGTGCGGGGGGCGGTCCGAAGTGCGCGGGGGGGGGGGGGGGTGTCCGGGGTGCGGGGGGCGGTCCGGAGTGCGCGGGGGGGGGGGGGGGGGGGTGCTGTCCGGGGTGCGGGGAGGCGTCCGGGGTGCGGGGGGCGGTCCGGAGTGCGCGCCCGGGGCTGTCCGGGGTGCGGGTGCCGTCCGGGGTGGGGGGGGGGGGCGAGAGGCCGGAGGGCGGCGGCCGGAGGCCGGATGGCGGCGGCCGGAGGCCCAAGGGCGGAGGGCGGCAGCCGGAGGCTGGATGGCAGGTGGCGGGGGAGGCCGGGCGGCGGGGGAGGCCGGGCGGCGGGGGAGGGGAGGGCGGCGCGAGGGAGGGCGGCGAGGGAGGGAGGGGGTTAGGGCGAGGGAGATCGAGGGCATGGGGGGGGGGGGCGCAGAAACCCCCCGAATTTTTTTAGGCAGGTTAGCGACCGCCATTGGCGGTCGCTAATGGTGAGCTATAGCGACCGCCAATGGCGGTCGCCTGAGTCTGGGGGGCTCCAATTCCCCCTTTTCTAGTAGTGTATTCTTTGATTATAAATATCAAATGTTTTATTTTTTATTCCAAGAAAATGAATTCTTTTGATTTTTAGTTTATAATATCATTCATGGTATCAAATTGAGGAATTTTTCATGTATGGAAGTTCCTAGTGGACGTATCAATATATCCTAACACATATTTATACATAAAAAAATTCTTTATCATAAATTGAACTTCTACACAGTCTCCTTACATTAATAGTGAAAACTCACTACATTCATCACACAACATCATATCACAGTTCATCTATTTTTTAGTACATCACATACAGTATATAAAAACATTCATGGAAGATATATACCACAAAAAATTCTAACACAAAAGGATTATATTTTTGTTCTTGAGAATATCTTCATCCATGCACATTTAAAAAAGTATAATAATGATAAAAAAGATCATTTCAACTCTCAGGGGTGGAATATAACTCTCATGAAATAAATGTGTTCTCAAAGAATAGATTTACACTCATGATTTTTTTTCATTCTTTATTCACATATAATATATATAAAGGTGGTCTTTTAATGGAATATAAGATCCATTTTTTTCACATAGAATCACAATTCAAAAAGGATGATATTCAAATACAATTGACTAAAATAATCATAAAGGGGTAAATAATCAAATATACTTACATATGATCATATAATAAAAATATTAATGACCAATTTGTAATGTCAAGGAATATTTTATATATTCATTGGAAATAGGAATTATATTATCCTAGAATAATCAGATGAATTCAAGTGAATTGATTGAGTAGTTATGATTATATGCTTAAGTTATTTAACAGGGTAATAATTCTAAAATACAATAAATCCCCAATCACTTTCCCATCCAATGTGATGAAAAATTATATAAAAAATAATCCTCCAAGCCATATAATTTTGGATAATAAGTCCCATATTTGATTCTTCTATGTTCTTTACCTATGGAGTGGCCTCCAAGCATATTTTCACACACTCTAAATTGTCTCATCTTTCCTTTTTAAATTTTTTTGACTCACACTTTCCTTCTACATAAAATGTAATCCTCTTAAAATAGGCTTAATTGTCCTGAATTTTTGTATAAACCCTTAAAAATTAAGTTATCCAAAGTTCTATATAAAAACATATCTACAAAAGTAGCCATCTCAAATATTCTCCTTTTTATCGTTAGTTCATCCTTTTAAAACAATATCCATTTATCTATAATTATACACATTCTTCATGCATATATATGTTTTCATCCCCTTCAAAAATTCTTCATGAATGTGTATATATATTCACACAATTCATGATCATCAAATAATTTCTTAACTCCATAAATCATCAATCCATTATGTAATATTTTCAATTTTTATGCTTCTCAACACTTCAATCATCCAATTGATGATCAATATCAAAATCATCAAAAGTTCATACAACATCACTTTCTCAATTGTTGAAAACATTATGAAAATACCATTAATAATTATCAGTAGTCATAAAAAATAATAATATATCTAAAATAATCATAATTAGATTGAAATCATCCATATATTTTACTATGCGCTTACATTATAATGATATAACTTAGCATATAATCTCCTTAATGAATATATAATAAAAAATAATGGTATAAAATTATACATTCATTGTAAAAATTTATACTTCAATTTACACCTCTATAAATAATATTTCCTAGATTGTGATATCAAAACATTATTCCATGTTATTATTCATGTCATTTAATTTCTTGGGAAACTCAAAGAAACATCGATGAATTCTATCTTTGTTGTGATTCCTCTTAAATATATTGACATAGAATGACATAAAGATATTATAAATCAAAAATTATGTTAAAAAACCACATGGAAGTGATATCTCAATAGATTCATTTTATGATAATAACATGTATCTTGTGTAGTTCTTGAATCGTCCAAGTAAAGAAAAAGTTATGGCTGATTCCTTTATGCATCAATGACTACACTATTTGGATGGATCATCGAGTAAATTAGTCATGAATCATGAAATAAAATCCAATTTTAAAAAATATATTTCATTCTATGATACACCAAATAGAAGAAAGTAACCCTATCCATTTTTCGCATGGAGTTAGAGGCCAAAACATAAGGAACACTGAATAAAAATACAATGCCCGCATATGACATCGACTCAATGGAATGAGATTATTTTAAGAAAATAAATATTTATAAATATTTTCTTCACACTATCAATATTAAAATTTATAAATGATTTCCTAGGATCAAACAGTGGGAGGATGGTTCAATTGGATTGTAGAAATAAATAACTCTTGTCTATTAGGGAATACCCTTATCCTTTTTATTGAAACTAAAAGAAACATATTCCACTTATTTTTTTTCTTAAAACCAAGTATTATAAAAGAATCAATTATTTAAGACTTCAATAACTATGGGGATATAATATATTCTTCCCATAAGATAAAAATGAAGGTACCTGAATCCCAATGTTCTCATGTGGATGAAGATAAGAAAAGATTAATTTAGTTTAACTATATGGGTATAAGTGATAAGATTCAGATATAGAAGAAGAATAAGCTATCCACATTTAAAATTTGTGGAAATAATAATCTTTAAAATTTCATCAATTGAACATATTTTTTTATACTGATTGACTAACCCTTAATCAATACGATGCAATGAACAAGAAATCCTCAAACCAAGTTTTACTATATTTATAACTTGAAACCATATATAAATATAAAATTATGAACCTATGAGTAATATTAATCATATATATAGATCCATTATAATTAATAACTTTCTTTTTAAGTATCACTCAAAGGAAACCATTAGAATACCTTCTCTATGGTGTAGCCATGTGTTAACACAGATCACCCATTGAATGGGTATGATCCCCCTCTAGTATTATAGCATGATAATACCCTTAAATATAAATAGAAAAGGATGGAGAGATTTAAGGAGATTCATAGGTGACATTGGTAGGATTTAATGATAACTTTCACATGGTGATTAATTATTTATATATCACTTAAGTAACCATCCAAGTGACTATGAAATAACTCATATATTTCATAAAATATGAGTTAATGCTTCAAACGATCATGAATTCATCACATGAATGTACCATTTGATGATATCATGAATTTCATCTTATAAAATGTCACATTAATGATATATTATGTGGGAAATGAATCCTACATTAACATATTAACATTTAGTATCCATTGAATGATGGGATGTAACATTAAATAATACCAAATTATTCTACTCATAACATTATAATATGACTCAACCCAATTGTATAGTATGTTTTTTTATAGATGTGGCATGAAATATATATTTTTTGGTATATTAAATTCCTAAATCCTCAAATATGATATAGCCTAAACACATCATACAAGTATATATATTTAGGTAATATCTCCTTCAATCACCCTCTTTTACTAAATCATGAATGAATTATGTCCCATTTCACCTTATATTATATCATATATAAAATCTTCTAAAACCATATTGAAAAATCCATTTAAAGATTTTACCAAACATTTTTGAAGCGATCATGAAATTCATCATCTATCACATTATATGAAATATCTTATGAATACCCATCCAATACTCTGATTGGATAAACTCTAAAACATTTTTAGAGTTTCTACTATGTCATACTCAATATAGATTCAATCAACCATAATGTACGACCACATAGTACATTGTAGAAGTATTAATAAATATTTATTTATAAATATATTAATATATGTTGTGTGTGTCCTATTGGTAATATTCAATGATGTTAAAAATATAAATGCAAGTTTCAAGATCTCTATTAAACATAAGTATCTCTATACCATTTTCCAACTACCACATCATATGAAAGAATACATTTTTATATGATCCCTTTGTGTAATACATCATGTAACCACATGTCATTGAGTCTATAAATATTATATAGTCACTTATATATTCTTAATTATCTGAGTATATATTGATCAATTTGATTAAGACAACACATTTCATTACCTTTATAGATGAGTGAACCACATTCCTCCAAAATTATAAACAACCACATCATATGTGTTATCTAGGTATGGTTGTAAACTTCCTCAATATGTCTTAATTGAGGGATAATATTTCATAATTTTCATATGAGATGATAAATCCCATCTCAGCTAATCTATAAATTAAGGCATTATAAAATCATTCCCATCCAACATTTGATTATTTAATCTTTATGGGAACTATAAGAAAAGTATCAAAATATAAAGGTTCTCATGTGAGGTTTCCTTACAAATATGAATCAAAAACCACTAATATACCTAATAAATAATAATTGATACCCAATATGGTATTATTCTTGATCCATATAATGTAAATAACAATTTTTTTTACTTATGATAATATTATGTGCGATGATACAAGAATACTACACACACTAACCATAACATTTTGTCACAACCTATAATACTCATTGAAGTACATCATTTAAAGATAACTCAAATTTATACCATGAGATAATAATTATAAAATCACTTCAAGAGTGTGTTATCCATCATGTAATATTGATAAATTATAGATAGTCTTTTATATAACATGATGCATTAAAATTATTAAACTCCATTAAGAATTTAAGGAATAAAATATAACCGTATACCTTATCATATCATATATTATATATTTACATATCCCCTTATATATTCTAATCAATATTTTTTTTGTTATACTCATTATATATCTAGGTAATTCCAACATTATCATTATATGGATATCTATTAAATACCTAACACTATAATCATTATTGAGTAACATCTATGAAGTGATGTTGTTTTAATAATGGTGAGAATTAGGAATAATAATCTTAATGTTCAACACTTTTAACATAGTAATAAAACTCCTTATCATAAAAAAAAATGTTAAGATATTGATACAATTTTTTTCATTTATTATATCTCTTCATATGTACATTTTTATCATCAGTCATTGAATTTACCAACAAAAAAATTCCATTGAGATACTTTTGGCAGTAATATATATCATTTACAATAATATTTTTATAAAAATTTCTAAAATACTTTAATATATTATATGATATTTAATTTTAATTTTGAATCTTATAATATTTTAATTTTTAACTATAATCATCTCTACGTACAAATATACTCCCAATATCCTCAAATACATTATATTATATTTATAATATCATTTAATGATTCAAAAAAATATTACATTTTATGAAATTACTCTTATTTTATTTAGTGATTATTTTTAGTAAATAAACTACTATCATTATATTTTATATGGTATTACATATGTTTTGAGAATCATTCTAAAAATAATATTGTATTCCCTTTAAATATGCCCCTACTAGTGGGAAAAAATCTGTTATATTTTAACAAACATCTGGATGAAGTATAATAAACAATTGAAAACATTTTTATCCATAACTTGTTTTAAAAAATGTTATTGAATTCAATGATTCATAAACAATGTCATTGAATTGATCATCTCATATTCTTTATACCAACTCATTAATTAAATTTTATTATTATCATATATGAGATATTAGTTAGAGATAACCAACATTTTAATAAATATACATGATCTAACTAAATTCCTTTTCATTAAAATCTAAGATTCAATAGCACTTTGCATTATCATTTTAGAGAAAACCATAATCTCCCTCAATTCACTCATTGATTTTGAACTCTTGTATAATTACATTATTTTTAAAATTTATAATTTGTATCATATTTATTTGAAATTAATTGAATTTATTTATATAACCCAGATACTTAACATAGGTTTTTATGTAATTTACATACTCCTTCAGTTTAAAAGGATTATTCTATCAAATGTAAATAATTTCATCCTTTTCAAAAATTATGTCTAGGTTTGAAGGAAATTTACTGGTTATTCAATGAAATAATGCAGGACTTTATAAATAAATTGCATCCTTCTAGTTTGAACTTTTACCCACATTTACTATTGAACTGACACCAAAACCTGAGCATTTAATTCCCCAAATCATTTATCATCAATAATAGGTAAAAAATTATATAACATCTTCACTTTATCAAAAAAATTCCCCAAAATAACTATAGAATAAATTATATAACCAGAATAAGTCATGAAGGATATCTTCGGTCTCTCTATGTCACACATAAATATTTTAAGGATTTTAGTTGAGGCTAAATTCCTTTGAAACCTTATATGAATCTATTTATGCTTCTAATAAGTTTCTATTTTGTTACATTAACACTGGTTACTCATTAAAGGGTTTCTTTAAAAAATAGATTTTTAAAACATAAGAACAATTAAAATTCTTTTATCTTGGTCTAAGAAATTAAATTCACTAATATTATCCTTTCTTAAATATTCATATTTATGTTAATATTTATTATTATGGAGAAATATATCTACAGAAAAATATTTTTAAAGATGTGTATCATGTTTTATATTCATTTAAAAATGAAAATATTAAATTTTATCCTACTAAAATTATGAACCCTTTTAATCTCACCAAATCCATTAGTGGGATAATATCCATATTACAATATGTAATGAGTACCCTTTTATTTCCATATAATCACACAATTATTTATATAGGAAATCATGCAAATTATATCATATATAACCCATTGATGGTTGAGAAGATATATCTTTTCCAAACTGGTCATATATAAAAAATCAACACTATTCCTCTAGTATACTTCCAAAGGGTTTACCAGTAAAATGTAGCCAAAATAAAAATTGATAAATGAGACACCTAACTCATAAGGTCAAAAAATTACATTATTTTCTAACACAAGATAATTTAGGGGTACCAAACATTAGCATGAAACTACTTAGTTGGATGATCAAGGTCATGAAAAGTATTCAGATGGGGTGGAATATAACACTTAATATTTTAAATAGGATTTAATCTCACTATCTTATATTATGTATTCAAATTACATGAATGTGAGGTGAACTAGATCTATTCTTTTGGGTCTTTTGTAAAAATAAAATTATTTCAATTCCGACCCTAATACCATGTGAGATTTCTAAAGCAAAAACCATATATTTCAATAATTTAAACATTATATATCATAAATAAACACACAATCCAATTAATTTTAGGTTTAGTGTATATAAGGATCAATTACAAAAGAAACTTACTTTACAATACTTGTGTACATTTCTCTATAATTGAAAAAAATTAATATTATGTGTATTGTGTGATTAGCTATATAAATAAATTTCTTTAAAATAATCTAAAAAATTTCATTATAATTAAGATACACTAGGATATCTTATATAGTTATCATAAGTTATGCTCATCCAAATAACATATGAAATTGAATCACAAGAAAGGGGTGAGCTGAAATGCTCAGTTAGGGAGGCCTATGAGATAACCAATGGTTATTATATTCGAGAAAAATATAAACACGAGAGAATGAGGGCATAATAAAGATCTATGAACCAAAAAATGGAAAAATATACCCATATAAAAAATAGAACATAATACATAATCAATTATAACATAATTTTCTAGAAAAAGATAATTGTGTTGTCTAAATATAATAATATGAATCGTAACAATGTGTATTAGGCATACCAGCCTATTTCTCTTAGGTAATTAGGTTTTGACTACATGTTTCCCTTAGTGTATGAAGATTCTAACCCTATTTCCCCTAGTGGATCGAGTATCACAACTTGATTCCCATTATCTAGTGAGATATAAACATTTAAACAATGAATTAGAGTGATATATAGGTCCATCCCATATCATATAAAAAGTTATACATATATGTTTCATATGATCATAAAAACTTTCATTTACCCATTATCACTTAATTAATATAAGGAAAAGAAATGGTTTTTATAAAAATCATTCCTAAAACATTCTATAATACATCCAAAGAAATGAGTTGGATGATGTCTTAAAAATTTACCATTTCTAACATAAGGATAATTAATGATAATGATATATATAAAACATATCTTTTTAATATCATTAGGTAAATCAATTGAGAAATCATAAGAATTAACCCTTTTTAATAGGGATGAAAAATCCTTTAAAATATTTTAATTAAAATTAAATACATTGAGAATAATAAATTATATCCTTCAAAACAAAAAAAATGCATTTTAGTGTAAAAGTTTTTAAAGAGAAAGATTATTTTAAAAATAATAATTGAGAATACAATGAATCACTGAATAATTCTTTCTTAAAAATAAAAGGCTTTAAAGTCCATTTAAATTCATGAATTTAAATTAAAAAAAATTAGTTTTAAAAAATATCAAAATATTTAAACAAATTTTCAAAATCATGATGAGTTAAAAGAATTTAGAAACCCAATTAAAAACCTGGAAAGAAAGCTTCATGAAAAATAATGCACATATTATCAGAGGTATCGTGAAAAATTAATCTGAAAATGTTTTTACCATACTTGTAAAAGAATAATTTATGAGTAACATTCAAAATACATTTTTAGAAAATATAAGTGAAATATTTTTAAAAAATTTACTTCTAAAATGGATATTTTTTAATTTATTCATTATAATTATAAAATGATTTTAGTATAATTTTTTAGTGGATGATAAAACATATGATCATCGAAAGAAATTTTTTTGAGTGTATTTAATTATCTTTGTTGAAAACTAATATTATAAAAAAGGATTGATTAAAATTATATTTTAAAATAGGATAAGGGGGATATAATGATCACATGATACAACACAAGAGTAAGTTTCCAAATATAAAGGAGAATAGTTGATGGAGGGAAAAATATAAACATGGATGAAAAATTATCATAAAAGAGAATGATAATTATTATTAACAATATCAAAATTTTATGGGAATGAACGTCATCATTAAGGATTGTTTAAATAAAATTTTCTATTTTCTTTTGAGGGAAATATAATTTAAAATATAAAATTTTAGGGTGTAAAAAACAAGGAATAAAAGTAAGCTGATCAAGATGATACATTATATGCCAATGAAATGGTGTTTGAGTTAACAAAAAACATCACATTATTGTTATCTTTTGAATTGAAAACTATGAATGATAGATGAGGATATGGGTTTTAAATACTATATATTTAATTAGATATTATTATTAAATATATATAGTAAATATATATATAATAAATTGGAAACAAGTAGTGAATATGAATCATATCTCAATAAAGAAAAATTGAGATGAAAAACCACTTAACTAAGTTATTCAATACCATGAAAGTGAATAAACCTCCTATATAAAAAGAAAAAAAATTTAATCACATATATAATAACCTTATTCATACCTATAACCTTTTATGAACAACATTTTTTCCTAGTAATTAAAATATATTAGTAACATATATTTTATTTTCATCAAGAGGTGTTATTAGTTTCAATTTTTTGTTTAGTAATATTTCAAAATGGTGGTATCAATTCATGTTCATATATTTAATTTTAATCATTCAATTATAAAAATAAGTAATGTAAATTTATTTTGATAATAATTTATGATATTTTAATTTCATTTCATAATTATTTTAGTTTTGACTCACAACGGTGAAGAAATTAATGATCTTTTTTTGGAAATTTTATCAAATAAGGGGAAGAATCATAATAATGGATTAGATATTTCCATTAAAATTAAATAACCAAAATAAATAATCATTTACCTATTTTTATCCAATAATAATATTTTTTTGTTTCCATAGTTACCCATGATGGAAATTTATAACAGTGTTCATATAGGTTGTTAAAGAGACCCAAAAAAACAACCTATAATATATGAGTATGTATGGTTTAAAAAGTGAGTCTTCTGGAATAATATAGAAATTATATAATCTTAATGGTATTTTTTTAAGGTGTTGAATCAGGTTATAATATTTTTTGAAAAATACTAACAGACAAGAGCGAAGAAAAAAATACACCACATTCATGGAGGAAGTAGTACACACATACACATGGGAGATGATTTCGTTCTTAATTAAATGAGTTGAAGATTTTTAATGGTTTATAATTTTATAATAATAATAATTATACATATTTAAAAATTTAATTCATTTACTATCCAATTTTAACCAACCATGCTTATTGTTGATGAAAAATCAGACATGTCATTCATGGAGGCGGTAGTCTGGACGTATGCCTGAGGAAGTTTTAAATTATCTAAGTAAAATGGAAATGGTAGTTAGAGATTATTCCATTATCACAATATAATATCTATATATTAATAATACTAATTTCATTATAATATAGTAATAGCATATTACATTTTCTTTAGTATGCTTTGAGATAGTTTTAAGTTCCCACTTTGTTTTGGGGGTTTGCTGCAGAAACTGGCAATTCTTATTTCTACTAGGAATGTACAAAACATGTAAAGTTATTACACACAACTTATCTGTCATAGGTAATATGTAGTAAACATTGTTAAATTGTAATGGTTACACATTTTTAATGGTAAAAATCAGTGTTTTTATGCCGAGGAGATTCTTTTTTTTGGTGTATCTTTTTAATCAGGAAATATATAGCGTGAAAGAATTACACGCCATGTACCTATCAAGATTAGTTCATTTTTAATCCATTTTACATGTGATTAAGGTTTAATTCCATTTAAAGTATCACATCACATAACCCAAAGAGCTCCCTAGAGATTCTAGGGTTTTCCTCTCCATCTAGATCATCCATTCGACAATTGATCATCATGTTCTCTATGAAGAAACTCTATGATTAAGTGGTCTTCCTATTTACTTTTTCTATTTGTTTTTGCATAAGTTTTAGTGATTATTTTTAATTATTTATGATGATTTGATATCATTTTATATTTATTATATGTATTTTCTTTTAGTGACTTGTCTTTCAAAGGCCAATATCTTGGTTTCCTATCACCGTTGTCAAAGGTATCTAAGTTTAAAATATTTTGAGGTAGGTGTTTTTATACAATGGGTTAATGTAATGAATTTATTATTGTTAATGGTAAATTAATTATGTTTTTTCATATAATTTAAGTGATATATGGTTAAAAATGTTTTCTTTAAAAGAGAAATATTGTACAAAATTATTTTTCTTTGAAAATGTATTTTATTGATATGAAAATGGATTTTCAAACAACAAATAGGAATTTCATGGCATTGAAAATGATTTATAAAATTGTGAATAAGTTTTTGAAGTTGTATTTTTAAAATTGGCACATTGGGAACCAAGGGTGCATTAGGAAAGAGACTCAGGTAGCCTTAGGGTGTATGTAACTAATAAGAGGTAATATTTTTGGTTATCAATGGACTGTGGTAGAACTCGATATTTTTTGGTACTAACATTATGAATATTTAGTATATTGAGTGTATAGTAATCATTTTCCCATATACTAGGGCCTAATAATAAGTTCTTTTTCATTTACAGTTCTTTATTGCCTATTTTTTCATGGATTTTTTCTCACTGGTTTTTATAAGAAATTGTATCACATAGCTTCATATGATAGGTTATTTCATTGATATGTGTTTACTTTCTTACCTCTTGATGCATGCATATGATTTCTTATTTTTCAATTATACTTATCATGTTTTTCATATTGAGAATATTAAAATATTTTATGAAAAATAAATGGGAAATTATTTATAAATTAATTGGATTTATGAAAATTGTTTATAAAGATGTTTTTGTTTTAAAAGCCAGAACTATTGAATTATTTATAATAGAACTTATATAGAATATTTGGCGGTATCGTACTGGGATTTGTACTCACACCCTATTTTTTCCTTTGGGGAGGTTTTAGATGTTTTATTACTAGATACATGTATTGGAAAGGGGATATTATAGCATGTTGGATTCTCCTATGGCCTTTACCTTCAGTCTGTGGTGGTTTGGAGGTGATTTATTATCACATGGATTTTTTTGTATTTCTTTATTCATACATGCAGGTTTAGCCTTTTTGGTTTCGACTTTGTGGATTTAGTTGTATATTTTTCTTCCTTATATTACTATGGTTTTATATCTTGTTTCATTTTATACAAGGATTTCCATGCTTTCTTGATTCACCTCACTACGTGACAGTCGAGTCTGGTGTATGTTATGGTTAATACAAGTAGGTATATTATAATTTTATATCAATAGGAAGGCTCAAACTGAATTGTTTTAACACTACCTAAGTTTAGTTTTGTATCTACTATATATAGAAGTTAATACCATCAGAATTTAGATAGTAAGTATAGAAAATGGTATTGGATAGCTCACTTCTATGAAAGAATTCATGTTACCATGGGTGTCATGGAATTTAACCAGGTTTGAGACTTGGGGTTTGGGTTCATTTAACATAAATTTATGGGAAGTTTATGTAAATTGAACTATTACTTTTTAAATGTCTTTTGTTGACAACAATAGTTTATTTCTTTAAATTCTTATTTTTTTAAAGAATTTTAATTGAGTTCTTAAAGTGGTCATAATATTTTTGGAAGGTTCTCATGATCCAATGTGTTATTTTATTCTATTTAATAGAAAATTCATCCAAGAATAGATCTTCTAAATCTGAGATAGGAAGCTATGAGATTGGTTCCTTAGGTTAATCCTCTATTGGACCCTTCCATAGTTGAAATAGTAATCTGCAGTATTCAAAATCAAGGACAAGTGGGTGTTGGGAACCCAAGACGTGTTGTGGACCATAGATCCGAGTTTACTAAGTTATATCCACCAATATTGCATGGTGAAAAAGGACCATAGGAATCTAAGGACTGGATAGAAGTGATTGAGAGGGTCCTCAATTTCATGAAGACTCTAGAATACTTGAATGTTTGTTTTTCCATGTATGTGCTCAAGGGACCGATAAGAAGATTTTGGGACTCTAATGTGAAAGATAAGTTTTAGGAGTAACTTACCTAATATTCTTTCAACCAAATATTTAATTATTAATTCTATATTGAGGTGTTACATGTAAAAAAGATCTAGGAGGTTTTAACCTCGGAGGAGGGGGATCATACTATTCTTGAGTATTTTACCCATTTTTCTGAGTTGGTGCATTTGACCCTAGAGATTTTTACTAATGGGTACTGTAAGGATCAGAGGTTTGAGTTAGTAATGTGTCTTGATATTATGTTGAAGTTGATCCTCATGTTCCAAATGAACCTTTTAGTGGTAGTTGACAAAACATCTTTGGATGAGGAGACATAGCTAGGAAGATAGGTTTGGGCAGAGCATCAATTGTTGCATTTACTAGCCAGAGTGTATCTTATGGCCATAAAAATAATTTTACATGTGGTAATCCCTATTGAGGAATAATTTTAGTTTCTTTTTTAGGGAATTAGATCGTTTTTTTCTAGCAGTGTTGGTGGTACGACCATACTTATCCTAACTATAAAGAGGATTATAGGACTTGTCATCATTGTGGATCATTGGGCCATGTGAAGCATTTTTGTGAAATTATTTCCGAAGGAAGTAAGGAAATATCCAATCCCAAAAGGGTTATAAGGTTCGTACCAATGCTTCCAAGGGTTGTGGGTCAATTACTTAGGCTAATGGGGATGTTCACGTGGCTAAGGATGGATGTCATTATGTGAGTATGTATGCACAAGAAGAATATGAAGCAGACCTAGCTACTATTAGAGGTATGGTGTTTATATTTTCTTCCATGGTGATAGATTTTTTTGATATAGGTTACACTCATTATTTTATATCTTAAATGTTATTTTATGTGTTGGTATTATATTCAGATCTAATGTCATACTTTGTAGATCATTCCACACCTTTAGGAAATAGGTTTGAACAACGTTTCAATTGTCCAGTGTGTCGGGTGATGATAGATGACATTGAGATAGAATGTTACTTCATGGGGAAAGATATTGACATATTTTAATTTCTTATCTTTATGGATTAGATGACCAGTGTTAAGGACTAGATATACTATTATCCTCCTAGAGTATATTCCTTCCCTATGTACGGGGTCACCCATTTTTTTTAGGGTGAATGGGTCTCAAGATTAAGAAGCGAAGGGCCTATTGTTCAATATGATGAGGTAATCTCAAGTCAGTTTTCATAGATGTTTCTTGATACATATGACCCTTGTTTGGGTAGTTGACTTTCTATGGTTATCAGTTTATACTTCATGGTCTTTTTGAATGATTTTTTGGTCTATCACTATAGTGATTGGTCAAGTTTAGTATTGAACTTCTCCATGACATGATTCCCACTTCTACGTCATCTTATCGAATGGAGACTTCAATGTGAGTGGAACTTAAGGTCATGTTTGTGGATGTAGAGGCTAAAGAATTTATTCATCCTATCATGTCACTATGGGTTTTTCCATTCCTATTTTCCTAAGAAGTAATACGAGACCCTCATACACTATATTGACTATCGAAAGTTAAATTGGGTGACTATTAGGAAGAAATATACTTTTATAAGGATTGATGGTATTTTTAGCTAGATTATAGTTTCATGTTTGTTTTCAAAGATTGGGATGCAGTTATGGTATAACTAGTTAAGAATCTAAGAAGAGGATATAGTTAGGAAAGTGTCCAAGAGCTGATATGAGATTTTTTAGTTTCTGGTTATGTGATTCAGTTTGACTTATTCTATTATGATGTTTCAAGATTTTATGAACCAAATATTTCATAAGTTCTTGGAATCATTTTTGTTGTGTTCATTGATGGTATATCAGTGTAATGCAAGTCAGAGTAAGAAAACAATGACAATTTGGATATAAATCTTTGAACCATGAAGGAAAGTCTTCTATATGATAATCTATCCAAGTTTGATTTATGTAGATGGAAAGTGAAATTTCAAAGGAATGTGATATCTAAGAGGGGTGTCTCAGTAGATCCTAATAAGATACGAGTAGTGACATCCTTGGAGCATCACGAAAATGAGTTTGAGATCTGAATCTTCTTGGGTCTACTTAGTTACTATAGATGGTTTGTTCAAAATTACACTAATCTCACATCAATGATTATTGATTTAACCCATAAGGGTTTAATTTTTGAGTGGAACAACATGTGTCAAAGGTATTTTATTTATTTTAATATTAGGTTTAATTCATAACCAATTTTTATTATTTTGGAACTGGGTTCAGGTTATGATGTTTTTTTATGCTTCAGGTACAAGTTTCAAATGATTCTTCATACGTGGAAAATTGGTGGAGGTATATGGATCATGGAAGTTATTCCCTTATGTGAAAATTACCATACCCATGATATTGAGTTTTAATAATTTATTAATTCCCTCAAAATGTGGGGTCACTATCTTTTTATTGAGTTTTTACAGTATATTTAGATCAAAAGATCCTAAAATATATTTTTATTTTGAGGGATATAAATGTGAGACAGATAAACTGGGTAAAGTATCATCATAATTTCGATTTTGATATTGTATACACCCCTATGATGGAAAATTTGGTTTTTGATGCATTGAGTATAAAATTAAAAACACAATCCATGAAGTAATATATTGAGCAGTGGTATCTGATGTGTTTGTTTTATGAGATGATATTAGGAGTGGAAGATGTTGGTGAATATGTGTTATTGGATTTGATGAAAGTTGAATCATCTTTTGATGAGAGAGTTTGGCTCATGAAGGTGGAAGGAACTGAGTTTCAATGCTTTATTGAATGATGTTATGGTGTAGAGACATTAGGTGAGTGATCTCAATCGCCTAGTTGAACATTGTGCATCCATGGTAGTTTGGTCGATCCATTTTCCCAGAGTCTAGAATTTATAGACTGTGGACACTGATCTTGTTGGTCCGTTCACCATGGGGATTCCAAGATTTATCATTATTTGAGACTTTAGTATTTATGGTAAGGTATGCCATGATTAGTTTCAAATTTTATATCATAGTGTCTTACTTATAAGAGAATTATAGAAGAACATCAGAGACCTACTAGGTTTTTACATCCATTACTCATTCCAGTATGGAAGTGGGATGAGATTTCAATGGATTTTTCTATTGGTTTTCCATGGAATCCTAGTGGGAATGATTCTATTTCGGTGATCATTTTTTGACTCACAATGTTGGAGAATTTTATCCCAATTAAGGAGACGATGAAGGTGGAATAGCATGGGGAGTTGTATGTTTGATATATTGTGATACTTCATGGGGGTCCCTCTATGGTTATATCTGATAGAGACATAATATTAACATACAGTTCCAGAATGGTTTTCAAGAGGAAATGGGTTCCCAAATTAGAATCATTATGTCTAATCATTTTCATATGGATGGATAGATAGAGGGAACTATCAGGGTTCTTAAGTATGTGCTTAGAGATTGGGTGCTTGATTTTGGAGGACCTTGGTTAAAGAATTTCATCTGGTCAAGTTTTCTTATAATAATAGTTATCATTATTTGATTATGATTCCACCATTTGATGATTTGAAGGGTTGAAATGAATATATACATTATGAAGATGGTGCAATTGATCTATAGGATATTGATAATGACATAGAGTCACCAAAAATAGTATTTAGACCATCATCAGCAGCCGCTGGAGTTTTAGGTTTGTGATTGGGATTTTATTAGAGTTTCACATAGGTTGGGAAATCATTGGTGATGTATGAAGGGTAAGTTGTTATCAATGTTTTTTAGAAACTTTGAGATCATTGGATTACTAGGAAAGGTGTCCTATAAGATGGAGTTGACATTACATTTAACTTTCATCCATGATTCATTTCATGTTTCCCAGATGACGAGGTATATATCATATACATTACATGTGATTGGATGGGAGGATGTTGATTGGGAGACCAATAACACTTTGGTTGAGTATGCAATTCAGATTATAGATCTCCAGGATAAGGATTTTCATGGTAAAATGACCCCCTAGTCTGAGTAATGTGGTAATTCAGAAAGGATAGCTATGAGATGTAGGAGTAGGATTCATTTATGAGACAATAGTGGCCATTAATTTCTATAGATCCAAGATCTTTATGGCACCATTGGATCCAAAAGAATTTATGGTGGGGAGAATGTAACACCCCATTACCATTTCTCATGTATGATTTGAGTTTGTTTTGAATTTCCTATTTGTTTTGGGGTTTTCTGTAGAAAATAGGTTTTATAATGTATGTTTGGAAAGTACACCCTATGTAAAGTGATTACACATCATGTATTTCTCATAGGGAAGATTATATGAACCCGATTCCAGGTGTGAAAGGGTTACATGGTCTGTAAAGGTTACAATTTGTTTTATGATAAATACTAGTTTTTTTATGTTGAGACAGTTCCCTTTTCAATTTTTATTTTTAATAAATAAATAAACAATGTGAAATCATTACATTTTGAGTACCTACAAGAATTAGTGACTTTTTAGGCTGTTTTATTGGTGATTAAGTGTTAATTACATGCGTAGCCTATCTTTTTGTGACCTAGAGAGCTCCTAAGTGATTATAGGGTTCTCCACTCCCTCTGAATCATCTTTTTGGTGATTAATCATCTTGTTCACTATGGTGCATCCCTCCAGGTAATCAGTCTTTTTGTTTCCTCTTCATTTTTTTCAGAATTAGTTTTGTCAATGGTTTTGGTTTGTATTAGTGATTGGATAGTGTTTATATCAATACATTTCATTTTATTATCATTCATTGTCTTTAAATGGATGATCTCTTGGTTTCTAATCACCACTTTGGAATGCAGATAGGTTCATACCATTTTGAGTTATGTGTTTCTATTCAATGGGCTAATAAAATGATTTTATTTTCATTCTTGGAAAATTTCTTTATGTTGTTCATATAATTAGAGAGTTATATGGTTACAATTTTTCTTGTGGAAATAGAAAAATTTTCATAAAGGTTTTTCCCTTGAAAGGGATTTTCATGATTTTGAAATTGATTTACAAATAGCAATGAAAATTATATTGGCTTTGAAAATGTTCTATCAAATTGTGAGATTGGTTTTGAAAATTTATTTTGACAATTGGAATATTGGAAATCTTAACTTCACTCGTAAAGATACATGTGAAGCAATAGTGTTTGTGGAACTGAAAGGAGTTAAATTATTTTGATGTCGATGGACTATTATAGGATTTGATATTGGTTAGTGCCAACATTATGCATTTTTAGGATCTCGAGTGTCTAGTACATATTTTTCCATAGGCTAGGGCCCAATACGAGGTTGTTTTTATTTTATGGTTATTTATCACATGAGTTTTTTATCATGGGTTTTAGCTCACATTTTTTATGTGAGTTTGTGTCACATAGATTCAAATGATAGGTTGTTTCATGGATATGTTTTTACATTCTTACCTCTTGATGCATGAATATTATTTCCTATTTTATCACTCCCACTAGTCATATTTTTTTAAAATACGAATGAATTTTATGAAAACAAAATGGAAAATGATTTACAAATGAATTGGATGAATGAAAATTATTTGAAAAAACATTTTTTTTCAAAATCCATAATTATTTCATTCTTGATATTATAACTTGTATATAATATATGGTAGAATCCTAATGGGATTTTTTCTTACACCCTAATTTTTCTTTTTGGGTGGTTTTATATGTTGTATTACAGGATACATGTGAAAGGAAGTTCATATTTTAATATGGATGCTTCTCCTTTGGTCTTTTACTTGGATTTGGGGTGGTTTAGAGGTGATTGATGGTCACAAAGAGACTTTATGGTCTTGATTTATTAATATTTTCAGATTTTCTTATTTGTATTGGATTGTATAAATATGGTTGTATCTTTTTCTTCTTCTTCACACTCTAGTTGTATGTCCTGTTTCCTTATATACATGTATTTTTCCATTTTATTGACTCACCTCACCATGTTATGGACGTATTTGGTATATGGTTTGGTTGATCTGGGCTATCATGTTAAAAATATATTGGATAAAATATATCTTAAACTTGTGGAAGAAAAAACATTAATTAAAATGAAAATTAATTAATTAAAAATTTCTACCTTAGTGCTCAAAAATATCCTTTTAGAAAAAGGATTAAGCCTCATAAGGGTGGACTTTTGGGAAGAACATTACCAATAGGAATGTAAATTACTTTTTGGGATGGATTTGGGTAGTTTTTTGGTTAAACTATGTGTCTTTGGGTGTAAGGGTAAGTGGAGTATTGAAGGCTCCATCTAAAAGTGGATGGAGGGGTATTTTTGAAATATAATAAATGTAAAGTAACTATTCAAATGTCAAATGGATCCAATAATAGAAACTACTGTGTAAAGGATAGGGTTAGAGTTATTCATCCCTCACAAATTTATTTCAATTCATTTTGTAAATAAGTTTTAAAGTCTTCTACTCTTAGATTTTTAGCTTTTACAATTTTTGGTTTTTACATTAGTAATTAATTTTAAAATAATAATTTCAAATTCAATGCATAAAAATAAAATCGGTATTCTTAAAAATATTTTTCGTAATAATAAAAATATATAATAAATTTTAAATAATAACATTTATTTATTTAATATAAATTAGTTTTACCATTATCCTATGTAACACGTCAAACCATGTTTTAGAAAGAAAAAAATTCTACAAATAAAATTTATTTATATTATAATATTATCAATGATAATTTATTTAAATTTCCGTAAATTGGTTTATTATTATCCAAATTATAATCATGTTACTTTAAAATAAATTCAAAAACGAATTCTACCTAGTTAAAACATAATTAAAAGAGAGGGTCTAAAAATAGTTTTTACTATTTATTAATTTTTAAAATGTTAAACAAGGGATTTCTAAGTTAAAAATAGTTTTTTAAGTACAAAATATCACTCCATAAATATATTTTTCATCATTAAATTTTTTTAAATGTTTTAATGTTGTACATATTTCTTAATATAGTTATAAACTCTTTGGTTTTATAAAAACCATATTTTTTTCACAATTCCCCTAAATATTATTTATTTCAAAAAATATTAAGTATCAATCCTATGATAATTTTGAAATGATGAATTAAAAAATGAATTTATTTATAAAAATTTAAATTATAAGGTTTATATATTTATCTTTCTTAAAAAATACAATATATAAACGAAAATTGTTTTCTTGAGAAATTCCATTTAAAAACTATATGTGTTATTTATCCTGTTATGTATGAATTTATAATTGATTACTATATTTTTATTTACTATATGTATCATAATACATAAAATTTATTAATAATAATCACTTAATATGTAATGGATTATTTTAGTTCTGTGTTGTGGCTAACAAAATTTATCAGTAATATTTTTATTTAAATGAAAATGTGTTACAAAATATCTGGGTTTTACAGTATGTTGGATTCTAGTGATTTATAGTTTTCATGGATTAATTTTGTACTATAAATGGTTTCTAGGATATTTTTCATGATTTTCAAACCCATGAACCAAGCTAAATAAAAGGGGAAAATGTTTATCATGAAAGATGAATGTGAAGAGAGATATAAAGTATCAAATAAAAGTCTGATCACAACTGACACACTCAAAAAACCCATAGGTAGGGAGGTATTTTTTAAATTCAACAATGCTAAAAAGAAGGTATAAGGTTCTTTTGTCATAAAAAATGATAATTTCATAACCTATTCATTAGGAAAATTGGTGGTATAAGATAAAAATTACTTGAATCATGATCTAAAATTAGAAATGGTAATCATTCCCTAAATGATTTAAAGGAATTATCTATAGGGATTAAATTATGAAATATATTATAAAAATAAAATTTTAAAGTATATGTTAACATATAAAGAGCTCAACATGTATCAAAAAAGTTGTTTGGGGTCAATTAAAGACAATGAATTCTCATTTAATTACTGTCCTGGACTAGAAAATAATGCGGTAGATGATATAATTGAGAAAAATATTATAACCATATCTATGATAAGGATTTAGAAATATCTAATAATCTATAAAATGAAAATTATGGGAATGAGAATCATTAAGGAAGGAAATACATCATAATATTCTCATATGATTTGTCAATAATATATTTTGGTAAAGAAAATGGTGGAATTTAATGGATGAAATAGAGATACTAAAGAATGTAGAAGCAAAAATTATGGGAAATATTATATTTTAACATTCAGAATGTTTGAATTTTATGATTTGTGACATAGTTTTTTCTATCACCAGATCCTCAGATAATGAAATAGCTATTATATTATGATCAATGTTTAATATTATATATCCTACCAAGAAGAAAAAGGATTCACAAAAATCCCCAAAACACTTTTGGTGGGATATTTTTGTAGTAGGATATTACTAAATATACATTTCTGTTATTGGTATTCTAAAAATTTAATATAAAATGGATGAAGTCAATGGGGATAATGTAACCATTACACATAAAAATATTGAAATGGGAGAGAAAATACATGAACTATGTCATGGTTTTCCAAATACATCTAAAGAAAACAGTTCCATATGGGTTTTGGTGGCTTCTTTTATAAATAATTCCTACTTTATCACTATTATAAATTACTTCTCACATAATAATCCTTCCATTATATATATTTGAGATGTGATAATATAGTATGGAAC
Organism: Viscum album; assembly: GCA_963277665.1. Taxonomy (NCBI): domain Eukaryota; kingdom Viridiplantae; phylum Streptophyta; class Magnoliopsida; order Santalales; family Viscaceae; genus Viscum; species Viscum album. The sequence goes on from OY728141.1 coordinate 933,871,210, forward strand.
ACCACTAATGATTATATATAACCGAGATATGTATTTCAACTCAACATTAATTAATATATTTTAAAAGTTACTAAATAATTAGTTGAACATCAATATTGTATATCAACCTCAGATAGTTTATCAATCCAAAAGGCCCAATAAAATATTAGAGTACACAATAAATTCTTACTCTATGGACTTTAAAGGAGGTTGGAATAAAAAACTTCCTCGGGTTGTGATATCATACAAGAATAACTTCCACCCAAGTATCTAGATATTTCTATATAAAGACACCAATGGAAAGAAATGTGGAACAAAAACATATCTAGATGAAGTTTTAAAAATTAATCTACTATGACCAAACCAATATATTGGATAATAGAGACAATCTAAGACACTCTATAACACATCAATGCAATATAGTGTCAAAATAATATTTATGGATCTAATTTCAGTGGTCCATGGAGTTTGAGGTTAGGGATAAGGTAATATTTAGAGTATCTCTCTATAAAATATCTATGGGGTTTTAGATGAATGGAAATCTATATTCCAGGTACATAGGCCCCTTGACGATTCTTGATTGTGTCAGGGTAGTAGCCTATCAACATTCTCTTCCACTAAACATCTATTAAGTGCATGATGTGTTCCATGTATCCTTTATAAAGAAGTAAAAAACTATATATCTAAAATGTACTAAATCAAATGGCAGTGTGGTTAGATCATGATCTCATTTATGAAGAGAAAACTTCAGAAATATTGATTAATAGAGATAAAGTACTACATATAAATACCACTCATCTGATTAAAGTATTTTGGTGAAATCATGTGTATAAAATTAAAATATAGAAACCTATGGATGTAATAAACCAAAATTTCTCTCATATTTTTTTAATATTAGGGTTGATTTGAAATTTCAAGGAAAAAGTTTCTTAAGGGGGAAGACTGTAATGTCCTCGAAAATTTATAGATGGCTAATTATCCACTCTAAATATATGTGTTGTAAAATGTATAGTATAAATTATACACACTACATTATAATACTTAAAATCAAAATATTTATTCAATATAAAACATTACATATGATATACAAAAATACTCTATGTAATTTAATATAGTATGATGACTAAACAAAAAACATTCAAAGAATATAACTAAATTTTGAAATTCTAGTGGGTTGCGATATCATAGAATTTTCATAGATATGATCAAAATTGTAAAAATAATAAATACAACTAGAAATTATTATTTTTTATTTTTAAAAAATAAATAATTTTTATAGTAATTTTATTGGATAAATAATTAAGGAAATAATACATATTAATATTATGAATCGTAACTATATGACCATTGGAATAATAGTCTACTATTAGGAAAAATAATTGATAGTAGAAATGGTTACTTGATATAATCGAGCACTAAAATAAAAAATATTTAAAATATGTAAAATAAAAAATATGTATATCATATTTCTATAAAATGATTTACCAAATCAAATAACATAATGAGAAATAATTATACAATGTATTATTACATGTTTTAACTTATTAAAATATTAATTTTTATATAAAAATTCAATTATCTAAGTTCAAGAATCATTTTTGTGTATTTATATATAACAAATAGGTATAAATCTTATAATAATTATGAAAAATATCTGATTGAATAGTAATTAGTCATATATAAAGAAATTATCATTTACTCTAGAAAATTGTTTTTATTTATATTTTTTTAATTTAATTAAATAATGAACTTATAATTTTGTAATTTTAATTTTATAAAATAGAAATAATTTTTTTAACATTATTTTATAATTATCTTATGGGAAATTTTTAGTTACTTTCCAAAAAAATGTTGTTTTTTGATGAATTGTAAAAAATACAGTTTTTGTGAAAACTGTAAGTTCTATGAAATCAACATGTTCTAAAAATGTCTCAAAAAAATTTATGATTTTTATCGAATTATAATATTTATAATTAGATAAATGTTTAAAATTAAAATAAATTATATTAATTTCAAAATATATAAGTCAATTTTCAAAAAAGGTAATATTTTATTAAAATAAAATGCTATTTTTCTATCTAAAATTTATAAAAAATATTTCCTATATTATATTTGATTATGTGTGTGTTAAAATTTTAAATAAAATTCCAATTTTTAATAATAAATCAATAAACCTCCTAAAAATTTATATCATTCATTTTATTTGGATGAAGTAATAAAATAATCAATTATCTATTCTAAAACACCATTACCTCCTGGAAATATAAACATACCTCCTACACCACTTTATCCTCAATTGTAAAATAATTTTCATTGCCAAATATCTACCTCAATTCCTCTATAATGTCACTTATCCATGTTCTTAAGCCCTTTTTTTGATCAAAAGTCCCTCCTCTGAATGTTTTAGGCTCAATCCAATATGAGGTGACTCAAGGTGAAATGTTAGGGTTTTAAAAACCATTTTATCATTTACATTTTCCTCTTACCCATTTAAGAACATAAATAATAAATAAAAACAGACAATAAAGAATAGTATATAATATACATTTCTATTTCAATAAAATTCTAAAATTTATTAGTTTTCCTATTCTTTTTAAAACTCTATTAAAAACAACATTTCCCCCATGGTAGTTTTACGCTTCCAAAGTGAATGATAATGTTTTATTTTTCACTTATCCCTTTCATTGATAATGTTAAAATTTTATTTCAGGATTCAATATAAAATTATATTAAATAATATCATTTATTTTGTTCTATAATGGAAAAATAAGAATTCTAATAGTTAAATTCAATGTAAATAAGAATTCCATTTTTAAACATAAAAAATATGACTACCATGGATGATTCATAGTATTCCATAAAATATAAAGATATATTAAACTCTATCACATCTATAATTGTATTAAATATATATTTTTAAACATTAAGGGTTTAATTAATTATTTTTTATTCATTTTTTACTATTATTATTAAATTAAGTTGGTTTTGTAACTATGAAAAGCGTCACAAAAAATGGTTGATGCAAAAAATGTTAATTTAATAAATTAATAAAAAATGATAATAAATTAATTATAAATATAATATAAATAAGAAAAAGGTTTTAAATTATTTAATTAATGAATAATACATAACTATTCATGATGTTATTGGATCACTCGAAGTAATATGGACTCAAGGTATGGGGTATTTCCCGTTCTTCCTCATTCTTAATGATATATTCTCTATCACCCTCTATATCACTATGATACAATTTATATTCTTTATTTATGAAATTTAAGATTCATTTTAATTTTTTATATTTAATTTCATTTACTTTACCATTTATATTTTTCTTTAAATAAATCCCTAGAAATGTTACGCATGAAGCTTTTCCCTTTTCATTCCCCATTTCCCATATTCAATTTATGTTGTTCCTCCACCCTTATTAATTCCTCCATATACTAAGATATTTTATTTTATACTATTTTCCGCCTTTTAGAATTCAAAATTAAATATTCCAATATTATGTTGGGTATTTACATGACTCACTATTTTATGCTTCTTTTTCATATAATTATGTAACCCATTTCTTTCTCGTGGGGTTATTTTTTTATACTTGATGTATGATTATTTTATGCATGACATACATGTGCATGATGTATTATGTTCCAATGGGTAGATATAGAATTATACATACTGTGATATACTATGTAATTAATAAATATCATGAGGAAATTTGTATGGGGTATATTAAGTGATCTTATAAAATTATGCTATATTTTTGTAACACCCTGATATTTTTGTGATTTATTTTATTCCGAATTAATTTAATATTTTTTATATTTTTCACTTCACAGAACAATGAATATAGTTTTTTATATAAATGACCAATGTTTGGATTGTGTTTTATGAAACACAAAGTAAATTATTAACTACATGAAATATAAATTTTGTCTTTATCTATATGGAACACTGAGGTTAGCTTAAATTTTCTGCATGACTGACTTTCCTCGATTACTTGTTTAACACGCAAGACCGATTTTTACTGAACAATAATATATTATTAAAAATATTATTATTTAATATAATAAGATACAAACTATCCATTATGTTGATAGTTATTAATATGATGAAATAATTTATGAAAAAACATGGTGGTATTCATTGGTTTCAAATCAATTATAAATGAATATAATAACCAATTGAATATAAAGAGAATGTTTTTATAAAAACTAACTGTAAGCTCACAAATAAATTTTATCCTAATATATTAAATTAATTAATATTGGTGAATTATATAAATGAAATATATATTTTAAATATTAAATAAAATATTTTTTTATTCATAGAATATATTTGAAAGGTATAGGATAGGAACAAATCCAATATTACACATAAAAAACCTATATTTTTATAAAAGTATTTTTACAGTATTTTAATGGAGAACCTATTTTAAATCTAAATTATGAAGAATTTATAAATTATATATATTAAAATAAACTTCATTTATTAACTTGAAACATAAATATTAGGTTAGGAGTTTTTTTGGAATTTTTCTATGAAGTTTCATTTTTTTATGAATAGTGAAAAATATTGAATTTTAATTCAAAAATAATTTTTCATTTAATTTATTTATATGTTTAAATTTTATTTATAATGGGTTTTAAAGTCTAATTATATCAATTATACATAAATTAATCCAATTTATTTCATTGGGATCAATTTCAATTTGAAATTATATATAAAAACATAGCAAATATTTGAACATTTTAACTTTAAAAACCTACATTATCATCCCGCATGTGGGATTAATTTTAAGTTAATTTATGCCACTTATATAATTGGAATTTAGAAAAAATTATTTTATATTTGGAATAAGAATAATTTATAATGTCTAATGCGGTAAAATTAGTTTTTGACAATAAAAAATTAGTGAATCCAATTAAAATTAATTACAATGATTAAGAGGAAAATTAGCTTAACAACGGACTAAAACTTAAAATTAAGGGCCAAAATGACCAAGAAACCTTTAAAAAATTCATATTATTCTCATATATATACCTCATACTCCATGGGATATAATATTTCTCATAATTGGATCCACATTACATTGGAAAAAATGGATGTAATTTCTTTTTCAATTTTTTTGTAATGCCACTCCTCTTCCACTATAAAAGGAAACTCAACCCTCCCCTTATTCACAAATATCAAGCCCCTTGGAACAACAAAAATAGTATCAAATAATCTTCCAAAACCAATATATTACTCCTATAATCCTCCAATTAGTTAGAGATCAAACCAAGGAATCCCTTTGGTGCTATCCAAAAGGAGTTACCCAAAGAAGAGGTATCATCATTTCTCAAGCTCCTTTGTTTCATTTTCAATCTCAACAACCTCAATTATTCATTTTTATGATTATTTAATAACAAAAGTATCCTAAATATAATTATATGTTTTTAATATATGGATTCAACCTAAACATACAAACACTTTCTTCTAATTGGTAATAATAATAACATTCTTGTGTATGACGAACTACGACCTCACGAAATAATGTTGTTCATTTTTCCTTTACCACCTATCATGGTTGTGAATTATGATGGAAAATATATTTTTATATGATATATATGATATTTATGATTTATTTATTCTTATTTAAATATTATATAACACATAACATCATGATTTCAATTTTGTGTATGTATGATAATTTTGTTTAGGAAGCGTGGACTACCACCTCCTCAAAGCGATGCAATTCATTCACACCTTACATGGAATCTATGAAAGATTCATTTAGTGAAATAATATTATATATATTCAAAAATTATGATATTATAATTATAATATATATACATATATATATATATGTAAATTGAATACTTTCTTTCAATAAGAAAATAAAACGGAAGCAGTGTTCATTCATATGTACGGTCTACTGTCTCTATAAACAGTGTATTCCATTTCATAATTAAATATTATATAGAGTATTATAAATACATATATATTGAATACATATGAAATTTATACTATGTTTTAAATCATGTAAATAATTAATTCATTATCTAAGTAAAAGGATCAAGAATAAAAAATCAAAGCATACATGAAAAATAAAGCGAATATTACCCAAAACATAAAATTAACATAGATTTAATAATAAATGGGTAAAAATGAATAATATATGATATAATATATAATAATATGGTTACCTAATTTATTTATAATTAAATTATATTTATTTTATAAGTGTTTTTACCTTTTATGATGAAATTCAAGGGTTAGGTATGGTAATTTCATCTCACATTTTATTTATGTGAGATACACGCCTTATTAACCACTCATATATTTTGTGTGGTGTGTATACTAGAAATGGATGTATTGGATGATTATTATAAATAAATTTATGGTTATTTAAATATCCATTTTATTATCTTTATTTCATGGTGTTTATGTTTCAAAAGTGACCATATCGGTAATGTAATTTTGTCTCAATTTTCCCTCTTTGAGACACATGAAATGTTATGCACCTATATTTTCTATGAGGTTTATATAATTACCTTTACATATTATATCATGAATCTATTTATTTTCGTGATATTTCATTATTTGTCTATTTTTATTCTCTCCATTGTATTATGATTCAAAGTTATCAAAGTGGTAATGGTTTATAGATACAATCTCATAATTTATCAAGATTGTTTATTATTATTATCTTATTAATGAAATACTGTGATCGATGTATTAAGAGATCTACTAAATTTTCTTACCATATGGTTATTCGTGTTATATCCACAAAATGGTTCTATTTACCACTCTTCGGTACTAAAGTTAATTAATAAAATGTGTTTATGAAAACCTACTTTATTCCTCCTTTCGGTTGGAAATCTTTTTCCTTTCAAAAACCATGTTTTAAAAAATGTTTTCAATTTTTTTAAAGATGATATTTGAAGCTCATTTTCAAGGAAAAATGAGTTTAATTTTTTTTATGATTTATAAAGAATCCATTATATGTTTTCAAATTATTATTAAATAATTGGGTTTTAAAATTATTTAAATATTTCTTTATAGGTTTTCAAAGTGTTTTCAATGAAATGTGTTACAAATAATTTTCAAGAATTATTTATAATATTTTAAAGTTTTTTTTCAAAGAAATGGTTTTCAAAAAATTTTCAATATTTTTTATATGTTTTCGATGTGTTTTCAAAGAAATGATTTTTAAAGAGTCTTAAATAATTATTTATAATTTTTCAATGTGTTTTCAAAGAAATGGGTTTCAAAATGTTTTCAAGATTCTGTAATATGAATTAAAAAGAAAATGTTTTCAAATAGATCTCTATTTTAAAAATAATTTTTTCAAATAATGATGGATATTTTCCTTATGAAATGGTATTAATAGATTTTTTCAAATGATTTTACATCTAATATGACATATTTTGTTTTTACTCATGCCTTTTTAGGAAAATTATGAAAATTTTCCATTTATATTATTTCTTTGAATGGTTTACGTTTTTATGGAATTGTGTTTATGAAACCCATTTCTCATTCATGGGTTATATGTTTATGAAACCCATTTATCATTCACAAATTATATGATTTTGAGACCCACTTATTTTCATGGGTTATGCCTTGATAAAATGATTATGAAACCTATAAATTTTCCATAGTTTATGATGTGATGAAACGTTAATGATATACATTTCATTTCTTGGGTCATAGTATGATGAATGTTTTTTATATAATTTCGCATGCATGCATGATGTAATTATTTTAAGGGTGGGATCTATATCTCTCTATAATATATTGGCTAAAAATAAATTATTTATGAGGTCAATACGGTACACAGGAGGGAATTTGATGCTCGAGTAAAAGTGGGTAATTGGGAGGAAATCCCAAGCTCGGATCAGGAGGGAGCACATGAGGGAATATAAATCCCAAAACAATAGGGTACACTTGATGGCTTCCCACGCCCTAAATAAGTGGGTAAATGGGAGGTCATTGCTAGAGTGAAACAAAATGGTTCCCAATAGGTCATTCCAAACCAGAAATAAGAGGGTAGATGAGAGGGAATCCAAAGACTGAAGCTGTCACAAGGGTTATTATCCCAAGAATAACATGTTATGAAGGTCTTGGTAGGTATCCTAGATATATGATTTTATATGGTTATGTGTATGGAAAATATTCCATGTATTGTTCCTATGTTATGTTTTAATGGATTATGCTTGTGTTTCCCTTATGATTATTGTCTTAAAAAATACCAATATTTATTCGATGACTCTTGTATATAATCTTTGATATGTAGGGTATGGGATTAAAATATTATTCTCATACACTTCTACACAGGTGATTCTTATGTATCTACTTTTTTTTACATTTATAGGGCATTTGATATCAACCCTTTCTTATATTTCCTTTCCCTGGGTTGTGAGGAAAGGTTTTAGGTGAAATTACTAGAGGGATGATCCTTGTGTAAAAAAGTGTAGATATTTCACTGATTTATAATATTTTTTTCCAAGTTTCTAATGACACTAAACTTATATGGTCCTCAAGCATGTATTTCTGTAATGTGATGAATATTGATCTAATATTATTTAATAGGCATGTATGTTAATCTAGGTCACTCTAATTTTCTTGGTAGTGAGCCTGGACTTATGTTGACATGTTTTATATTTGTGAAAACATGATATGTATCTCATGATTTCCATTATCCTAATAAATCATGCCTCATAATCTATGTTTCTATTTGATGGTTTATGATGTTTCTATTTATTCACTCCATAATATGTGAATCAAATATTATGATTTTCTCTCTCCATGTATACCATATTTTATTAACATGTTGGGATTTATGGTTCATCTGTTTTGTTATGTATATCCCCAAGATACCACATTCCATGAAAAAATATGATGAGCTCAAATAGAATTATATTAATATGGAAATATATAATTTTTATTTAATTTAAATAGTGTTGTAATATGTACCAAATTTTTAAGGCAATGGTCATCTTGATTTTTAAGAGTTCTCTATTGAATTTATTTTCTAAATGATGTAATAATATATGTTTGAGATATATACTGTTATAGTATATAGATGGGATGATTATTAATTTTTACTATATATTCCCTAAATTGTATCATCTAACAATAGTGAGGGTGATCAATGTGTATTCATATGAGAGTGTTTTTATCAATTGATAATATTTCCAATACTAATATAAATTGAAGCTCAAAGAATGAAATAAATATTAGTGGTACCATAAATGAAGATATCTTTATAATAAAATTCAATCAATAAAAATACCACAAAATAAAGGAAATGGATTAAATAAAAAGTCTTATACATTTACTGAAAATATATATAGACCCCCAAATCCAAGGAAACTGAATCAATTTCATATATTATATGTTTTACAAATTAATTAATATACATTTGGATATTCCATGTCTAAATACATTGGAACAAATGATATTCTATAATCTCAAAATAAACTTATCTAAAAATACTTATGAAAATATGTTTAATTCATTCCTGATAACTATAGGTAATTAATGGTAATATGACACTAATTAATATGAGTTAGAACAAAATGTAACCTTTGTAACAACTTAACCATCAATTATTAAGACATGGTATTTACATATTTGTTTCATATACTTAACCCACCATATGAAATTAATCAAAAATATGGTTGAGAATATAAAATTATCAATCTAGTAAAATATATATATTATAGTTTTTCTATTCTATAATTGTTTATATAGATTATATTTGAGCCTCCTAGGGAATTTCATTTATGGAAAATAAGTATATTTATGGTAAAGAAAATATTTACATGCATTGGAAACCCCAAGGAATCTATTTTATGTATTCATGTTCGTGTATGATATCCCTAAATTCACTATACCATTAATGAAATGGGTAAATCAATGACTCCCAATATCATATACTTGAAGTAGAGGACACAAAGAAAAAACTAAAAATCAAGATATCAAGAACTTAATTATAAAATACATAACTAGCTTATCACTTGATAACTGAAGATATTCCAACACCATACAAGGTGGGACATTAGATATTTTATGTATGATTTACCTTAAACATTTTTTTCTCAAAAATCATAATTTAATCAATTCATAAAATTAATTTATTTATCTTATTATATTTTCTAGGTTATTTAATATTTATAAAGACTATGAGTTATAAATATTTATTATATGACTTAAAATAATCAGAAAATTCAATTAGGGAGTTATATAGACTATTATAGGATTAAAAAAAGGTGGTTCTCTAAAATCCCTATGTAATATAATAAAATTTATGCTTGAAATATTATTTTTTATCAATATCATTACATTTAGGTATGAAATCATGTTGACTCTCTTTTTGGCCTAGTTTGGTAGAAATATTATGTTCAAATCATTCAATTTTGGAGTGTACATGAGAAAAATAACTATTTAATACTTCTAAAACAAATCCTCTACTAATTTAAATTATATATTTTTTGATAAAACCAAATATGTTTAGTGACATTCGTCAAAACAAATACGAAGCAATAATAAACCAAAAAACATTAAATAACCATTAAAACATAGAAATATATTTGTCAGGGAAAAATATATGTAAATTTATTATGAAATATATATATTTAAAAATAAATTTCATTATTAATACTAAGGAATTGATGAAAATCAAATTGGTGTTGCTAAAAAACTGATAATATTGATTTATTCTTTAAAATTTAACCCTTTTAAAACTGGTTTTGATGTTCTTTATTCAATGAAACTAAATATATTATTGGTAAAATATATTTCCTATATTAATAATATATTAAAACCTATTTTATTAGTATATTATAGGAAATAAAAATAAAAATGGTTAATATTTTAAAAAGGTTATTTTCCTATAAAAATAGATTTCATTATATTTTTATGTATTTATTTAAATTTTAAATTATTAAGTATTATAATTTTAATTTTATAAAATATAATTTGGAGATTCATAAATTTAAATTATCGTAAGATGATTTTTTGGGACTTTTCTGAAATAGTCAATTTTTTAGGCAATTGTGAAAATATTATTATTTATGGAAAATTTAATATTATAATTATATAAAAAATAACTATAGGTTTTAGATTCTTTTAAGTGATCAAATATTTATTTAAATACTAAAACCATAAATTTTTTAATGCCATTTTGAATTTATAAAATCATTATTTCATATTTTATGAACATAATTATTGTTTTTCAATAAAAGAAACTATTTCGAGACACTCTTTTTAATTAAATACTAATTTGTTAAAATAATTTTTTCAAATTATATTTAATCCATAGAAATAATTATTTTTTATAATAAACCATTTATATCATGGAATTCAAAGAAGTTGATATTTTTATTCAATATATAAAGTTTAATTTGAAAATGAAATTTTTCAAAAAAAAATTTTTATACCTTACATGAGGTATTGTAAAATATAATTTTACTATAACATATATATTATATATGATAAACTGGATTTAATATTTTTATTCCTTTTTCATAAATTATTTAATATGTTCCATTATTTTCTTTTGAAAGTAAATTACCTAGCTAATAAGTAGTTACCACGGTAAAACCAAAAAAGGAAAAAAATTAAAATTTTAAGAGTAAATGACATAATTTATTTTAAACATGTATATTTTTTTAGGTTTTATATACCATAAATCATTCCTAACTCTATTATTTTCAATTTTGGACACTTCTGGATAATTGAAACATGTCCTCTCTTTATATTAATTGAAATTTTATAAAAAAAAATCCATTATCAACACATAAAAAAGGGTCCACTCACCACCCCTTCAATAAAACTCAAAAAATTCCTTTTACACTTGAAAATAAACCCTTATTAGTACCCCAATTGTCCTATTTAACATTATTGATATTCCTTTCATAATATATGATCCAGAGCCCTCCCATTTCAAGGAGTCTTCCATGTGAAATCCAAAGCCCTCAATGTGAGCACCTTTTCATCATAATTTATTTAATTTTCATTTTTAATTTCCAAAATATAATTTTATAATTCCAATATAATGGTACTGGTATTATATATATACTTATTTTTATTATTATAACTGAATAATTATTATAAACACCTTCCCATTTTTATTAAGTAAAAAATGAAACAGTCATTCGTGCATTGTACAGACTAACACCACCACGAAGTCATGACTACCATTTTTAACCACCACTCATCATCATTTATTATATGGGTTAAACTGAGTAATAAATGTAAAATATATAACATAACTATGATTATTAAGAGGGAAAATATATTCCACATTCTTTCCCTCTCATTAACGAGACATGAAAATGTTAATCATGTGTTGTGTTGACTGCCACCCCAGGAAGTAATGTATCTAATTTTCAACTAGTTTATATCTTATTTATTAAACCCTCCTAAAATATGCTTCAATATATTAATAGTACCTAAAAATCATTATTATTGTATAATAGTGATTTTTAAACTAAATAAACTAGTTTCATAATCATAATCCTCCATTAATTTTGGTATGTTAATGTTTAGTTCAGTCTAAACACATACGTGAACAATGAGATAAAATAATATCATAGATGATTATGAGAAAATAATTATTGATAATATATTATTTAAATAATAAAATAAATATTATTTTTTGTTTTATAATTATAAATTATTTTTAAACTCATTAATTAATATATGAATGCTTGTTAATGCAGAATCACTAAAATGTTCTCATCATTGATTTTATCTTTAAGCATCATAATAAAAAATGTAATTGAATAAAATTATATAATTATATGTAAATATAGAAAATATATTCTACTCTATTGTATTATTTAGTAATGATGAACTTTTCAAGTAGAATGAATTATAAAAACGCTATTAAGAAACTTGTTTAGAATGATCAAGACCACTCACACCTTATTTCAAAGATAGATAATAATTGACTAATAAAAATGTATAGAACAAATATAAATGAAGATTATAAATAATTATTCATATGAAATTTTTTATGAATAATGTGATTATGGGATTTATTTTTTTATTAAATATACTCAATAACTTTATTCAATGTTGGGAATTAACAAAAGTTTTTATGTCGACTCAATTTTTTACCGTTGAGTTAAAAACTTATTGAAATCTATAGTTACAGGTTTGATTTATTCAAAAATATGAATGCTTTTATATTATTTCCTAATTCTGTTACACATTTCTACAATTCTTTCTTATAAAATATTTATAAAATTATTCTTACCTCATGGATTATTTTTTAAGGGTTTCATATACTAAATTTAATTTCTTGAGACTCATTTTTTATTATACACCATTTTTTATTAGAATGTGTGTATATAATACTACATTAATATTTGGAATCATTATCCTCTCATTGTTCTTAATATTTAATCTTTCATTTGAAGTCATATACATCAAGGGTTCTTGATTCTAAATTTATAAAGTCTTAAGTGTTATTTGTATATATTTTTTAATTCTGTGTCAAATGTTTGATATTTCACATAGTCTATTATATTATGTAGTGTATTGAAAACCCTATTTACTTTATATATAATCAATATCATTCATTTAATTTAATTTTTATTTCATGGAATCCCTCTCCTTTTATTTGGATTCTTATATTACCACTACCATAATAGTTATTACATCTCAATTTTTATTCATTGACATATGATTCGTATTCACAACTTGTTTCCCTTTTTTTTGTGAATATATATTCCATGGATTACAATATAAATCCCCTAATAAAATTTTTATATAGTATATTAATCATGTAAAAATCTATAACAGTCAATGTCCTTCCAAATCCTCCACTATTATTGGCATAAATTTTCTTCTAAATTTTTCCCTCCACGAGCACTCAATATTTACATTGATTGAAGGGTGTTCACTTAGACTCCATATGTAAATTGATTATGGAAATTATTGTGTAAACTATATAACCATGACTATATTTAGTTTTAGTTGGAGGTATTATTAAATATAAATATGATTTATTTTTTATTTAAGAAATATTTAAAATCCATATACTTTTAATTCCAATATGGATATTGATTGATTAATAACAGATATTGGTTATGTATTTTATAGTTTATAAATTACTTCATATGATGAATACATTAGACACAATTAAGAAGAACTGAATCATGTTATATATATATATATTATGAATTTAATAGTCTCATGATAAAACCTAACTAGGGTATTTTTTTGTCTCTCTTACAAGAATAAACTTGTAAGATAACATGCCTATACACACGATTTATTTTTAGAAGGAGATTGAATTTTTGGTTTGTTGGATGTTATAGTTTCAAAAATTGGGATGATAATAGAACTATGAGGTTATTAACCTCTAAAAATATCCATCTTGGATATGGAATGATGTTTTTAGTAGGGTTTAAATGTTTTTGGAATATTTTGGGGGTTTGGGGACAAGAGTTTTAATCTTTTGGAGTTGTGGTAAGGGGAACACAATTGGTTCACAATTATTGGTAACCATGGAACCCAATTGTCAGAACAAATTATATAGGTTCCTATTTTGTGAATCCAAACAGGAAGTTACAAGAGTCTATGCACATGTCTATAGGGTACTGCGGGCATGTCCCATAGTTAGAACATGGTCAATGAAACCATGTTCTATTACTATGTGAGGTAGATAATACTTGATAGTCCTATAGATATGATTGGTGAATAGTTTTTAAAATCATATTGCTAAACCATGTGTATTCCTAGAACTTCATTAATAGTGTCAAATGACTAAAATTACCCTTTTGTTTTTTATCTAATTCCCTCCCCTCCTTCTTCCTTGCATATGAACAGGCCATGAGGGTCTCCTACCCTCTTGATCATCCCCACTTTTGAAATGTGGATGGTTCTAGATTATTTTTTCCAAAATTTAAGATGACTCTTCTTCATCCAGTAAATTCATTTCCTCTTCATATACATACTCTATGATTTTTTAGTTATCCAATTTAGGTTTTTATAGATATTCCACTAGAGCATAGTTGAATCTACTATTACTCATAAGGATTTTGATTGATTGTGTATGGAATATCTTGATATGACATCTACATAAAATTTCATGATATTTAGTTAAGGTATGAGATATTGGTACATTTTCCTTAGGTTTTCCATATATTTGGTTTTTACTTGAATATGGAAATGAAATCAATACTTAGAGATTCTTCCTGGAAGGCGATCGAGGGTAAACCATGAGTGCTTAGTAGGCAGTCATCCTTAGTTACAACATAGAGAGGTATTTTTTTAGTTTTCTTCATATAATAATTCTTA
The DNA here is from genome assembly GCA_963277665.1 of Viscum album. NCBI lineage: Eukaryota > Viridiplantae > Streptophyta > Magnoliopsida > Santalales > Viscaceae > Viscum > Viscum album. Next base: position 933,886,483 of record OY728141.1, read on the forward strand.
TAGTTAATTGTAAAATTAATTAGAATATATGATTAAAATTAATTGTTTAAGTTGTTAGGGTTTGAGATAGTGACCCAATTTGTAATGAATGTTTTGGTGGTCCTTGGGAAGTCACTGACCCTTGGATTTAAAGTGTAAAATCACCTGATGATGTATGTATTCCAAGATGTTTTACCCATATTCCTGAATTATTTTTTATGTTTTATTTGTGATCTAAAATATGTTGTGGGTTTTCCCCTCGGTATAAGAATATGGTTTTAAGATTAAGTGGATTCCTGAAAAATTACACGAACCTTATTAGTTCCATTGGTGATTATGATACAAAACATATGACCACCCATGCAATATGTGGAACTTCTTAAAAATGGTAAAGTAGGGTTTTAAATGATGATATGGGTATATTAGAGTTTAATATAGTTAGGATCATAAGTTATATTGATATCATGGTTAAATGGATAGTTAGATTAATTTGTGAAAAAATATTTTATGAGATGTCAAGGGGTGAAATAAAATGTTTTTATGTGTTAAGATTTCATGAAATTCCTAAAAGGTTTTTTGAAAGGGATTTAATACTGTGACTTAGATGTTGATCCAGTTTTGGATCTTAATTAGTTAAAATGTTGTTTTTAAGGAGGAAATTTCTTTAAAATTAGGTTTTTAACTCAATGTGATTTCAATGTTCATGGTTAAGTAGATTAATGTTATTAAATGAAGAAATAATAAAAGGTTACAAGGGAATGTTTGAGTTGTTAAATGGTTTTGAAGAATAATTAACTGATATGTTTTATGAATAATATATAATATGATTGAATTGTGAATTTTGGATATAGGTGATGAATATAATATACCATAGGGAATAATGAATGTTGAAAAGGCGAAACCTTGTTTTTTATATGTGTTAATGGTTACATATATTGAACATTTATTTCTTTTTTACTTTTTTGTTGATTTTAATATGTCATGCAATAAAAAAAAGAATACTTTTTCTTTGTTGTAGGAATTTTTTGATTGAATTAAAATAAAAAATATATATTAGACCTGAATTTAGAAAATTCCAGTTTGTAGTTGTAGATGTAGTGCTCTAAATCAATTGAATTCAAATAGTAGATATGAAACTATAAACACATGGGTAATGATTGTTATATATGGAACTCCACACTACATTTTCTTGGACAGTTAGTTATGATGATCTTCATTAATGATTGGGAATGTTTGAAATGGAACTCTATATCCTTATTTTAGGGTTCGATTGATGATCCTGGAACTAATAACATTTTATATGGTGTAGATTCATGGATTGATACTAATAAATTCACCAAAAACTGATTTATCTAATGAAATCACCACTTTTAATTAATACATGTCAACCCTATGGTATATAGTTTAGATGACTGATATGTTCTGAGGTAGGTTTGGTTGGCCCATGTATGACATCGGAACCCGTGATCCCAAGAGGGAAACTAATCATTATTTACTACTAAAACCTATTTTTATTCATTAAATTATATATGATTTAATGTAAACCAGTATATAAAATTTATTTGATTGGTTATTACATTAGAAAATATTGGTGGTGGCCTACTGTGTTTTTCTCACACCCTACTCAGGTCACCATGGAACTTGGGTATCAATGCTAATGGTATTTGTTTTCAGCTATATGATGAGATCAGGGACCTAGATCACGGTTTCTATTTAGGATGATAGGATGATGCATGCTATTTTAGAACTAAAAATAGAATGAGGAATATGATTAGGGTTTTATTAGTTTGGGTATTTTTGGTTTTATTGTATTAATGCCTAAAATATTATATATATATATATATAATTGTTATCACATGTATCACCTGGATTATTGTTGGAACATAACCTATGTTGTTCCATTTACCTCTTATACTAGTTTTTCATTTATTTTTGGTATAATTTTTAAAATTTTATACTCTAATAAGGAGTGTATAGTGTCCTCATGTTCAATATTAGACCCCCACTACTAGTCTAAAACCACTAGAGTATATGGGGGAAGGATTTAGTTCATGTGGTGAAATAGATTATGGAACCAATTTAGTGGATCCATGTCTATATAATTATAAGGTGGTATCAGAGAAGTTTTATTTTGTCATAATATTTATGCATGGTTGATAGGATACTAGGATCTTATTGATCATGGAAATTAACTCCTATCTAGAAGCATGTATCCCCATGCGTAGGGGAAAAACTCATTACCTAGTGGTGGGAAATTGATGTTTTTTCTTTGGTATTTTACTGATGATTGATTTCACACCTCAAGTGGATCATAAGGACTTGATTTTAATGATTTATAACATTTTATAACTTGTCCTATTATGGAAAGAGAGGGAGTGTCTTCATGAATCATGTTAGGAATATTGGATTCATATTTCATTTAACTGATACATATGATTGATAGTTCCTAGGGATTCATTATAATGGTAGTATATTTTTTATTTTTTCCATGTCTTCAAGAAACTCATATCTAACTATGGGTTTATATGATTTATAAGGGTTGGTATTTAATGTATTCATTGGAATTTATGTGTTTATATATAAATTTATGGTGGAAATGTACTTGAAAAACTCCTTAATTGACTTTTTAGTTATTTAAATGTATAAATGAATTATAAGGTGAAGGATCTGGTAAAATAAAATGTCACCAAGAAACGTATAAGTTTTTTTCCAATTAAAAAATTTCAAATAAATTACATCTATCTAGAACCAATAATCAAGAAAAATATTATAGATGAAAATTTTAAAATGATTGTTAATAAAATGTTATGAAATTTTAACATAGGGTTTTAAAGGGTAATGTTTAATTAAAGGTAAATGAGAAATTATAGAACCTTTATTGAAAATGGTGATGAGTATCCCTTGTATTAATATATGATGATGTGTATGAGTGGTTTTTGATTTGAGAGTACCCAATTTTTGAGACACCTGATCATGGATTTTGAGGCATTTATGAGTATGGATGCACTAGATAGTGGGATGTTAGATTTTATAACTTTGGTTTAGATGTGACCATAACGTTTTGTGATGGGGTCTAATAAAATGGATGTGGTGAACCTCAAGAATTGTGACCATGTGAGATATACATTAGACCATAATTTGGGTGTCTTGGTTTTTGGTTTCATTAGTAGTGGTTGTGTAGTTATTGGTACATGACTTATAACAAGTTTTTAAATTAGCGTGTTATGCATGGTGTGTTGTATAATAGGGGAATGATTGTTTCCCATGAGCAGTGACTTGTGTGAGGTTCAATTTTTATGAATTAGTGGGAGATCCTAGTTACCTTTCTTTTCCATGACTCCAATTTTGGGAGTTGGTTACTTGTAAACTATTGGAGGGGCCAATCATGTTGTGATCTCATAGGGGTGACTGAGACATAGGAGGTTTTTTTTATTTTAAAATTTTTTCATCATAACAACTTGACTTATTAAGACCTTTTTTGAATAAATTAATTTTTCATTTACATCTTGTAATGTCCTATGTCAAACATTCCTTTCACATAGAACATGAACTTGGTGTATGAAACAAGAAATATAGACTCGGCATACATTACACATAACATGAACTTGGTGTACATTACACGAAACATCAACTTGGCGTACATTAAATCTAACATCGACTTAGCATATGTTACATGCAACATCGATGTTTCTACGAAACATCATTTTATTGATATAATTATTTAAATGATATAATTATAACCTAGATGTTAAACATAGTAATAAGAATAGTAATAAATACTTTTAAAATATTGTTTATAATTTTTTATACAAATAAAACTTATTGATATTGAATTATATGATTTTTGGTAAAGTCTTTTTATGTTTAAAAATACATTTTTCTCAAATGAATCGATTTTAATAACAAAATTAATTTTAGAAATATTTAGAAATTTAATTTTATAAATTAAACTTCATTTTTGAATTTATAATATCAAAATTATCTTATGGTGATTTTCTGGGATTTTTATGAGGAACATCAATTTTTGATGAATAGTGAAAATACTGTATTTTAGTTAATAACTGGCTTTTCATTTAAAGAATTATTTTTGTTAAATTATAATTTAAATTTGTTTTAAGGTCACATTATATAAATTATAAATCTATTAATACAATTTAGGTCATTATAATCAATTGAAATTTTAAATTTAATATAAAAACTTAACAAACTTTTGATCATTTCTCTACTTTAAAAACCCATTATTTGGTCCTATCCATGAGATTAATATTAATCTAAATTTTTCCTCTTCAATTAATTGAATTTCTTGCAACAGAAATACAAATTTGTATTCAGTACAATATTTATAGACTAATTATATCATGTTTTTTTGAACCAAATGATTAACAAAATTGATTAAAATTAATCACATCGATTAAGACTAAACAACAATCTTAGGGGGCCAAATGACCTAACAACTTGTCCAAATCCATTTTATAGAAATTATTCGTCCATAAACCTTTCATTATTGATTTTTTTATGACTTATGTTAGTTAATATCTTATGTACACCTAAAATTTTTTCAAAAATTCCATGTGAGTCCTTTTCCTTCCCTATAAAAGGCCACCACCTCTACCACTTTTTCACACCTATGAAACATCTTAATTTTGAAAATTCCCTACCCAATAAATTTCCCAGAAATCCTCCCTTCCTCTTGGAATCCTTACCTAGGGAAGAAGGAAATCCAAGGAATCCTTTTGACACAAATATGCTATTATGTTTTTATTATATGTTTTCAACCTATAATTACACACTCCACTATCAAATGGATAAAAACATATTGTTTATGTGTAAGGCATACTACAACCTCACTAAATGATGATTGTTCAATTTTCCATATCACCTCTCATGTTTGAAATTATGTTAGAAAACATATTTATATATTTTATATTTTATATTTATTATTTATTTAAACTTATTTATTCATTTTACAATATATATATTTTTACTTCCCATTGTGATTAATATGATAATATCGTTTAAGGAAGTTTGGACTACCTCCCCCTTAAAGTAATACGATTCTTTCATACACTGCATGAAATGTATAAAGGATGAGTTTAGTGACTATATATGATATATATGATATCATAAAGATACTATAACAATGATATATAGATATACATATATGTCATTTTCATTCTTCCTTTCAATACGATAATAAAAACTTAAACAATGTTCATGCGTACGTACAACTTATCTTCTCCATGAACGATGTATTCCATCTTATAATTATATATTAAAAATATTATTATAATAAAAATATAATGGATATAAATGTTATTTATATCAATTTTTACATTATAGAATCATGAAATAAAAAATAAAGACTAATGATATAAAAAATTAAGGCACATGTGAAGAACAAAGTGAATATTATCCAAAGTGAAACCTTAATAGAGGATGGTTAAGAAGAGTGTAATATAATTTCGTAATCATAAAATATATGGTATTATATATATGAATAAGTTTCTTTAAATGATGTAAAATAATTTTATATTTACTACATAGGTGGTTTTATTGAGTATGACGAGAGTCAAGTCACAAGGTAAGGGGATTTTATCTCACTTATTATTTCCATGAGATAAAAAATATGTTCGCCACTCGTTCCTTTTTTATGGTGTATGTACTTCCCATGATTTTATTATATATATCTTATTATTAAATTTTTGAGTATCCAAATTTCTATTTTATGATATTTCTTTTATGGGGATTATGTTTCAAAATTTACCAAATCGTTAAAATAGTTTTGTCTCAATTTTCCTTCGTTTAGAGTCATGTTTTATTATGCACCTAAATTCTCTTTATAGGTTTATATACATCAATTTTACATGTAATATCAATAATTTAGTTTCTTTAATGATATTTTTAGATTTATTTAATTTTTTTTCTTACATGGAGAGTTTGATCCCAAGTTACCAAGTTATGAGAGTTTATTGAGACAATCTCATCGCTTTTCGAGATTGTTTATGATTGTGATTATTTTGATGATATCTTATGATCCATCTCTCAAAAATAATAATGAGTTTCCTTAACCTATATTTATTCAAGATATATCAATTTATTTGTACCATTTTCCCACTTTTTGGTAATTAAGATATTATTTTTAGGTAAAATCCAATCATTTCTCTCTCTAATCAGAAATCTATTATATTACAAAACCATGTTTTCAAACATGTTTTAAAAAATATTTTCAAATGATTTTTGAATCCTTTTTTCAAGGAAAAAAGATTTTTTTATTGTTTTCAATTATTCCTTTATTTTTTTTCACTGATATTTTAAAAGAAAAATGTTCTCAAAGAGTTTTTATGTTGTAAAATATATTTTCAATGAAAAAGTATATTTTCCTTATGAAATGTTTTTAAAAGATCATTAAGGATTATTTCCCATAAAATATAGAATCGATTAGTGTTAATCATTCCTCTATGAGTAAATAAATCATTTTTTCCATTCATATTATAATTAAAATGGATTACATTTGATGTCATGATGTTTATGAAACCCTTTTCTCTTTCGTAGGTTATATTCTTTTGAAACACACTTCTTTTCATGGGATATGTTTATAATGAAATGATTATGAAACCATTATTTTTACATAGGTTATGATATGATTATATATTTATATTACCAATTTCATTTCATGTGTTATGATGTGATTACTTATAATCTTATGGAACAAGTATGTATGATTTCATTTTGAGAATGGTGGGAAATATATCTCCCTCCAATGCATTGTGTAAAGATTTACATATCATGAGATAGAATAATATGGTCATGGGAATGAACCTTGACTACTAAGATGGCCATGAAAGTGAACCATAACTAACAAGATTGTATGAGGAGTGAACTCATGCTACAAAGATGGCCATGTGAGTAAACTACCATGCTTTATTCGACGATTCATGTATATGATATTTGATATAAATGGTATGACCTTCTATTTTCATGATCTTATTCTCATTCCCTTATTCTCATGATTATGCTTAAATATTTTGCATGTTTATCCTTTACAAGAATTTGAGATAACCCCTTTTTATGTTTCTATCCTTAGGTTCTAAAGATCTGAATTATGTTTTATGAATCTAACAAGGGTTCTAGTCAGGAAGAACCCAGTGGAAGATAATGTAGGTCACTTATGTATTAGTGTTTATGTTTCCATGTTTCCAAAGGGATTAGACTTCTACGGTCTTTGGGCATTAATTTGAATAATGTTTTAAGTATTTCAAAAAGGTTATGTAATGTTAGTGTATGAAAAGGGACTTTCACTATAGTTGGTATCAGAGAAAACTTTTAGTTAACCTTTGTAAGTTAGGATTAGAAAAACTTAGTGAGAACCCTAAATAAATGTATAAAGATAATTATAAGGATAAGGAAAAGTATATGAAATTGTCTTTGAATTTTGGTAAAGGATAAAGTTAGTGGTTTTCTATAAATACATACCTTTCTATATACTACAATTGGATGTGTCTCTAGCACATATATACCTAGGGGTAAAAACTCTAACACGATGTTCAAATCTTGACTCAGGGTAATCTGGTATACAACAACGGGCCTTGTTGCACACATGGTTTGACACTCCCATGTGATATGCTTTGTAAATTCATAAACTCTTCATGAAACATCATGAAGTATTTAAATATAAGTTTCATTTTAATAACCTAGGATATACCGAAGGTGGTATAGATTAAGGAAAGTGTCATAATTTATAAATCCTATAAGTGAGTTTTCATGATTATGTGGTTCCTCACTATGATAAATGTTTCTTACTCTATGCTTTTTTGTTTTAGTAAATGGATGGAACCTGAAGGAACCACAATAATTGTGATTGTGATGGACAATGCCACAATTTCCCTCATGAGAAACCAAATTCTATGGGAGATAGAATGAAAAACCTCAGTTCTATGTTCACACAACATTCTCAAGATATTAATCATGGTGGAATTAAAAATGAGAAAATGAGGGAACACAATTCAATTGAGTCTTTCATGAGGCAACATCCACCATCTTTCATAGGGTCTTCTCATCCACTTTTTTATGAATAGTGGATTAGTACTAATGAAATGATACTATCTATTATCTAGTGTTCGGAGCATGAGAAATTAATTTTGGATTTCTATAGGTTAGAAGGAGAACAATACCAGTGGTGGACTCTAATAAAGAATATAAGGCATAAAGATGAGATTGAATCCATGGATTAGGAAGTGTTCAAGAACCTAGTTTTCAATAAGTAATTTCCTTGAATTCTCCATAGCAGGATAGATAAAGAGTTACTTGGGTTTAATCGAATGGATTATTAATCAGTTTGTACCCATGAGACTAATTTCATGAGACTTTAAAGGTATGCTTCATGAATTATCATCAAACACAAAAGTAATGTTTATAGGTTATTTAGTGGCTTAAAGCCAAGTCTCAGAAGAGAGTTTTCCATATGATCCTTCAGTATCTATGAATATGATGTGTGTTATGAAATAAATGTTGAAATTGAGGTTGGAGTCATATATCAACCACATGGTATTGAAAAGAAAAGGACGATGCAGTTCAGAGGAAAGTCTAAAAACCATGAAGAGAAGAATATGAGATATCCTATTTTCTCTAATTGTGGAATAAAGCATGGAGGAAATTACCTTAAGGGTATAATAAATGTTTTATGTATGGAAGGGAAGTTCATGATGTTTTTTATTACTGAAGTGTTGGGATGAAGTTATCTGACACTGTGAATGGGGAAAAAACGTCACAAAATGCACCTCCCTTGATTTAGTGATACGAGTGTAAAGAGAATGGTCAATATTCTAACCATTTACCAAACCCAAGTGCCAGTGATGATGATCGACATCAACAACCTATTATTCCAATGGAAAAGGGGAAATCTGATACAATCACCATTTCTTATGTGGGGTGAGCTAACTACATGATGAAAGGTACACATACCATCAAATCTAAAATTATTAATGTCATATTTAATTCTATATCTACTGAGTAATTCATATCTAAATAAATTTATAATTGTATTAAGATTCCACTGAAATAATTAGGTGTGTAATTAGAAGTGAAAACCCCTAATGATATGATGATTTCATCTAAATTCTATGATTACTCTCCTATTGAAGTTTAAGGGAATGTGCTTCCTGAAAATCATTTCATTCTTCATTTGGTAGAATTTGATGTCATCTTATGCATGGATTAGATTTTTATTCATAAATCATAAATCAACTATCAAAAAAGTGAAGTTATATTTTATATTTTAAACCCTCCTACGATCATCCATAAATGTGATTATAAGTATGAAATTCCTATGGAGATTAAATCCAGTGTATTGTTCTTAATTCCCATTCAAAAGGGTTGTATATCTCAAATGGTTGGGGAGAAAATTGACATCGATGATATGCCTTTTTTTTGGACTTTTTGGATGTCTTTTTGAAAGAGTTACCTAGTATTCCACCAAAACATGAATTTGATTTCCCAATTGAAATTATTCCTAGTTATACACCAATATCAATGTCTCCTTATATAATAGCCCTGATTTAGTTGAAGGAATTGAAGAATCAACTCCATGAAATCCTCAACAAGGTATTAATTTAGCCAAATGTGTCACCTTGGGGTGCACCTATTATTTTTTTGAAATAGAAAAAAGGATCAATGCATCTCTACATTGATTATAGGGAGTTGAACAAGATCAAAATTAAGAACAAGTATCATATTCCATGTATTGATGAATTTTTTGATCAAATTTACGATGTTCAATACTTTTCCAAGACTGAACCTTTTTTTGGATATCATCAATTGAGGGAAAAGAAATAGGATATACCCAAGATGAAATTATGTAAAAGGTATGGACACTATGAATATATAGTGATTCATTTTGGCCTTACTAATTCCCTTGTTATCTTTGTGGATTTAATGAATAGTATTTTTAGAGATTACTACAATCAGTTTGTGATAGTATTTATAGATGATATTCTTATATATTTAAAGATCAAAGAAGATCATAAATATAATGTGATAATTTTACTAAAGACCATATGGAAGGATATGATATTTGAAAAATTTACAAAGTATGAATTTTGGCTGTAAAATGTTTCATTTTTAGGTCAAATAATCTCAAGAGTTGGTATATTAGTAGATCAAACAAAGACAAAGGCTGTTGAATACTAGCCCAGAACAACCATGGTGATTGAGATCCATAATATTCTTGGTTTAATTGAATATTATTGATGGTTTGTGGATTATTTATCATGAATATCTAATCCTCTGACTATGTTATCTTAGAAGGGTGTTTAGTTCCTTTGGATAGATGAATGTGATGAAAATATCAAGAAACTGAAGAGAAGGTTAGTCAGCATACATATTCTTACATTATCCTATAATGGAAAAGGGTTTTTAATCATTAGAAATGAATCCAATAATGGATTGGGATGCGTTCTTATGAATAATAACATGGTTATAACTTATTCCTCATTTTAGTTGTAGATTCATGAGAGAAATTACCCAACTCATGATTTGGAGTTAGCAACGGTAGTTTTTTCATTAAAGATATGGAGGAATTATCATTATGGAGAAAAGTGTTATATATATACTGATAATAATAGTCTGAAATTTACATTCATACATATGGAGTTGAACATGAATCATATAAGATGGTTGAAAATAATAAAGGATTATGATTTCTCAATACATTACCACCCTGGGAAAGTGAACAAGGTGACCAATGATTTGATTCAAAAGGATCAAGATATTATATCCATTATATGGATACAAAAAGATCCAATATTTATGGATTTTTAAAGTATGGATCTATAAATCATGAAGGAAGGGTAAAAATATTATGTTTCTCAAATTAATGTTCAATCCTCAATCCTTGTGAAGATCAAGTATACACAAAAGGAAGAATAATAGGAGAAAAAGAAATACATGAATGTTCTTGAGTTTAACCATGATCAGGATGGAATGATAAGGATCAACAACCATGTATGTGATCCTTATATACTAGATTTGAAGAAGGATATGTTAGAGGAACCTCATCGTTCATTATTCTATATTCATCCTAGGATTACTAATATTTATAAAGAATTGAAAGAATATTTCTAGTGGGATGGCATGAAGAGAGATATCGTAGAGTTTGTATCTCAGTGATTGGTATTCCAACTAATTAAGGATGGAATACAAAAGTAAAAGGGGATGTTTCATCCATTAACCACACCATAATGGTAATGGGAGAAAATAACTATATATTTTTTCATTAGACTACCCAAAATTATAAAGGGTTTAATTCTATATGGGTGGTATTCAATCTCCTTACTAAGTCAACACACTTCATCTCTATTAGAGAATAATTATCTCTAGATCGACTTACAAGGATATACATTAAGGAAGTGTAAGGTTGCTTGTAATACCACATTTTATTATATCAGATCAAGATCCAAGGTTCACCTCAATGTTATGGAGAATTCTTCAGCAAGCACTTGATACAGAATTGAGTTTTTACATAGCTTATCATTCATATAAATATGGTTAGTCTGAAAGAAAAATTCAAACCCTAGAGGATATATGGAGATCTTGTTCTTTGGATTTAAAGGGTGGTTGGGATCAAAAAATTCTTCTTGTTGTGTTTTCTTATAATAATATCATTCACTAAAGAATAAAGATGGAACCTTATGAATCCATTTATGGGAAGAAATGTAGAGCTCAAATGTGTTGGGATGATGTTGGAGAAAGAAATATATTGGGACCTAAGATCTCTCAGGAAATTGGTCAGAAGGTTAGAACCATTCAACACCATATAAAGGAAGCTCAATGGTGGTAGAAATGATATGATGATAATAGCTAATGTGAAATAGAATTTTATGTTGGTAAAAAGGTGTTTCTTTAAATATCACCTTGTAATAATGTTATGATATTTGGGAAGAAAGGTAAATTAAGCTCTAGTTATATCGGTCCCTTTGAGATTCTTGATCATATCAGGATAGTAGCCAATCGCTTGGCACTTCCCCCAAATCTCTCTCATGTCCATGATGTGTTCCATGTATCTCGCCAAAGTAAGTATATACCTACACCGTCACATGTACTGAACTTAGAGGTTATACCGTTGGTGTATGATCTTTCTTTTGGGGAGAAACCTATTAAAATTACGGATTGTTCATAGAAATTTCTACAAAATAAGACCACTCACCTAGTCAATGTTTTTTGGAGAAATAACAAGTTAGAGGAAGATATATGGGAACTTTAGGATATTATTAAGTATAATTATATTCATTTTTTACCTGAGTTATGAATTTTGATGGTGAAATTCATTTTAAGTGGGTATATTTTGACACCCTGAGTTTTTATGGACATTTTTTTCGAATAATTTAAATTTTCATTTATGAATTGTAGTCCACTAAGTCAAACATTAATTTATAACAGAACATGAAATTGGAATACATTACATATAACAATGGATTGGAATATGTTACATGGAACAGAAATTTGGTGTACATTACACGAAACATCGATTTCCCATAAGTTACATGAAACATCGATGTTTCTAAAAAACCTAATTTTATTGTTAAAATTATTTAAATTAGATAATTATAACATCTCCATTAAAATTATTAACATAAACATTAATGACTAATTTTAAAATATTTTTTATAATTTATTTATATAAATAAAAAATACTGATAATGAATAATATGATTTTTGGTAAAGTCCATTCATGTTTAAAAATTCTTTTTTCTAAAATGAAATTACTTTAATAATAAATTATTTATAGGAAAATTTATAAATTAAATTTTATAAAATAATATTTATTTTTGAATTTATAATATCAATATTTTATTATGATGACTTTTTGGTATTTTTCTGAGAAATATCATTTTTTGATGAATAGCGCAAAATACTGCATTTTAGTTTTAACTGTTGTTTTGATTAAATAATAATTAATGTTAAATTATATGTTAAATTTGTTTTAAGGTGAAATTATACCAATTTTAAATATATTAATATAATTTAGGTCATTATAAACAATTTCAATTTGAAAGTGAATATAAAAACATAATAACCTTTTGAACATTTTTCTACTTTAAAAACTAATTATTTCGTCCTTTCTACGGACTAGAATTAATATTAAATTATAAAATTTTATGAATTTAATTTCAGAAAACTATAATAAAAATTTTTAATCACTATAATATTTAGATTATAAGTATATGATATTTATTTTTTTCCAAAATGATTAGTAAAAGTGATTAAAATTAATCACAACAATTATGGTTAATTTAAGCTTAATTTGGGACTAAACATTAATCTTAGGGGTCAAGTGAGATATAAAATTGTACAAATATAATTGGATGGATATTATTCATATTTAAACATTCCATTATTTATTTATTATTTTTTTATTAATTTTTTTAGGTATGAACATGTGTACACCTAACTTGTTTTCAAAAATTCCATGGGAGTCCTTTTCCACCCCTATAAAAGGCCACCACCTCTCCCACTTCTTCACAGCTATAAATCATATTATGTTAGAAAATAAAATATCAAAAAACTTACCAAAAATCCTCATTTCCTCTTATAATCCTTCCTTTTGGAAGAAGGAAATCCAAGGAAGCCTTTTGGCATAATTCAAAATGAGTTACCTGATTAAGAGGAAAAATCTTCTTCCAAGCCCTTTATTTTTTTATCCACCCCCTAAAATTTATTTTCCCATTACTATATAAAAAAACATTATCATAAATATACTATTTTTTATATATTAAATTTTCAACCTATACTTACAAACACCTCTATCTAATGGATAACGATCATACTGTTTTTGTGTACAATGTACTATGGCCTCACGAAAAGATGATTGTTCAATTTTCCTTACTGCTTATCATGTTGAAAATAATGATGGAAACTATATTTATATATTATATATATTATATATATATTATTTATTTATTCTTCTTTATTCCTTTTAAAAAACACATCTTTTTACCTTCCATTGTGTGTTAAAATGATAATTTTGTTTAAGGAAGTGTGGACTACCACCCCTTCAAAGAGATATGATTCATTCATAGACTATGTGAAATGTATTAATAATGGGTTTATTTATTAGATATGATATATATGATATAAAAAATCTACTATAATAATTATTTACATATATACATATATTTCGTTTTCTTTCTTTCTTTCAATATGACAATAAAAACAAAAACCGTGTTCATGCGTACGTACAACTTACCCTTTTCACAAACAGTGTACTACATTTTATACTTATATATTCAATATATTATTAAAATACACATATTATAGATATAAAGTATACTTATATCATGGTTGACATTCAACATTCATGATATAATTATAAGGACCAATAATATAACAAATTAAGACACATGTGAAGAGCAAAGAGAATATTATCTGAAGTGAAACCTTAACATAGTATGTTTAACAAGGGGGTAATATAATGTCACAATATGACCATATATGATATTAAATATAATAATATGGTTCTATAAAAGATATATAATAAATTTATATTTATTATACATGTGGTTAGAATGAGTACGATGAGAGTCTAGACATAAGGTAAGGGGATTTCATCTCACTTTTTATTTATGTGAGATACATGATTTGTTCTCCACTCTATCCTTTTGTGTGGTGTATCTAGTAAAAATGATTATGTTATATGTATCTTATAATTACATTTTTGAGTATTCACATGTCCATTTTAAAATTTATCTTTTAGGGTGTTTATGTTTAAAAAGCTACCAAATCAGTAAAATTGTTTTGTCTCAATTTTTCTTCTTTGAGAATAATGTTTTTTAATGAACATAAATTATATTTTTAGGTGTATATAATTTCATTTTAAATTTTATATAATGAATATAGTTTCATTAATGACATATTAATCATTATTTAATTTTTTTCTTACATAGAGAGTATGATCCCATGTTACCAAGTTATAAGAGTTTTTTGAGACAATATCATCACTTTTCAAGATTGTTTAGGATTAATATTATTTTGATGAAATCTTATGATCCACATCAAAATAAACTCATGATATTATTATCCTATAATTATTCAAAATATATTCAGGTATTAGTACAATTTTCCACTCTTTAGTACTTAATATAACATTTTTATGTAAAATATGATCGTCTATCTCTACCTTCGGTCTGATGTCTATTGTATTTAAAAAACATATTTTCAAATATGTTATCATTTTTTTTCAAAATATCTTTGAAGAAAATTTTCAAGGAAAATTGAATTTAAAAACGTTTTATGGTTTTCAATTATTCCTTTATATGTTTTCAAATATATTTTCAATGAAAAACATTTTCAAAAAGGTTTTATATTTAAAAAGTGTTTTCAATGATAGAAGGTTATTTCTTCATGAAATGTTTTTAAAATATCATTAATTTTTTTCCCATATAAGATAAAATCCATCGGTGTTACTCATGCCTTTTTAGGGAAATTATTCAATGTCTCTATTCATATTATTTCTCTAAATGGATTATGTTTTTATTGCATGATGTTCATGAGAATCATTTATCTTTAACAAGTTATATTCTTTTTAAACCCACTTCTTATCAAAGATTATTTTTATGATGAAATGATTATAAAACCATCATTTTTCTATAGGGTGTGATTTGATTAAATTTTTATAATACCAAATTTAGTTCATGGGTTTTGATATTATTACTTAGCATCTTGTGGAATATGTATGTATGATTTCATTTTGATATGGGTGGGACCTATATCTCCCTCCAATTCATTAGGTAAATATTTATATATCACAAGATATACTAAGATGGTCTTTCGAATGAACTATGACTACTAAGATGGAAATGTGAGTTAACCATGATGAACAAGATTGTATGAGGAGTAAACTCATGATATTACTATGGCCATGGGGTTAAACCATGACTACCAAGATGGAATGTGCAGTGAACTTATTCTATCAAGATGGTCTTGTTAGCGATTCCTTGGATACAATGAAGATCATATTATATATGCTTATGTATTTTCCTCAATTCTATGTTTTATTCCTATGTTATGCTTTCATGGATTATGTTCTTCATCTACTTATGATTCATGTATTATGAACTACCATGATTTATTCTATGATTCATGAATATGATCCTTGATATACAGGGTATGATCTTCTATTTTCGTGATCTTGTTAGAATACCCTTATTCTCATGATTTTATTTACATATCTCCCTTATTTAAACCTAATGAACATTTGAGCTCACCTATTTTTAGGTTTCCTTCCTTATGTTATGATGATATGTATTATGTTTGGTGTGTCTAATAAGGGTTCTATAAAGAAGAACCTAATGGGAGATAATATAGTTCTCTTATGTATTAGTGTTTATGTTTCCATATTTCCAAAGGCACTAGATTAGTATGGTTTTTCGGCATCTGTTTATATAATGTTTTATGTATTCTTAAAAAGTTATATAATGTTAATGTATGAAAAACGAGGTTTTCTATATGCATGAAGGGTGATTCATAGTGTGGGTTCATGCCTAGGAAACTAGGTGGGAGGGATAATGGTTATGAGAATATCAGTTGTGTTATTGACATGATTTGGTGGTTTTAGGTAATTATGGGTAATAACAAAGGTGGTTATCCTAGTGTTGTGGGTGAATTCAGATGTGTTTCATGGTTGGATACTTTAAGGGTGGAATATATGCATGGTTGTTTCCATATATTTTCAATAAAAATGGATTCTTATTCCATGGTTTCTTTTCTAAGGGAAGCACCATGAGTGAATTTGGTCATCTATAAGGCATATTTTGTAAGGTTGGATTGTTCATGTTACTAACCATTATATTCAAGCACTATTTGAGGCAGTAATTGATGTTTACATTGTATTTATGAAACAATTATAGGTTTAGAGTGGATTTATGATTCTTATCATGGAATAATGATTGGTTTGATGGTTAGTCCTGTTGTTGGACCTAACCTTTGATAAAGGTCAGGTAATTGGAAGGAAATATAAATGACACATTAAAGCTCAATGTGTTTTATGGGATAGGAGGAAGGTTCAATTACTTTATTGGGTATTTGAACCAAGTTATAGTGATATATAGATCATGATATTTTGATTCAGGTTCAATGAATGGTCCTAGGAAATAATGAAACTCTGGAGTTTCTTTTAAGTTCAATATAGTAGGTATCTTCTAAATATTCACAATACCATTTTGGATATATGAACTTGTGTTCATGGAAAAATTTTGTTCCATTTTTTGTAAAATCAAGGGGATTTTTTCTTTCTATAATGAGGCCATTTGGTTTTAGATTAGTAAAATAGAAATTTTTTGTTCTCATTGAGAGTTTTTTGTGTCTTGGTGGAAGAAATCAATCTATGTGGTGGTACAAGTTCCACAATAAAAATTGGTTCATGAATAATTCACAGAGAGTCATAAGTCCATAGTGAGTTTTAGTTAATGAATACATCTTTAATTATAGTGTTTGGGAGTTAATGAGACAGTTGTCGTAATAGAGGCTTGATGCCTTTGAATGGGTTGATGTGTCCTTATAATGATAGGTGAAATCAAGAATGGATTGGTTATGGTGGAATTCATCGATGGAATCCTAGAGTAATACCAATATAGATATAATTATTACCAAAATCTTGACCACATTCTTAATATGCTAAGATATTATCATCTATATTACAATCTATCTAAATATCATTTCTTGTTTAATGAAGGGACACTTTTAAGCTTGTTCTAATGAAACATTTTAAGTGAATCCATGTTGTTGGAAGTGCACCAACATACATATATGAGTGAGGTCTTTTTAATATATTGGATGTCATGGAATTTCAAAGGTTTCATTCTCTGTATCTAGGAATAGGGTATAGTTGACATTTTGTTTTGTCACCTATGTGAGTACAAGATGACTATGTACACTTCTTGGGTTTTTTATTGATTTTCATGTGGTCCAATCCAGTTGGTGTTTCTTGAGTGAGTATTTGATGAATACACTCTTATGGAATGGAGTGAAATATTAGTAAAGGGGGGTATTACCCTCATGCTGGGAGGGTTACATGAATATAGAGTTGATTATGGGTTTGTCAAGAAGGAATTGGGATTCCAATGAGGAAAATATGAGTTGTGTGTATAAATTCCATGGGTAATGAAAATAGTAAATAACATATAGTGGATAATATATATAATCATTAGTTCCATGTTTGAGGTGGTTCTACAATTAGTCTAAGGTTATTGTGTTGGAGATGTGTTAGTGGGTGTGTTAGGGAATTACAATGATTATGGGATAGTGGAGGAATTTATTATGGAAACTTACCAGGATTTAGGTATGAACTCATATGGGAATATTTTTATGGTCAAGGAATTCCTATGAGCATAATGGAATCATGACCAATTATGATAGAAAAATCATGGTTGTGAGATTTAGGTGTTTTAGGGATGAGTTGGCCCAGTACAGTCTAAATTTAGAGAGAATATTGATGGGATGTTGTAAGATTCAAAACACATTTGAAATTTCATTTTTGAAATGATGGTTGGGTTCTAGGAATGAAACAAAGCATTTGAGGAAAATATATCTTCTTCCCACTTTGAGCATAGACAGCGGGTATGGTTCCATTCCATTTGGTTTTTTATGAAAAGGATGGGTGTTGATTTTGATTAAAATTCTCATGGGTGTTTGGACAAGGAATGTGGTAAACACACCAGGAATGTTGTGAAAGGCTATGTTTAATGTTATAATGGGGATTTTAGATGGCGTGGGATCCATCCATCTGACATGGGTGATTCTAAGATAAATAATATGGTGGGGAGCCCCACTAGCTATGTGGGTAACCAAATGGAAAGACCATCAGTGTTTATGTTCGATGTTATCAAGTAATAACCATCTTAGTTTTTCAGTTTTAATGCCATCCTTTGGCCTTGGTTTTGGTGGTTTGATCACTTTGAGTTGAAGGTTAAACCTTAAATGTGTTTTGGTCATTAAATTTGGAATTACTCCTTTTTTCTATTAAAACAATATCTGATATAGGAATGATAGTATAGGTGGATCACCACCTAAAATTATTGAAGATGGTATGTACTATAGTGGATTGATTTTATGATCATGTGTCTATATGAGGAGTTATTTTTTGAAGGAGTTTGAATTTTTGGTTTAGAGGAGGGGATGGATTCTATAATAGTCATGAAAATGGAATCTAATGGTTTATAACCTCTCAAAATTCCCACTTTGGACTTTGAATGTATTTTTTGAAGGGTTCAGAGGTTTAGGAGTTCTACGGGGGTTTAGGGCCAATGTTTGTCTTTTGGAGTCATGGTAAGTGGAACACTTTTGGCATACAATTAGTGCTAATTATGCATCAAAATTTTATATCCTTAATAATATAGGATCAAGATTTTTGAAATCGTGTTGCAGTTTTCTGATGTCTATATGGATGTTTATAGTGGACTGTAGACATGTTTCACAATTTTCACATTTTTTGTGAAACCATGCACCATAACCATGGGGGGTGTTTAGTCTTGGATAGTTATTTGTGCATGATTTTATCATGGTTTGGAAAACCAAGAAAACAAAAAATTAATATTCACAAAAGTTTATTAAAAATGTGAAATCACTATAATAATCCTACTATTTTTAGCCCCATACCTCCCCTCATCCTACCTTGTACATTCCTGGGCTAGGAGTGTCTCCACCCTTATTGATCCTCCTTCAACTACTTCAATTTGGGGTGGTTCTAGATTGTTTTAATTAGTGGTTAGGGTTTTTCTTATTACCTAGGTTGTTTTAATTCCTCTCTTTCAACCTGTTATCCTATTTTGGAGTTCTCTTGTTTAGGTTTTCTTGGTTATTCCACAAGAGAATAATGTTATCACATTTTCCTCATGGATCATTCAGTTGGATTTCGTAGATCATATCCAATAAAACTTCCTCAAATTATTGCTCAAATTTTTGTTATGGTATAATAATGTTGAAGTGTTTCTAAGGTATTCCATCATGTTAATTTTTTTTAACCATGTAAATAATTTATCCTCTTTGGTATTTTTCTCAAATTGTAGTTGGGTGTAAACCATGACTATTTGGTAAGTGGTATCCCTTGGTTTCAGTGTGGAAGGAGCTTCCAGTAGGTTTTATTTTCTTGTTATTAGTTAGAGTTTTTTGTAAAATTAATTATAACTAATTGTTACAATTAATTGATTGAGTTTTTCTTCCTAGAGATAGGTACTCAATTTGAAATGTGAGTTTTGGTGGGCCTTGTAAAGTTACTAACACTTGGAGTTATAGTGTAAAAGTATCCAACGAGGTAGGTGTCCTAAGATCATTTCTCTATAGATTTTATAATCATAATTTATATATTGTATATTTGGTAGCCAATATTTTTTCAATTTCACCATCAATTTGATAGAATAGTTTTGGAATTAAATGGATTCCTTTGAACTTAAATACACCCCATAAAATCCATATCTAATTATGAGACTAAACCTTTGACCACCCATGGGGTGTGACAACATTCTTGAAAATGGAAAAGTGTGGATTCAAATGATGATATAGGTGGAGTTGAATTTATCCCAGTTAATCTCATTGGTTATATTGATAGAATAGTTAAATAACTTCTTGGTTTTATATTGAAATAAATGTTTTATGACATGAAAATTGGTGAAATTAATATTTTTATATGTAATGATGTTTTGAAATTAATATATGGCTATTTGAAATAGTTTCAATAGTGTGTGTTGGATAGTGATATTGTTTTGGATTCCAATGAGTTAAAATTTGGTTTTTATGGGGGATAATGCATTATAATTAGGTGTTGAAGTCCAATATATTTAAAGGGTCATGGTTATGTTTATAAATGGGTTTAAATAATGAAATGGTAAATGGTTAAAGGGATATGTTTGATCTGATAAATGGGTTTGAAGAACATTTATTTTATTTTTTTATATGAATAATTTATAAAATGGTTTAATTCTGTATTTTAGTTAACGATGTTTAATATAATAGACCATATGGGATAATGAATGTTGGAAATTTAAAACATTGTTATTATAATATATTAAAATGTTATGTATATTGAGACTTTAATATTATTTCATGATGTAATGGGTTGAGAATGATGGACATGAAACTCCACATCTCTATAATATAAATGGTGTACACGATTCTCCAACCTATGGGTAAGGATGGTAGGACATAGATATCTACAATCATTAAAATTTCATGGTTGGATGTAATACTTAAAATTTTGCAATGGTAATTTCATACATGGCTCTTTGTATCCCTCATTTAGGTTATAGTTGATGTTATGTGCACTAATAGTGATTGATATAGTGTAGGTACTTGGAATGATACTCCTTAATACCTAGAAATATAATTGACTACTGAAAACTTGTATTTGAATTAATGACTGTATCCCGTTTTCTATATGGATCCGACGATCAATATGGGGTAAGGAATGTTGGTTTGACCCATATACCACTTTAGAACCCCTGGTCCAAAGAGGTTACCTGATTATTGGTTATTAATAAAACAAGTTTTCTTTTGTTTCCTTATAAATAATTCTTTTTAAACAGATATACATTACTTTTAGACTGGTTATCCTGTTAGAAATTACAATTTTTTCTTATGAATTTTTACTCATAACCTAATCGTGCTTCCATAGAAGATGGGTCCCCATCAAAAACTACAGTTTTTAAGAATAGGTAATTATTAGGGATATAAATATTGGTTTTTATTTGGATTGATAAGATATATCATGAAATTTTAGGAAATGACCTTGACTAAAAAATTTATTTTGGGAATTTTATAGTTTCATTATTTAGGGTATTTTTTATATGAATGTTTGACATGTTGTGTATATATATATCATTATTATCTAATGTTTCACATATCTTGTTATCATAAATCACCTATAATGTTACATTTAACACTTATAATCATTTTTGTATTTATTTTAAAATATTTATTACATTATTTTACTCTTATAAAGAGGTTTCAGTCTTCCCATGTTACTCGTTACACCCTTACCGCTAGTTTGATGCTTCTAGAATATAAGGAGTGATTGAGTTCATGTGAAAAACCAGATCATGGAACAAATTTAGTGTCTTTAGGGCCATAGAATTATAAAAATTTTGTATATATACATAAATTTTACAATGAGTTCATGATTTATAAGATAATGATGTCATGGATTAGGGTATGGAATTAGCTATAAGTTATTTGGAATTTCAACACTATGGAAAAAATTATTTTTATATATGGAATATTTTCATTTAAATTGTTATTCAAGGAATTATTATGATTTTAGTTTCATTATATTATGTAATTATTTGAATCTTTTATATTACTCATTTTATTATATCATCGAAAGTATGTTTTCACTTACTGATCAATTGATCTCACGTTTATTATGTCTTCATTTTGCTAAGTTATAAATAAAACTATTAAAAATGATATTTGTAGAAGGAAATACTAGGTTTGGATATTTCTTAGGAGATGTTGAAAACTAACTATTTATTAAATAGTTTCTAATATAGTGAAAAATGTCCATTTGTTGAGAAATTCATGGGATTTCTTAGTAAAATGTTTTTCATAACACTCTAAATCTATAAAAAAATGTATTTTAAATATAGGTGACTCAATATTTTTGGGTGAAATTTTAAGTATATATTTTTAAAATTGGGTTACTTATGTTCATTTTAAAATTAGTATGTAATGAAGGTATTTATAAGCACCAAATTTTGAGAGTTTGGGTCCCATGCATCTCATTAAAACCACTCAATGGCTGTTAAAATATTCATAAAACCATTAAAAATATATTAAATCCGAGTTAAATTATTTGAAATAATCACATTATTAGAAAAAAATATTATTAGTGTAATGAAAAAAAATTCCATCGACCATTACTCTGTGTCTTTTGGGTGTTTGTGATTTAGGGAGAAGGTTTTGAAAGAATTAGAAGGAGTTCATGCTATTTTTAATTTTCAACCCAAATAACACAATAGTATTTAGGCATTTTATAATGATCAATTATTTAGTGGAGAATTTATATTTTTGGTCGAGTTCATTGTGGAATGAGATAGACTCTACGAGGTTTCAATGTTTCTCTGTCTTAGAGTTGTAGGCCAGTCATGGAGTGATATATATTATTTTCAATGTTATTTAATTTCGGTCAATCTTACATATGTTGGTTTTGGCATCAAATTTCATGAGTTAATATTATGTAAGAGAGTTTACACCATGAAAAAAAGTATTGAGGCATGGTCAGTCTTGAATTATTATTTTTTGTTAATATTACCTTTAAGAAAATTTAGAATAGTTTTTCTCACTATTCCATGGAATCTAGGGTTTCAACATTCATGGATAAACCTATATTGAAATCATTAAACTATGGGGATATATTTCATGTTTGGTGGGTTCATGAGGTGTATCAGGTTAAGATAGAAAGGTCATGTTTTAAACTATAGTCTTCTGTGGATCATGCGTCATGGATTGTCTTATAGTGCTGAATTGTGACAATTGTAATTAAATTCTATTCTAGGAGGGGTTTACCCTAGAGATTTTGTCGGTATCATGCTATATTTTTTGGGTTAGTATTATGTTGTAACATGAATTACCTAGTCAAAACATGATCTTCTATTTTTATATTTTTATTATAAATTTATGCTTTGTATTAAATCCTATAATATTGTCTCAAATTCCTTTGAACCCTAGGTGGTTAGTGGTGTGTCCCAGTAGATAATTATAGACCCTTTGGTGTCTTTTACCCTCATATTCATGAGATCAATATCCTTTAGATCCAATACAGTTCCCTCTATTCTGATTCATAATTATCTCTTGTTCTTAATTATTAGGTAGCCTATAGTAGTTTTATTGGTTGTTTTTTTATGGTGTTGGGTAAATCGATTGATATAGGTTGGTTTAATATATATTATTAAGGTTTTCATTGCGTGTTCTTGGTTTTGTGATCATCTTATTCTCCTCAATCATGCATTGTGATAACCAAATCTCTTATTGAGGTAGGGGATTAAAAATATCTCATTATTTAATTTTGTGGGAATGTGGATTAATCATATGTTTTTATTGGGTGTATTGTATAAATGAAACCAAATAAAAAAATTAATTTATTACATTAGTTGAAATTGAATGGTGATTCATGAACACATTAAAAAAAGTAAACTTATTTCCTATTTATTGATGTTTATCCGTTGATTATTTCTACTATGTTAAAATGTTTCCCCTATTATATTGATTGAATCTCCTTCTAGGAAATGTCAAAATAATAAAAATTATAATGAAAAGGTTGGTGTGTAATCTAAGATTTTTTTTGTGTATTATGTTTAATAGATAATAAATTATTACCAAAAAATGGATTGATATGTTTTTCTATTTTTTTATATTAAATGTTATTAATGTAGTACCCCAGGACAAATTGACCACAGAGGGGGGGGGGAGAATTAGTCATGTACTTTTACAAATTATTGATTTTGAATTAAAACTCTCGAACTTGTTAAGGTTGTCAATATACTTTGTGATATCTCAAAATCTCTCTTCGTAGGAAAAATTATAAGAGATAGAACAACACACATTATTTACTAGGTTTGGTAGAAATGCATACACCTTTCCATGTTGAATATCCCCCAAAAATGGATTCAACACTATAATATTATCAATGATTTGAATGAATAGAAAGTAACTAGATATATGCCCCAGTAATAAATCCACTAGTTGATATTTGTTATACCAACCATCAATCCAACTCTTCTATCGAGGTTGGTTTTACCACCCCAACAATCTTCTTATCCTTTTTCCTCATTAGTAACTGGTTAGATACTCCAGTCACAAGCTCCTTTTCTTCTCAATGTTGTCAATTCACAAATAGTAAGATCATTTTATACTTCTAGTTTCTTTTGAAACACTTTAAATAGATCTTACTCTATGAGTGCACTAGATCGGTTTCACTTCTATATGATCTTCAAGATCATTATTATCTTCATGGATCATTCCAATTAGTCTTTAAACTCATTAACATAAGATCTTTAATGATCTGGTTCTTCTCTATTTAATAAATTTTCATACTAGCAAACTTATCCTAAATCTATATCATAGCTTCAGTATCTTAGCCTTTTGACCATCAGTGAATTATCATATATTCCTCAATTCTACACTTGGGAAAGTATTCAATGGTCTATTGAGGTTCAATAATCACATCGATGTTTGAAATTGATGCACACAACTAAAATAATATTTTATACAAGATTTAACTTTCACAAAAAATCTCAATTCTTCCAAGTACACATCATTCATGGATAGAAACTTTCATTTTATTCTCATTGAAAAAACCTAGCACGCTAATTATTTTTTCTTTAATATTTAATTTGGTTTCTCAAATTTTATTCATGTGTACATGAATAAAAAAATACCCACTATTTTCTTCATGTAATTGAGTACATAAATTTATAAAACTCAAGGAACATTAATGAATTTAAGAATGAAAAAGATTCTCTAAATGAAAACCAATGTGTTCTTAATATACTCTCCACCATCACACAAGTTTTTCAGAAGAATCACTATCACTTCATGAAATATATTTCGAGTGGATACACTATCTCATAATTCTCAAGTTCATTCACGAAAACCAAAACAGGTGAGACTACGATCCTTCCTCTATTAATAAAATAGTGTATGTCACTATTATTTTTTCACGAGACATAGTGTAAGTTCAAAGGTATCTCTTATTTCCTTCACGTAAACAAGTATGTGATTTTTTCTTCTATATCACATGACATAGAAGTTCATCCATAGGATTATTATTTGAATTACTAGGGTATCTTGTGGGATCACCTTTGTATAACGTGGGAGGTTTTTTATTCATCCTTGGAAAACACAATGCTTTGAGGAAATTCAAAACTCATTATATCCCCAGGGATCTTGGAAAATCTGAATTATTTATAATCGAAAAAACTCTTGGCCTCATCACACGATTCCAAGATGATCATAATTTAAATACACCTTAAGATAAACTCATTTAAATATCCTAATGAATCAAGTATTTATTCAAAATACTATAATAGAGGCCTTTAACAGTGCTCAAATAGGCCTTTATCAGCACTTAAAAGGAAATGACTATAGCAGTGTAGTTAAATCCGTAGTATTTTATTAGTGCTAGAAAAGCGCTGATAAATGGGTGAATTATCAGCACTTTTTTTAGAATTGATAAAGAACACCTTTATCAGTATTTTTAGAAACGCTGATAAAATACACCTTTAATCAGCTCTTTTATTTAACAATTACAAAGGGACCCTTTATCAGGGCTGATAAAGTATGCCTATGTTAACCTGTTTAGTAGTACTACTAAAGGGGACATAAATAGGGAATATTGTAGTGTGTTTTAAAATCACACTACAGATCTTAAAAAATCACAAAAAATTTGTAAAATCATAAACAAATAAATAATTTAAATGAAATAAATTTTTTAATAGAAATATAGGGAAAATAGTATTATAGAGAAAATGAATGCAACTATATAAAAGAAAAAACCACCCCTAATGGAGGAATAGAATTAACCTATATAAGAACACAATTCTTTTGTTAATAATAATATAAGAAAATAAATTAAATATAATTTTTTAATTTTAAACTAATAATAAGTCATACCAAGAATAATGTGTATCATATTGAGCTTCAGTTGATTTTAGCATGTCACACAATTTATTGTTCATCTTCAAGCATAGTCTCTATGAAAATTAACTAAAATAAGTATAATATAAAAATGGTAATAAAATTAATTATGTAATATTAGATAGAATTATAAGAAAATAATATAGGCTCATTTTCTTGGTTTTGGCAATGTGATGCACATTTTTAAACTAAAATGACACTTATATTTTGAAAAAAATCACTTGGAGTCATACCACACACACCATGCATCAGATTGAGGTTTGGATGATTACTAAATATAACAAATTAAATATGGATAATTTTATAAAAGTATCAAATAAATTATATTGTGTTTCCTCAGTTTTGAGTATTCCACTTGGGGTTTTTTATAAAATGACATTTTAAACTCGAAACACTCACTTTTAGTCATATTAGTCACATCATGTGTGGGTTTTATGTGGGAATGATTCCTAAATGTCAGTAATTAATTGTAGACCATTTTAAAAAATTATAAAGACAATCCAAGAATATTTTCTTTGTTTTCAGTGAGTGACACGTTTTTAACTAAAATGTCAATTTCCAATTGATAACGGAAACTCTCAGTCGCACTAGGAATATATTGTATCATATTGAGGTGTATATGATTATTACATTTCAAAAATGACATATAATTTTTTTTTTCATAAAGTATAAAAAAAATTCGAATACCTTTTCTCAGTTTTGGGTATGTTATTTTTGTCTGTTACTAAAATTAATGTCAATTTTAAATAAAAAGAAGGAATCCGAGTCATAATAGTTACACTATGCGTCAGATTAAGGTTTTTATGATTCTTAAATGTCCTAAATGACATAGGGATCATTTTAATAAAGTATAAAAAAAAATTCAAATGTATTTCCTCGGTTTTGAGTATGCCACTTTTGTTTTTTAATAAAATTTCATTTTAAACATGAAACACATAAATTGAGTCATACCTGTCAAATATTGTGCGAGTTTAATGCAAGATTTATTCCTAAATGTCAAAAATGAATTATGAATCATTTTACTAAATTATCAAGAAAATATAAGGAGGGTTTCTCGTTTTTCATTGTGTCTCACTTTTTGAACTGCAATGTCAATTTAAAAATGATAATAGACACTTTAAGTCATACTGGGAACATTTTGTATCAGATTGAGGTTCTTATGATTCATAAACTTCAAAAATAACTTATAGATCATTTTCATAAAGTTTCAAAGCAATCTGTATGCATTTTCTTGGTTTTAAGTATGTCTGTTTTATTTTTTTCTTCTAAAATTAATATCAATTTTAAATAAAAAATGCACTTGGATTAATACTAGTCAAACTGTGCATCATATTTAGGTGAAGATGATTTCTAACCATCATAAATGACTTATGTATCATTTTTCTAATGCATTATAACAATCATAATTTCTTTCCTCAATTTTGAGAATGCTACTTGTGTTTTTTAATAAAATGTCATTTTAATCTATAAGCACAATCATTGACTAATACTGGTCACATTTTGTGTGGGTTTTATGTGAGACATATTCCTACACATCCCAAATTAATTAATAATAATTTATAAAATTATAAGGAAAATCTGAGCATGTTTTCTTATTTTTTAGTGAGTGACACTTTATAAACTAAAATGTCTATTTTATACTGATAACATACATTTTGAGTCATACCAAGTGCATCATGTTTTGGATTGAAGTGTGGAAGATTCATACCCATAAAAAATAATGTATGGATCTTTTTTTAATGTATAAAACAATATAAATGTGTTTTTGGGGTATCAGTTTGTTAGTTTTCCTTTTTATTAAAATTAATGTCAATTATGAAATAGAAAGACACACTATGAGCCATATCAGTCACACCATGCATTAGATTGAGGTGAGAATGAGTCATAAACATACCAAATGACTTATTTAATTTTTTAATTAAGTATCAAAATAATAAGAATGTGTTTTATTGGTTTTGAGTACACCACTTATATTTTTTTACTAAAATGTTATTTTAAACTCTAAACACACACTTTGAGTCATACAGGTAAAATAGTGTGTAAGTTTGATGCAAGAATGATTACTACATTTCAAAAATATATTACGAGTCATTTTCCAAAATTATCAATACAATATCCATTTTTTTATTTTTCATTGAGTAAGAGTTTTTGTATTAAAATGTAAACTTTAAATTGACAACAAACACTTTGAGTCGTACAAGGAACATCATATATCAGATTGAGGTGAGCTTGATTTCTACATGTACCAAATAAATTATAGATAATTTTCCTAATGTATTAAAAAAATATTAATGTGTTTTCTCAATTTTGAGTATATCAGTTTTTTTTACTAAAATTAATGTCAATTTTAAATAAAAAGATGCACTTGGAGTAATATTGGTCACAACATGCGTCAGATTGTAGTGTGGCTGATTCTTTCACATCCAAAATTTCTTATGTATTGTTTTACTAAAGGTAAAAAACAATAATAATGCATTTCCTTGGTTTTCAGTATGCCAATTGTGTTTTTTTCTTCTAAAATGCCATTTTAAACTAGAAACATGAACTTAGAGCCATACTAGTAACATCATGTTCCAGTTTGATGTGAAACTAATTATATAAATAAAAAATGACATTATGAATTATTTTACTAAATTATGAAGAAAATTTGAGTGTAGGTTTTTTGTTTATTAGTTATTGAATTTTTTTTACATAAAGGAAAATTTTAAACTGATAACATACACTTCGAATCATAATGATCACATCACGTATCTGATTGACATGTGGTTGATTCCTACATGTCACAAATGCCTTATTGATTTTTTATTCTTAAAGTATCAAAAAAATCTTAAATTTTTTTATTATGAAAAAAAATCAACCTATATAATAAAAATATTCTTATATTAGTAATACTATAAATAAATAAAGTAAAAATATATATGAAACAATAGAATAAAAAAATTTCAATTTTAAATTTAAACCACACAATTTTAGTGATACTAAGTAAACCATGTATTTAATTGAGGTATTGTTGATTCCACTATTTCTTTCTATCCTATAGGGAATTCAATACTCTGGGTCGTTTAAAAATATTAAAGTTTGATAAATTATAGTGTTGAATTAATTAGAGAATAAAAAGAAAATTTCATCATCATGTGTGAATCATCATTATTGGGTGCATGGTCATAGTATATAAGTGAATCATCCTGGTTGATGAAGTAATTTATTCCTATATAACATTAAATATTAGTGTAAACCTATCATAATTTATTGATTTAACTAAAATTAATAATTACATATGAGTTTTTATGGAACATATTAAAATCATTATTACCCTTTCACCATCATAGAGGGTAAAAAATCTGTGATAAACCATTTACCTTATTTAATGGAAAAAACCTTAGTTTGACCAATTATGTATTTCCATAAGACACTAAACTCCATTATATATTTTTTACCCCTTTTTGAATATATTAAAAATCAGTATATCCCTTTATGGAATCCAAATTACACTGAAATCTAGTGCATCAATTAAGTCTTATTGGATTATGCTAAATTAGTACATCCTTTTCAATATTTTGGGTGATGAAAAACTCAAATATAACATTATAATTATTATTTCATAAAATGATAATATACATATTCTCATGTACTTTTTATTGAGAATGATGATGATTTTTTATTAATTATCTTATGAATATGAATATTTTACAAAATTAATTTACACATGCATAATGAATGCTACTTGTATTAATTTCACAAGATTTTTCAATATTATATCATGAATCTAATTGGTTATTGGATATCCTAAATAATTACACCACCCACTAATGTGAAACCACTGTACAATTATTTTATGAAAATCTATGATTTTTTCGATGAAATTTTGTGTTTATTTATTTTTTAGAGGTTTTGGATCAAGCTAATAGATTCTTTTTTAAAGGGGACTTTTTAGGATTTCTGGTGATTCATAATTTCATTTGAATTATGATTTTCCTTTTTAGGGACTTTTTAACAAAGTAGTTTCTTTTAATTTTATTTCATGTTTCTTTTGACATCATCCCTCCTCGATGAACATGATCTCTCAATGATGGATATACTATAATAGTTATCTCATACCCATGTTGTCCTTGGGGGTTAATTAGACACATATATATTCAAAAAACTTATTTGGATGATATAAATGTTTGATGATTGTATTGGTGTTTTATGTCTCTCATGTGACTTTTGTCTCCACTACTAATACCCTTTCTTTGTAGTGTTGAGAATTCATGGGCAAGCAACTAAATCTGTTTTTTGTTCAGTTTATTCTTAGTGATGGGTTTATTTTACACTTTATTAATATTTTATAGTATGTGGAATGTGATAATCAAAATTGTATCCAATGATAATTAGTTTGAAAAAACATGTTTTATTTTGTTTTTTATATAAAAGTATCCCTCTTCTTAAATTCATGTATAAAATCACTTAAACAAGTGGTGGAAAAAAATCAATAATCCAACTTAAACATTTTCACAATTTCTCATATCTTAAGTGACAATTGTTTTTTTCACTTTTAAACAATTATTATCAAATAAAACAATGTAATTATCCTCATTCTACTCCATTTACCAACAATTTTTTTATTTTCAGGCTAGTGATTCATCTACTCCTCTGCCTCTATATCTGCATCAGTCTCCAACTCTATCTCCTCCTTCACCTCATTCTATAACTTTGACTTTTCCTCTACTTCTCCCTCCTCGTTCACCTACTCCTCCTCCTACACCCCCAACTTTTCCCAAAAATTTTATTGGTTGCAGGTCAGTTCTTCTAATCAAATTGATTTCCTCCATTATACATATCCTTGAAAAAAGATCAACAAAAAACATAATAATTATTACACTAATTATTCACAACCAAAATTTATTTGTAAGGTCATGTATGATACTATATCATAAGAAAATTAGGTAATCACTAAAATTTGTTGTCAGTAAACATTCTGACAACATGTATGCATACCACTCATCTCTAAACTAATTTAATTCTTCTTTTGAGTATGATGGTCATAAAAAATCATGTTATTACTGAGAAAATACATACACACAAATGTTTAAGAAATATATTTAATGAAATTTTAATTACCTTAAGAAATTACATGTTGGGGGATGATGGTTTTTCAAATCTTTATGATATATCTCATAAACATTCAAATATAATATCAACTATTTATGCCATTATATTTCTTCAAACATAGAAGAAACACTGAACAAAATAAGTAAATTATTTGGAAATATGTTTTTATGGTTAAATATCTCTATATATACCATAATATGTTTCCAATTATAGTAATCCACAAGTTTTATCTCTTCATACACTGAATTCATGACACGACATGGCCTCTATTTAGCGACTATCCTATAATAAAAAACCCCTGCAAAAACCTATAATGAGACATAATTTGATGTTTATCTATAAAATTTTGATTTCAATGTATTAAAAATTCACAATACACTTCATGTGTGGTCATTTTTTTGATATCCATGGATTGGATCTAAAAATAAGTATTTGGGGGTATCTAGATCGATAGTGATCAGTATCTAGTGCTTCTTAAAAAAACAAAAACAAATTAGTAATAAAAAAATAAAAATAAATTTTATGTGATTAGACTGTATAGTTTTACATTTTCATTATAGGCATCAATAAAATTTTTATTATCTGGTATTTTTTTCTCAAATGATTCTATTAATTCATCTATTTTTTTCTCAATTTATTCCTTATCCAAATTAACTTTTAAGTAGAACTAACACGTGGGTTATTGATTCCAAATCGCGATTCATGGGATTTTCCCTTTATATAGTAGTAATATAAACACCTATAGAAAATAATAATTTTTATTATATTTAATAAAAAAATTATCTCACTATTTGGATGGATGTATTATGAAAATGTGACTTATGTATGTATTCCAAATTGATATTCCCATCCATTCAGGATTTAGAATCACATTTATAGTCTCAAGACCAATTATGCATGTCATAAAAGATCCATATATTTCCTTTTCCAATGGAATGTAAGACATATATACATATTTAAATGTGGTCTCTGCCTGGAGTTATAATGATAATAAATGTTTTTACGGAATTGGAAGGGGGTGGTACTCTTACAAGGTCATTTTGATTTCATGGAAAATTCCTTATATTGTATTGATCTGACCTTTTTTTTCTCCGTAAATTTATCCATTTTAAATATCATACCTCATTTCATTTTTTTCATCAAGTTTTATAAGGTTTTCCTATGAAAAAATTTATTAAATACATACCACATGTATCTTTATAAGATTATATGGCCATAATATGAATGTTTCAATAGCATCACAGGTCATTTTAATATTTAGATCATCAATTGGAAGAGGAAAATCAGCAGTCAGCTCATGAGATTTCACAATACCAACTTTCATGTTATTTTTTAGGAGTTATTTTAGGTGTATCATGTCTCCAGGGATATTATACACTCACTAATACAAAATTCGGTTAATCCAGTGATAAAGCTTCAACTCCACTAGATTAAAGTGCTGTTAAAGGGGTCCCTTTATCAGCACTTGTAAAAAATTGTTGATAAATCCCCTATCAATGCTAGTAAAAAATTACTGATAAAGGGGGGAGTTTATCAGTGCTTGTAAAAAACTAATATCACGGGGGATTTATCAGCACTTTTTAGAAGCACTGATAAAGACCCCCATTTATCATCACATTTTCAGTAGCATTAATACAGAGTTTATTTTAAAAAAAGTATTTCATTGAAAATAATATAGTATTATTTAAATATAAATACATTTATATAAATAAAATTTATTTTCTTATATATGTTTTATATAAGTATAAAAAGGCATTTACAATTAATATATAATATATTTAGAGAAAATTACTTATAAAATAATTTTAAAAAATATGATTAATTAATAATTTTATTATTATTAGGTAGTATTATTAATTTAATATAATTTTAAAGATAAAAAAATAAAAAAATTAATTAATAATAAAAAATAAGTTGAAAACCTATCTTGAACTTCAAACAACCATTTTTTTTGATCTGGGTGTCCGTTTGGGCTCTACCACATAGCATATCATATCTTGTGACAAGATCTATGCCATAGTGACCCGAGGGAAACCCTGGTGGCATTTATTATGGCTAAAAGACCCAATAGTCCTCCAAACTTGAATTATTAGTCTAGGTACCCTAATATTTTAACATTCTATGAAATTCAAGCCTCGTTTAATAGGGTCTTTTTTCCCGTTTTTAATGGGGACTGAATTTATTCATCACGATGACATGAATATTGTAATTATTGTTTTTAAATTTTATCATTTCTCATAATGTAGTTTTATTTTTAATTAAATATACACATATTTTTTATATTTCATTATAATAAATCACTCTTTTAAATAAATATACCAACAAATTTATATAATAATTTATTTATAAATATGTAAAATAAATATTTTTTATAAATTTTATTTAATGAAAAATATTTACCATTTTATTTACCTTATATAAATAAAATAATATTTATATATATACCTATAAAATTAATGTTTATATATAAACATGTGTGTGTCAATAATTAACAAATATATATGTATTTTTATATTCTAATATATGTAAATAAATATATATTTTAAAAAACTATTTAAAATACTATAAAACCATTTTGTACATTATAAAAATATATTAATAATCTTCATATATACATATATGTGTGTATTGATAAACAAATATATATTCATATTATATTATAGTATAGGTAAATGAATATAATATATAATATATTTAAATAAATATAAGTATATATATATCACACATGTATATTTTATAAATGCATATAAATTTTTTTTATATAAATATATGAATATATATATATATAAATATATAAACAAAAATATCATTAAACAGACAAAAAACAATACAGTGCATTGGTAAAGGTGTTCCATATTCAAATGAAAGGTGAAGGTTTTGAATCCAGGTGGGTGCATGAGGTTAGAAATTAACAAAGTGTTGATAAAATTTGTGGTGAGGTGAAAAGCGTTAATAGGGGGTGTTATTAAAGGTGTTGTTGAAGAGATGATAAAAGGGTTTGGGCTCACAGAGGTATGAAAAAAATATAAATTTACCAACTTTAACATCATGACCCTTAATAGCACTAAAAATAGTTGTTAAACACCCCCTTTAATAGCGCTAAAAAATCTCTATTAGAGGCTCCATTTAACAACACTTTTTTGTGAGGGATGTTAAAGCCAACCTTTTAATAGTTCATGTGTAAATAGGGAATTATAATAATAGATAAATTCCATTTACTAGTTATTTTAAAACCCAAATCTATATTAGTGACCGTACCCCTCACAACAAGGAAGTGCATGGGCATTGAAAAATACAAATCACATACAACTCTACCACGTAGAATATTAGTAAAATAAATCTATTACAGGTTGTTTGATTGACATTTTGGAGTAGCAATACTAATAAAATTGATTAACTTGGGTAAAGTATGTGGTTGGGGGGAATAAATAGGCTTGAAGATAGTGGGGTTATTTAGTTCATGTGCAGATCTTTATTCCACTACAAGTTCACTTTAATGCTTTCTCATACATTAGTTTTCCAAACCAAATGGAAAAATAATATCATTTAGTGAGTCTATTTGTGTATGAAATCGTCTCACCATATTATATGTATCTTCAAGTAGTTTTATCTTCTCAAAATATGTTTCAGGAGACACTCCAAAACGAAATCCTCTAATGTGACTATATTGTTCTGGGGGCTTCAAATCTATATAAAGCAGTTTTTGTTTTGGTATGACCACTTCCAATTCTTGTTTATAAATCATATAAAAAAATATGAACATAAATATATATTTTCATTTTATACAATTATAAATAACGATTAATTACAATTATGGAATACTTACGCATGTTTCCCTTACTATTTTTGTGCTTTAATCAACTAGTTTACCCTTCTATTTATGAGAGCCTATGTACATAGCACATGACATTGGATGGAAGTGGATTTGGGTTTTGATTCATCAATCTATATATATATAAATAATCATATGTTGTTTCATATCACATAAAACATTTATTGTTGATTTAAAATACACACTAATTGATTCTCAAGTGAGGTGTACCACATCCTTGATTTGTGATAGAGTTATATTGGTTTTGATGAACATTTTTTATATTCATCACTCTACTTTTATTTCATAAATTAAAAATTCTGAATCAAAATCAATACAATAAATATTTTCAAATAATATTTTATTGACTGCATTGAATCTGAAACGATTTCTCATTTTGACGATTTATGAAAGTAGTCAATTTTTCCTACTTTATAATTTGTAAATAACTGAATGGTGGGTGGGGATTCACTTTCCCTTCAGTATCACTAATATTTAATTTCATATGACGAGTCTCTAAGCCTCTATGTGATTTTACAGTGGCCATTAAGACGAATTTATTTTGGAAATATACTATAATAAATGAACTCTTAAAATAATAATGAAAAATAAATAAATGTTTCATGATATTTTTTTTTGTAAAATAATAAAATTATATCACAACATTATAGTTATATCTTTTGAAATTATTTCCATCATTACAGGTTGGACGTGGAACCTTTAATCAATATCAATTGGCACATTCATCCTCATTGTGACAAAAATATAAATAATGAACATTGACTTGTTGGGGTTAATAGGTTGTCTGCATTGAGTCCAACAGACCTTATATTTTACAACCTGACTTATTGACTTGGTAATTTCATTCAACATTGTGATGTTGCATAGTTATTCTTTTTTTCTTCAACATGATGTTGATCCCTTAATAATTTAGTCGTTTCATCATGAATGGTATGTTCTTCCTCGAGATTGGTAACATCATCATGAGAAGAAGGCATAATATTCATTAGTAGTTAAAAATTTAATTTTTGTTGAATAAAATCAATATAAACACAGATAAATGATTTGAGAAGGGTTGCATGCACTCTCTATTGAAAATTTTATGAACTCTGTAACTCTATCATTGTACTATTTTGTTAATAGATTAGTGTGAATCCAATTTGATGGAAATGGGTAATTTATTTTAAGAAAAAAATTTATCCACTATGTAAGGTGTTATGCACTAAGTTCATCCAATGGTGAAATTTATTGAACAATTTCATCATCGGAAAATTCATTTATAGAACAATTGTTATTCCATTTTATTAATTGAGAATTATCCTCCTTCTCTTCTAGCCATTAACATATGCTTATGAAACTACTATGAGTTGTAGTCATCCCATATGGAGTATCGGTGATCATTTTGGATGAATACTACTCAGAGTAGTTCAATAAACATATAATATATGAGAGATGAGTTCAAGAAACAAAAAAAATATTAATTGTTTAGGAGATGAAGCTGGTGAGGATGGTAGGTGTCTCGTTAAAACTATTTAAATTACCACATATTAATTTAAAATTTCAAGCCTCATGTCAAAGTTCTAAACTTTATATGACACTACTAGGAGAACATCAACTCATCCCCATTGAGATTCACTGACTCTAATATATATTATTAGATATTTTACATCACTTGTATCTGAAATATAAGATCTATGTATCCATTAAGGTTCATGTGTAGTGTGTGAGTATAAAAATAAACATGTAAATACTAACAGGGCCCCTAAAATATAAAAAATGAAAATATTTGAGTATATGTTAAATGTATTAACACTCAAAATACACATGTAAGTCAATTCATTGTGTACTAACGAGGGCACCGTGACAATAAAATGTATTGACTTCATTTTATATTAGTGAATTATTCTAATCATACCATATGTGTATACCATGGTTGTTCTATGAAATTCAAATCATTTAACTAATAAGAAGTAAACATTTGAATCATAGGAGGAGAAAAAATTATTTACCCCCCTCTGGAAATAACCTCATCATAGGTACTATGAGAATCTGCCTCAAACCCCTAACATCCAATACTATCCAGCAGGGATATCCATCACAAGTAATTATTGCATCAAAATAATGAAATGGGTATAACATAGAATTTTTTTAGAATGTTCATTTGAAATATGGGGAAGAATAAACATAACTGGTTCTCTTCAGAAAGAATCATATAATGGGTTCCCCAATACATTAGTTAAACGTAACTTCTGAAAACCCATAATGAAGAACAAACAACAACACAAATGGAACATCACCCTCACCCTAGGACTCAATGAACCACTAACATGTCTATAGTAAATCACATTCTAACATACTATACCTATCCTTTAGATAATACCCTCCTTATTCTAATATACTATAAAATAATTTTCATCACATCCACATAAGTATTTCTTATAGAAAAATATTATAATCATACATTAAGAGGTATATTAAAAATTATTTCAAATAATATCAAGAGATTATTTAATGAAATTATTATAATAAATGAATTATCCAAATTTAACAAAAAAATTTAGTTACATATTACATTTAATTAAATATTTTTTAAAAAATTACTCTATAGATAAAATTATAAGAGAATTAAATTAAATACAATAGTTAAAAAATTAGTAAAAAATGTATAAAAAGATAAAAATGAAGACTTATAATATAAAATTAGCATAATTTTCCATTTCCGAATTATCTAATGCATAGAAAAAAATTATTTATAAATGTGTATTGGTTAATTTTATAATATAATGATTATTAAAATTGTATTTGTGTATGATTATAGTAAAATAATTTGAGGAATATATTTATCCTATATATATATTATGAACCCTTTAATCTAGAATATAAAATATCATATATATATATAAACTATAATAATTATGGTATCATAGACATCAAATTCCTTAATAATGTAATAAAACATGATAATCACATAAATATTTATATTATAGAATCTGTAATACATAATAATTTATCATGATTCTATATAACCCTTGTTTTCTCAAATATAACACAATTAAAACCACTCACTGTAACACCCCAAGATTTTATGAGAATTATTATTTTTAATTTATTTGATGTCTTATGTTGTATGCTACACCAAGATTATCTTGTACTATATGCAACACCGCATTATCTTGCAGTATACTCAACACTATTCTAGGATCGCGTTACACACAATTTTAAGTTCGTTTGATATAAGTTATTCTATGAAACATTGAGTGTATATATATATATATATTCAATGTATAAATGAAATATGGTTGGATTATGTTATACAAAACAACAAAGGATTATTGCACTACATGCAACCCTGACTTGGCTTGCATTACATGCAATCACGACCTTCCTCGATAGCTTGTGTTGTACGCAATACCAGGTTTTACTAAACAATTATATATTGTTATAATATTATTATGGACTAGAAATTATGAATAGTATTAACTAAATTTTGAATATTATAAAATTATTATTCATCGTACACATTTTCTAGAACATGGTATGAGAACAAAATAATTTTTTCAGGTAAAATAAGTATTTTTCAAAAAATGCAGTTTTGCCACCTTTTGATGGCGCACACACTTTAAATCTAGTTTTTCACATGTTTATTAGTTAAATTTGTCAAAATAAAATTCTTCTTTAGAATCAGGACATATAAATTTACTTTGGATAAATTTTTCATATTATTATGATAACTTTCATATTTTAAGGAATAGTAAAAACACGCTATATTTGAATTAAAAACAACTTTTTTCATCGTAATAATTTATATGGTCAAATTATAATATTGAATGGTTTTAATGTATAAATAGAATATATTTTTATCATTTAATATAATTTATATCATTATCATTGATTTTACAGTGAATTCATAGGTAAAATCACTTCAATCTTTTGCTATGTTTTAACATTTAAAACTCGTTTTCTTAACAACGGGATTAATTTTAAATTAATTTCATCAACTTATGTGATTTTAATTTGAAAAAATAGATTCTATATTTGGAATAATTAGGTCCAAATTATGTTAATAGGCTACTTTTTATTTTTGGGAACTATGAATAGTAACTACGATAAATTTTATTTACCATAGTTAAAGGTAAATCAGGTAATTAATGGTAAAAATGAGATTGTAAAATTACCCTAACACTTTCCAAAATTATATTGGATGAATAAAGTCGACCCATATCACCTAAGGGTCGTAATAAACTCATTTCATGGACCTTTGACCATGAAAATGATATAATTATTATTAAAACCAAAGAAAGTGAAAATATGTCACTCTCTTAAATCTTATAAGTGTAATAATTTTAATTTAGTGACAAACTTCATAAAAATTCGGATATAAATAGTCTCCAGAAATCTAATTAAAGTATCTACATCATATAAATTTATTTACAATTTTTAGAGATTAAATAATTATCTTTAATTATGACACAATAGTGATGTTGAAATTATTTTATTGATTGAAATATCAAATAAATGATTTTAAAATTAATAAAATAAATATTATATGAACTATTTAATGTTCTCCACTAATTTTATAGATAAATATGACATGTTATGAATCTATTAAATTTTTTTGTTTGAACATATTTGCTGTATATATCTTATTTAAATTCAAATAAATGAATAGTGTCAAAATTGACACTATTGTTATTTTATAAAAATAACATACTATAAAATTGTTTAAAAATCAAAAAAATATTTAAAAATTATAAATTTAAATTTATATGGTCTAAAATGTTATTAATTATCCAATTATTTACAATTAACAACACATAAGTAATTATTTACAGTAATTTAAAATTTAGAATGTTTTTACCACAAATAAAATTAAATAGATTAAATAAGGATAAATCAAGTTGATAATGTTTAAAATAAATTCATAAAATGTCTACATTTTATTTGTTGATTATATTACAACCCTATATCATCTAATATTCTGATTTGAGTCATTTTGGAGGTTTTTATGTGGGGTTTGAATTTATTATAAATTAATATTTTTTAGATTTCCAAAGGTGCCCCTCTCCTTCCTTATAAAAGGGCACCTCATCCCTCTCCCACTCACACCATTTTGAGCCTTAAATATCGGCCAAAATCTGACCATTTCCCTTCTCAAATTCTCTAGAAACATACTAGAGGTCCTTTTATTCTTCAAATAAAAATTTTAGTGCCCTAAGAGGAGGTTTCAAAGAGGTGTGTCGAAGAAGAGGTACTATCCGTTACCGATTCTCTCAAATTTATTTCTTCTTCTACTTCCTATTATTTAGTTGTTTCATTATGAAGTAATAACATAAGTATCACTCAAATACTGATATGTTATTATAAATATGAAACAACCCTATTTCACTTTCTATCCATTCTACGTAAAACGAAATCACCACGCGTGCGTACGTACGAAATACCGTCTCCACGCCGTGGTGTAATATGTTTTCCACCACCACCTTACTTGGATGGGTATAATGGTGTAAAGAATAACTATATATGATTATTGTAAAGTGATATTGATTCATAAATATTATAAATACACTTCAATTCAATTCCATGATCATGGGAATTATATAATCGCTCGTGTGTACGTACGGATTACCGTCTCCACGACGCGATGAGATTCATTCTCCATGTTAACCATTCATGAATGATTATAAAGTATATATAATGAAAAATAATGAAATATATGACATAATAATGCTACTGGATTTATGTACATATATATTTATGTCATCTACTTAATTCCATTCAAGTCAATAAGGAAAGGAAAACAGCGTTCATGCGTACGTACAGCCTACCGTCTCCATGAACGATGTGTTTCATTTCATTTATCTATCTATTATATATATATATACTGAATATATATGATATATAAATAAGGATTTAAATTTTGGAATTAATTAAATCATGATATAAGTAATAATAATATCAACGACAACAAGTCCAAACACGTACGATAAATAAAACGATTTTACCCAAAACACTACTTTAACATGGAATTTACAAAAGAACGAGTAATATAAAGTCATAAGTGAACCATATATGATATCATAACAATTAATATGATTCTTTAATAAGTAAATGAAATTATTTAAATAATTATACAGGAGGTTCGAAGACGTACGAAGCATATCAGACCTAAGGTAAGGGATAACTTTGCCAATCTCATTTTTGTCTGAGATTGTTTATTCATAAGTATTTACTGGGGTTACATTTATCATCCAAGTCCATGTTTTGTAAAAATGTTTTCAGGTATATTTAAAGTCCTTTTTAACCATTTTTGACTTTTACCACATGGTATGTAAAGAATCTTTTTTTGTTTACCATATGTGGTACTTTTTGACTTTTCCAGCAAAAGTACGAGGATAATGTTTTTTTAACTTATATGGCATGAAGGGATTTTCACAATTTCATAATGCCTTATTTTCATGAAGCTTACTATACACTATTTCATGATTATTTTCAATAAAATCATTTTCTTTTAAAATTGTGTGGCATTTTGTGTAAAGAAAATTATTTTGAAGAAGAACGAATATTTTCCTCAAGAATTTATTTCAAGTGTTTTATCAAAACTATTTTACATATAAGATGACATTATTTAGTATATTTATGTTTCAAGTATAATGTCTCTATGGTTTTATTTTTCTTATGATGAAATGATATCCATTTGTTTTACATGGATTATGTTATGATGGGATGATGTTTATGAAACTCATTTTATTCTTTGGGTTATGATGAATGATTTATGTTTATATTGTGGCACAAGTAAGAATGATTTCATTATGAGATGGGTGGGACCTATATCTCCCTACAATTCATTAGGTATAGATTTATATCTAATGATATAGACATGGCTGGAACGACAAGTAAATCTGGTTCAGAAATACAGGGCTGGAACGACAAGTAAAACCCGGTTCAGTAATGGACTTTGTCCACTATTATGGTCTTGGAAGCAATGCCTTGGATACTATGGAAATCATATCAAGTGATTAATGGTTTTCCACAATTACATGTTTTATTCCAATTCTATTTTATCATGATTGATGTTCCATTATGATCTATGTCTTATGTACTTCTATATTTTATGTCATTACTCAAGATTTTGATGTTTAAACATTATGTTCATGTTTTTAAGTTAAAATGTATATGGTTTGTTTTATTTTCTCCATGCTTACCCTTACTGAGAATTTGATCTCACCCTTTATATGTTTTCTTTTCCCCAAGATATAAATA
Organism: Viscum album; assembly: GCA_963277665.1. Lineage (NCBI taxonomy): Eukaryota > Viridiplantae > Streptophyta > Magnoliopsida > Santalales > Viscaceae > Viscum > Viscum album. The sequence continues at coordinate 933,929,297 of OY728141.1, forward strand.
AAGGTTTTAGGTAAGAAACCAAATGGGGAAGATCTTTATGGGAGATGTTGAAGATCTTTCACCAAGATTAGAAGATTATGTTCTGAGTTTCCAAAGATACTAAACTATTACGGTCCTTTGGTGTCTATTTTTTTTATGTATTAAGTATTCCGAAAAAGTAATGTAATGTCTATGTACGTCAAGATTTGGGTCTCTACAGTTGATATCAGATGAAAGGTTTAGTCAACCTTTGGAAACTAGGATGCAAAAACATTAGTGAGATCCCTAGTGATATTTCTAAGGTATGTATAGGGATATCCCTAATGTTAAGTATAAGTATAGGTTATAGTCCTAGAATTACGGTAATGATCATAGAATTAAACCTAAGATGTTAGATATTTAATGTACTCCCCCTTTATTATGTTGTTTTCCTAGCATGATTTTTGCCTCTCACACTATTCTTTTTGGGTTTTAGACGATGTCTGGAACCCGAAGGAACCGTGTTGATCAATGTACTGGACAACGCAATGATTTTCCTCCTGAACAAACCAATGTTAGTGCAAAATCTTATTGCTATACTTACACAATCTATGAATCATTCTGGACTTCTAAATGATCATATAAGGGAACAATATTTTATTGAGTCCTTCATGAGGCAACATCCACCTTCTTTCAGTGGGTCTTCTAATCCACTTGTTGCTGAACAACAGATCACTACCATTGAAAAGATATTTTCCATACTTCGCTGTTCAGAGCATGAAACATTCATTTTGGCTTTTTACCGTTTAGAAGGTGAAGCATACCATTGGTGGACTCTAATTAAGAATACAAGGCCCCAAGATGAAATTGAATCCATGTAATGGGATGAGTTCAAGAACTTATTTTTCAATAATTACTTCCCTCTTATTCTTCGAACAAAGATGTAAAAATGAGTTCCTTGAGCTTAAGAAAAAGGATGATGAATCTGTTGGTATATACTAAGAAAATTTTACAAGGCTTGCAATGTATGCATCTGGCTTTATCATCAAACCTGAAAGTAAAGTTGATCGATTCTTTAGTGGCTTAAAACCAAGTCTTCAAAGGGAATTAGCTATAAGAGACTTCATTATCTATGAAGAAATTGTGCATTGTGCTATCAGGGTAGAACTGGAAGTTGGTGTTACATATCTATCTCATGGTTTTGACAAGAAACAAAAGATGGAGTTCAAGGAGAAATCTCAGAAAAATGGTGAAAAGAAGATGAATGCTTCTTTATGATAAAATTGTGGAAAGAATCATGGTGGAGATTTCTTAAAAGGTACTAGAAAATGTTTTAAGTGTGGAAAAGAAGGTCATCAAGCAGTTGAGTGTCAATGTAATGGGAAAAAGGTAGCTAATGATGTGAATAGAGAAAAGACTACAGAGAACGCTAAACCAACACTTTAATGCTTCAAGTGATAGGAAATAGGGAATTATGCTAATCAATTCCCTAATCCAAGGGTTAATGATGATCGGCGTGAGAAACCTTTTAAGGAAAAGGATAAATGAAAGTCACATGCGATCACTATTTGTGATGTTGAGTATGAAAATGATGTTGTGTTATGATTAAGTGTTTATGTAATGGGATTTCAAAATAGTATCATGGAATATCATTTATGGTATCGTGGAATTTTTGAATATCTGTGTATTAGTTTTCAATAATTATATGGTACCGGTAACCATGGAGAGTGATTGAAATATTTTTGGAAAGAAGATAAAATGTGCATAATGAAGGGATAATGAGAAAATAATATGTATGATAGTATTCATGAGCTCATGACTGATATAAGGACAAAGTGATGTCATGGTTTGAGCATATCGAATTTTTGGAATTTTGGTATGTGGAAAGAGTTACCTTTTGACAGCATTGATGTTTTCACTAAGGTTCTATGGTAATTTATGTTTCAATAGAATACATGATTAAGGTATTCACATGTTCGTAATGTGTCCAAAAAGATATATCTTATGATATATGGGGATAAATGATGGTATTCACATGCTTGTTATATGACCATTATAGTAATCATACTCTTTATACTATGAGTTTAGATAGATCTATTATGGGAAGTCTAAAGATTGGAATGGATTATGTTGGACATCAGATAGTATTGTTTAAGGCTAGAACTTTTTTTGATATTATTTCTGTAATTTTATAATAGTGTAGTTTTAGAAAAAGGACAATCCATAGGACGGGTGACAACCCGTAGCGTCGGAAAAGGTTGTGGGAATCGAACCCACAACCAAAGTGCGACATGACTTTATCACCTAACACTAGCCTACAGGAAGTCCTTGGTTAGTATAAACTAGTTTTATTTTATTAAGAGGTATGACAGATGACGTATAAGTTCATTTTTGGAATCATATACGATTAACCTCACCATAGATGGACATATGTATATTTGATAACTTTTTCTAACCTTTTGTTTGAAACAGATGGAATGACCCATCAGTCTATCACATGATCTGCTAACACTTAACGAATAACAAATTCAACTTCATTTCTTTAAGAGATGAATTGTAAATTGTTCAAGGCACGAACAATAGTGAGATTGTAACAAAACAATGTAATTATTTCTTTTAATTCATCCACTTTAGGGAAATGATCTTGAAAACCAAAAATGTTGTCCTAGTGCCCTCAAATCCAATGAATTAGATGATACGTTAGATCATCACAAATTTAGGGATTTGTGATTGTTGTCTTTTTCATAGCCATGTCCTCTACCACTCTTCATCAGAACACGATGGTTAGATTTTTCCTCCATATCCATATTTTCACCTATGTTCTTCAATGTGGAAACCCAGTGATGAGTTAATTTGGGTAACTGTTATGTTTCTTACTTTACTTTTTAAAATTAGGTTTTGGTATTCATTTTTATGATGTGGGTTTCTATGAAAGATACTTTGAAGTAGAAAACCATTTATAACCCCGACGAATTTCGAGGGAGAAATTCATTTTAAGGGGGGTAGAATGTAACACCCATAGATTTTATGAGAAGTATTCTTTTTAATTTATTTGATGTCTTGTGTTGTATGCTACACCAAGATTATCTTGCACTATATGCCACACTGTATTATCTTGTAGTATACACAACACTATTCTTGATCGCGTTACACACAATTTCAAGTTCGTTTGATAGAAGTTATTCTACGCAACATTGAGTGTATATATATATATATATATTAAATGTTTAATGAAATATGGTTGGATTCTGTTATACACAACAACAAATAAGTATTTCACTACACTTAACCCGGATTTGGCTTGCATTACACGCAATCACGACCTTCCTCGATAGCGTGTGTTGTACGCAATACTAGGTTTCACTAAACAATGATATATTGTTATAATATTATTATGGACTAGGAGTTATTAATAGTATTAACTACATTTTGAATATTATAACATTATTATTCATCTTACACATTTTCTAGAACATGGTATGAGGACAAAATAAAATTTTCAGGTAAAATAAGTATTTTTCAAAAAATGAAGTTTTGTCGCCTTTTGATGGCACACCCACATTAAATATCGGTTTTGACATTTTTATAAGTTCTATTTCTCAAAATAAAATTCTTATTTTGAATTAGGACATAAAAATTTACTTTGGATAAAATTTTCATATTATTCTGATAACTTTCATATTTTAATGAATAGTAGAAACACGCTATATTTGAATTAAAAACAACTTTTTTCATCATAAAAATTTTTATTGTTAAATTATAATATTAAATGGTTTTAAAGTATAAATAGAATATATTTTTACCATTTAATATAATTTATGTCATTAGCATTTATTTTACATTGAATTCATAGGTAAAATCAATTCAATCTTTTGCAATGTTTTAACTTTTAAAACTCATTTTCTTAACAACGAGATTAATTTTAAATTAATTTATGAAAATTATCTGATTTTAATTTGGAAAAATGGATTCCATATTTGGAATCAGTAGGTCCAGATTATGTTGATAGGCTACTTTTTATTTTTGGGCACTATGAATAGTAACTACGGTAAATTTTATTTACCATAGTTAAAAGTAAATCGGGTAATTAATGGTAAAAATAAGATTGTAATATTACCCTAACACTTTCCAAAATTATATTGGATGAATAAAATTAGACCCATATCACCTAAGGGTCGGAATAAACTCATTTCATGGACCTTTGACCATGAAAATGATATAATTATTATTAAAACCAAAGAAAGTGACAATATGTCACTCTCTTAAATCTTATAAGTGTAATAATTTTAATTTAGTGATAAACTTCATAAAAATTCAGAACTAAATGGTCTCCAGAAATATAATAAAATTATATACATCATATGAATTTATTTATAATTTTTAGGGATTAAATAATTACCATTAATTATGACACAATAGTGATGTTGAAATTATTTTATTGATTAAAATATCAAATAAATGATTTTTAAAGTATTAAAATAAATATTATATGAACTATTTATTGTTATCCACTAATTTTTTAGATAAATATGACATGTTATGAATCTATTAAATCTTTTAGTTAGAACATATCTTCTGTATATATTTTATCTAAATTCAAATAAATGAATGGTGTGAAAATTGGTACTATTGTTATTTTATAAAAATAACATATTATAAAATTTTTTAAAAATCAAAAAAATATTTAAAAATTATAAACTTAAATTTATATGGTCTAAAATTTTATAAACTATCCAATTATGGACAATTTAAAACATATAAGTAATTAGTTATAGTAATTTAAAATTTAGAATGATATTACGAGAAATAAAATTAAATAGATTAAATAAGGATAAATCAAGTTGATAATGTTTAAAACAAATTCCTAACATGTATAAATTTTATTTGTTGATGATATTAAAACCATATATCATATAATATTCGGATTTGGGTCATTTGTTGAGGTTTTTAAGTGAGGTTTGGATTTATTATAAATTAATATTTTTTAGATTTCCAAAGGTTCCCCTCTCCTCCCTTATAAAAGGGAACCTCCTCCCTCTCCCCCTCACACAATTTTGAGCCTTCAAGATCAGAAACACCCTTCCCATTTCCCTTCTCAACTTCCCTAGAAACATACTAGAGTTCCTGGTCTTTCTCAAAGATGGATTTTAGTGCCCTAAGAGGAGGTTTCAAAGAGCCATGTCGAAGAAGAGGTAATATCTGTTACCGATTCTTTAAAATTTATTTCTGCTTCTACTTCCTCTTATTTAGTTGTTTAATTATGAAGTAATAACATAAGTATCACTAATATAATGATATGTTATTATAAATATGAATCAAACCTATTTCACCTTCTATCCATCCTACGTAAAACGAATTCACCGTGCATGTGTACGTACGGAATACCGTCTCCACGCCATGGTGTAATCTGTTTTCCACCACCAAATTACTTGGATGGGTATAATGGTGTAAAGAATAACTATATATGATTATTTTAAGGTGATATTGATTCTGAAATACTATATATACACTTCAATACAATTCCATGATCATGGGAATGATATCATCTCTCATGCGTACGTACGGATTACCGTCTCCACGACGCGATGAGATTAATTCTCCATGTTAACCATTCATAAATGATTATAAAGTATATATAATGAATAATAATGAAATATATGACATAATAATTCTACTGGATATATATATATATATATTTCATCTACTTAATTCCATTCAAGTCAATAAGGAAAGGAAAACAATGTTCATGCGTACATATGACCTACCGTCTCCATGAACGGTGTGTTTCATTTCATTTATCTATCTATTATATATATATATACTGAATATATATGATATATAAAACATGATTTAAATTCTGGAAGTAATTAAATCATGTGATACGTAATAATAATATCAATGACAACAAGTCCAAACACGTACGATAAATAAAACAATTTTACCCAAAACGCTGCTTTAACATAGAATTTACAAAAGAACGGGTAATATAAAGTCATAAGTGAACCATATATGACATAATAACAATGAATATGATTCTGTAATAAGTAAATGAAATTATTTAAATCATTATACAAGAGGTTTGGATATGTACAAAGCATATCGGACCTAAGGTAAGGGATAACTTTTCCAATCTCATTTTTTTCTGAGATTGTTTATTCATAAGTATTTACTGGGGTTACATTTATCATCCAAGTCCATGTTTTCTAAAAATGTTTTCATGTATCTTTAAAGTCCCTTTTCACCATTTTTGACTTTTACCACATGGTATGGGCGGAATCTTTCTTTTGTTTATCATACGAGTTAATTTTTGACTTCTCCGGCAAAAGTATGAGGAGAATGTTTTTTAACTTATACGACATGAATGAATTTTTACGGTTTCATAATACCTTATTTTCATGAAGCTTCCTCTACAAAGATTCATGATTACTTTCAATAAAATCTTTTTCTTTTAAAATTGCATGGAATTTTTTGAAAAGAAAATGATTTTGAAGAAGAAAGGATATTTTCCTCAAGAATTCATTTCAAGTGTTTTATCAAAACTATTTTCCATCTAAGATGACATTATTTAGTGTGTTTATGTTTCATGTATAATTTCTCTATGGTTTTATTTTTATTTTGATGAAATAATATCCATTTTTTTACATGGATTATGTTATGATGGGATGATGTTTATGAAACCCATTTTATTCATTGGGTTATGATGAATGATTTATGTTTATGTTGTGGCAAAAGTAAGAATGATTTCATTATGAGATGGGTGGGAACTATATCTCCCTCCAATGCATTGGGTAAAGATTTATATCTCATGAGATAGACATGGATGGAACAACAAGTAAATCTGGTTCAGTAATACAAGGCTGGAACAGTAAGTAAAACCCAGTTCAGTAACGGACTTTGTCTACTATGATGGTCTTGGTAGCAATGCCTTCGCTACTATGGAAATCATATCAAGTTATTAATGGTTTGCGACAATTACATGTTTTATTACCATGCTATTTTATCATGATTGATGTTCCATTATGATCTATGGATTATGTACTTCCATGTTTTATGTCATTACTCAAGATTTTGATGTTTAAACATTATGTTCATGTTTTTAAGTTCAAATGTATATGGTTTGTTTTATTTTCTCCATGATTACCCTTACTGAGCATTTGATCTCACCCTTTATATGTTTTCTTTTCCCCAGGATATAAAGAATGGTTTTAGGTAAGAAAAAAGGGGAAGATCTTTATGGGAGATGTTGAAGATCTGTCACCAAGATTAGAAGATTATGTTCCGAGTTTCCAAAGACACTAAACTATTACGGTCCTTTGGTATCTGTTTTTATTATGAATTAAGTATTCCACAAAAGTAATGTAATGTCTATATACGTCAAGATTTGGGTCTCTACAGTCACTTTCATTTATTATGTACAAAACTAGTTTAAAACCCTTATTAATGGAGTTTTTTAAATAGTATTAAATTATTTAACTCCCGAATAATATATTTTAATGATTAATAAACAATAAAAGTTATATTTTCAAAAAAATACTCTAAAAGAAATATATTATAAACACTTAAATATTCGAAATGATCAAACTATTATGAAATTCATATTTTTAAACTTATCCTTAAAGGATATAATTTAGTAATTTATATATTTAATGAGAAAATATAATTTACATCTAATTTGAATAGGAAACTAAAGAAAAAATTATTTCAAAAACCAAATGAAACCTATGTGTAATTTTTTTAAAAAAATATGTTTATCCCATGTATACTCTAACACCACACATATTTAAAAATAACATTAATGTAATTTTAATTATGGATTATATCATATTAAATTTTAAAAATATAATTCACTTCCAATCAAAATATTCCCCAAACCACAATATAATACTAAAAAGTGTTTACCCTCATTGAATCAACCATACCATGTTCTCATGAAGGTTGGAAAGGGAATCATAGAAATTTTGATGACATAAAACAATAATAATTTAAGTTGAAATCACTAGACATGAAAATAATTAAATGATCGTAATGTATTCAGACATTATTTAGAAAATCATATAAAATAATTTATGTTAAAAATTTATTCAATCATTAATGTAATATAGTAGTGCTAAAAATCAGAAAATATTTAAATATTTTCCACTTGTTTAACTTAACACCATCAAAAATTCTGGCATGTTGTATATAATCACATCATTATTCAATAATACAATTTTCATGTGAAATTATATTTATATTTATATTCAAATTGTGTTTTTAAAATAATAAATAATCAAAATAAAGAAAAAATGTGACACCACCATCAAATTCTATCATTTTATGACATAGTAACAAGATCCATTTTTTCATTCAACTATATCACATATGTTTGGTCCAAAAGGGGCCTAGATAACCTGATGGGGGGGGGGGTGAATTCGGGTATGAATATTATTTTTGAACTTCTTCCTCCCCACTAGATCTTGAACTCTTTATTACAAGGGTCACTTCTTATACTCTTTAATGTCAATGTTGATAACATACTTTCCAATTTTATTTGATGATAATGAACTGAAAGCAAATAAATAAGGAAAACAAAAGGACACAAATATTGTTACATGGTTCACCCTCATTGGGATACATTCAAGGAGAATACAATAATGATGAGCCAATTGTACCAAATACACTAAGGATCACTGCCAATTTACAATGTTTGGGATAGATCTTCTATACCCAAGATCACTGACTTTACAAGGGTTAGGGTTTTCTAACTACATTCCAAAGGGTTACTCCCTATAACTCCTCCTATGGATCACTACTAGTAGGAAGGATCACCATCTTCCTCTTCCTTCACTCACTACTCTTGGAAGGGATCCACACACAGTTTATGGACATGTAGGTCCCTTAATTATCTCCAATGAATGTCACATCATTAACTATATATAGATGCTCTGTTAAAGTCACACTTTCATCCACTGATGAACACCACTTTACCATAGTATTACTCGGTAACCTCAAATCTTTCGCACAACCCTTACTATACCACACGTACAATTTTTATGCCTTATGCTCAAAACCTCTTTTTACACATAACAACCATATTATGCGAAACAAAAATCTTTTGTGCAATGTCATTAGCTTATAAGTAACTCAAATATTATGTGCAACTTCCTTAGCTTGTGTGCAACTCCAATTATTTCATGCAACTCCCTTTGCACACAATTATTACATGATCATGAGCTCATATTCTCTCTAAGAGGTGATCTTCTTCGAATGATTGGGGGTACCCTCTTATTTATAGGAATATCTGACCCCTACATAGAAGAAACAATGTGGCATGTAAGATCCTCATCAAGTGCACAAAACCCCATTTGAAGTCGTATTGGGCGCGTAAGACTCTTTCGTAAAAACTCATATTTCATGCACACTTCCAAATATTTTGTAAACTTTATACCTTTTCCATATTTTAACACTCTAATCCTAAAACATTCCATGCACACATATTTCCAAATAAACTTTAATCTTGTGTGAAACTTCCTTTTTCAAAAACACTTATCTCAATTTTCCAATTATTGAGCCCTAAAAATCGGGTAAACATTAGAAAACAATGCCACCTTGTATCTATTCTTTTTGTACGAGCTTCAAATTTTCCATTCATTTTTCATGGTTAATTTTCAACATAGATTGTTAATAATATATCTGTAACACCACAACTGACGAAGGAAACCCTATTTGTCAAAAAACTCAATCAGCCCAAAAATACTTCAATGTTACCTTGGGGTATTTTTTCCCAACAACATATCCATCAGTAATCATCCAATATTAATTATGTGAAAATCTAGACCAGTCATTGTATGAAATTTATTGATAATGAATTTATTAATAGATACACATATATTCATAATTATTCTTATTTTCATTAATAATTTTTCATCTTCATGTGAATTCCATACTAGGGAAACATGATTTAAACAATGATAATCCAAACTATCTAAAAGGTAAAAAGAAATAACAATGGAATCATCAAGAAAATCAACATCAGTTGCAAGACATCATGCTTCGCTGATTTAATCTTTAAATTTATATGTTGTTATCTTTATATAGTTGGTTACTTATATTAACATAATGAATAACCATGTATGATAATTCTAAACCACGCATAAAATATTGAGATATTATGGATCCCATCCCCTAAATGGTTTATTGTAGTCACAATAGTCGATAGAGATGCAGTTCATAGTGGTCTAGTATGAAGTTGGAATGAGCTTATAGAGTAGGGGTGGAATTGCCTAGGTATAGGTAAGTGAGTGTGAGAGAGAGTTGATATTTAGGGGTTTTCTATGGTTGAGAATAGAACAAAAACAAAAATTATGGATTCCAACTAATCAATCAACGAGAGAGGAAAATGAGAAAATAATATACCATTGATTCTATCCTTGATTCATTAGAGAGAACATAGGGGAAGATTGAGAAAAGCAGGGGACATCTGTGAGAGTTTGAGAATCAGGACTGAATTAGTCATGGTTAAGATTCTTTTAAATAGATCGGGCACACTTTTATCATCGTTTTAAGAAAATCCTTGTTAAAGATCCCTTTTATTGGTGCTAAATTGGTAAGAAAAGATAAAAGGCATCTTTATTAGTTCCAAAGAAGTCTTTATAAATGATTTATAATTATAATGTTAAATAAAAAATATATATTTATATAATTATATATATTTTTTATTATAATTTTATAACTATTTAAACATATAACTATTTAATTATTATAACATAATTTTTTTTTAAAAAAATTATTCTTTTTATTTATAATTATAAATATAAAACTTTATAAATATAGTAAATATATATTTAAAAATATATTTAAAAATAAAAAAATTTATAATTAATTATTTATAATTAATTATTTATAATAATAAATATATTTCTATTATTAGACACATTTATATAATTATATATATTGAATAAATATACATAAATATAAATATAGTATAAATATTTATTATTGAGATATATTTATTATAATTTAATAATTCTAAATATATTTATATCATTATATATATTTTTATGATTATATATATATATTTAATAAATAAATATAAATATAAATATAAATATAAATATAGTAAATATATTCATTATTTAAATAATTTTCTTATAATTTTATAATTATTTAAATATAGATAATTAATAATTAATAATTATATGAATAATTTTTTAGAAAATAATATATATTTTTTTTAATAATTATAAATATATAAATTTATAAATATAGTAATTATAATATTATAAATATATTTATTTATAAATAGATTTTTCCAAATAATTTTTTTAACATTAATAATGAATATATAATCTCAAATACATTCATCTTAAAAATGAATGAAATTAAATAATTAAAAATGTTTACACTTTATATTTTTTGAAAAAATGGATAGCTTTTTTTAATTAAATGTAAATTATTAAGATATATATATATATATAATTAAAGATGAATACATATTGAAAATATGAAAAAATAATAAATATACATATGTAAATAAATAATATAAAATAATGAAATTAAAAAAAACTAAAAATTAATATAGAATACATAACTGTAATAATATTAAAAATGAATAAATAAAATTTACCAATTAAAATCATAATATATTTAATGTATTATAATGTCTTATAATTACCATGTATTATTTTTAAATATTATATGGATTATTTTCAAGACTAGGGGCGGAGACAACATGCGATTCCGAGACCTACTGTGTCCTGAGTAAATGTTTGAAATATATTATATATATTAAATAGTACAAGTGCATGGTTTTCCTAAAAAAGTGATATAAATTCTAAACGGGTTCCTGGATCGGAAATATGAGGGTTGCATTTAACTTAAAATACTAGGTTTACCCTATGCACAACTTAACTTTGGTCATTATGGGTTGTTTGTAGAAAAGTCATCGCAGACATAAAAAATGAATAAAATAATTGAAAAAAATATATTTTATTCCAATTTTTATGCATTGATATTTTTATCTTAAAAAGATCCTTCTGTTGAAAATTTAAGGTTTTCTGTATTACCCAGGAACCTCTGGTGAGTCATTTGAGAGAACCCGTAGAGAATCCCATCGAACAAATGACAATGGAGTTGCAAATCAAGGATCAACGCAACTTAAATTCGACAGATCTTGTCAACAATGCCAACAACATACCGTTATTCATCAGCGATCAAACCATTTTGAGGTAGGGAGTATGTTTAAATTAGATTTCTTCCTCTTTATTTACTTCTATAAATAATGTGAATCAATCGAGGAACAGATTGATTCACAGACCATGCGTATTATGAGATAAGATTATATTTGTGGGGTTTTGATGAGATAATATTATTGGTGATTTTTTTATTTATATTATTTTCATTCTAATGGAGACATATCGAGATCGACATGAACATTGATCGAGGTTTGTCTCTCCAAATCACTTCCTGTGCTTTTATCTCTACCCCCATTCATCATTATTTTTGAGAATTCATTGCTTGGACCATGATTCTACACATCCCAATCAATTGATTGTTCCACACCTGATTACTCGTGCAATGATATGATATCCTAGATCTAGGATCGGCATGGCACAAAGGATGTGCGATAATGGAGACATGCTGAATTAGATGACGAATGATGCCTGATTTTTCATTTTTTGGAGTTCTACAGTACGTAATGAAGAACAATGATATAATCCCTTTTGTTACCAGATCAGAATAAGAAACATGTTGATTTGGATAAGGCATGAATCATTGATATTGGATCTTTAGTTTTGTGACAAGGAGTCTTCTGGATTGAAGGCTGATGTATCGACCGAGACACATGGAGGATGAATAGGATTTATTGAAATTCCTATAGAACACGACATATAATCCAGGATTATATAGTGTGTGGGGACCCATTAGCAATGTCTAGAGTTTTGGGTAGGAATAAGGTATCAACCGACATGTGGCATGTCCTGCATGACATGTGGTCCCACCCGGGTGACTTCGGAGTGTAAATGGGAAGTACACAGACATGGGGTGGACTACACGGCCAGATTAAACAACATGTACTCCACCATACGACATGGCCTAGACCATGTACACGGGCTACCCAATGTAATGGTACATAGGCATATTTAAATGGATGACACCAGATACTGTCACATGGTTGGAGTACATGGGGGACCCTGAATACAATGACACGACATGTGACCCATCTACACACCATGTACTCATCTCTTACATAGACACTATTTGAATGACATGGGTCATTTACACAGGCAGAACACTAGGTAAAGGTATATGGCATGTAACCCTTCTACATACTGTGTAGTCCTTCTTACATGGCTTGAATCTCTTTTTCTTCATATCTTGTATAAGTTTCATTAGGTTTTGTTCCCCTTGTTCATCCCCTTAAGGTATGTGTGAATCATTTTGTACTCCTAGGCCTATGATCCAATTAACATTACACCCTCAATTGAGTGGTTGGAATCTCTTAAAGAGGCCCATAGTGGGATCCTCAATTCATCTTCATGCCCTAGGTGGAGGCTATGGTGTCAGTGTGACCAAAACTACCCGGGTGTTGATCCTCTACTTAGCGAGGTTAATCAATATTGAGTTGTTGGAATCACCCCTTGACCTTGGATATGATTATCATATTTGTATAGTGTCCTTCTCCTTGTAAGAACCAATGAGAAGTACCTCTGAGACGAACATCATAAGTGCTATTAGACTTAGGAGGCTGTTCTCCCGAATGAGTACTTTGTGGAATCTTTGAGCTAAAATCCTAGGATGACATACTATGGTTGTGACTTAATCATGGAATATGTTTCTTTATTGATTATATTTGGATATTATTGTTTTATGTGCTATAGACATATACTTTTGTAGATATGACTATAATTTCCTTCATTATATTGCTTTTGTGGTTTCGGGGTGTCCTACTTAGTATTTTTATACTCACCCCTACACAAAATTTTCCCACATGTGTCATGTTTTTTTGCAGATGATAGACCTTTTTATAGATTCTAAGGAGGACTAGGAACATACAATTATTTGTGAGACCGGGTAGACCAAGGTGTGTTCTAACAACCACATACAATAGTACCAATAGATTTACATACAAGTTGTAATTTTATTGTATAATCTTTGTGTTGGGATTGTATTTGGCCAAATTTATTTTACGTTACATCATGGAGTACTATAGTTATGGGATTTAGATGAATGCATGAATGATTTATTTGTGGTTTTTAAATTTCATAATTTTTTCAGTTAGGAGATGTTTGTGTGTGTGGACAAGTACTTAAGCAAGGAATGTCATGTCAGTGATATTCCTACTTGGTGCTAGTCACCATCCCCTGTCCTATTGGAGGTAGGCTTGGGGAGTTACAGAATGGGACCCAATGGGATGATTCATGACAGAGTGGTATCAGAGGAAGTTAGTTGTACTTTATTATAATGAGTATGTGATATTGGTTTGGGGAAATAACGTTAAGTGTTTTGAGTTTAGCTTTCAGACTAGGGACTCTAGTGTTGGTGTAGAGACTGATGTATCCATACACCATGACTCTAATAACCTAATTTTCAACTTAGTACATGAGAACATTTATTGTAGGAAAAAATGGTACATGCATAATATATGAATGAGTTGTGATTCCAAAGTCCATCCAAATTCAGGAATCCAAATATACTCATTGACAGTGGTGTATATTGTTTATTTTAAGTATGCCTTTATGTATTATGCCAACTAGGATTCAACATATTGATCACGAGGATGACCCTTCAATGACGAGGCTTTGATACTGGGACAGGTTCTTGATATGTTACCTCTAGGTGGTGCACCAATCATACCTCCGCCTATAGAGAATCACGTGGTACCCGATATACTAGAGGATGAGTTGTGCAGGATGAGTACACTCGATAGGTTTTAGTGGAAGTGACCCCTTAGGATATGAGGCAAGCCCGACCCACATGTGGCTGTGGACTAGCTTGAGGTGGTGACCGGAATTTTTTATCTAGTTAGGACACCAGAAAATAATATGGTGATCCTGGAAGTGAGCCTTCTTCATGGATCAATAGGAAAATGGTGGATTTGGGTTACCAAGACATATGATGAGGTGGATATTTCATAAAAAATGTTCAAGTGAATTTACAGAGAGTAGTTCTCACCATCTATGTGGATGGTTGTACGTATATCAGAGCTTCCATAGATCTAGTTAGGAAACATCTCAATGGATGATTATTCATTGAGTTTTACCAACCTTTAAAAATACTCAATGGATATGGTTAGAGATCAGATATTCAAGGATTAGACCTTTGAGTGTGGTCTGAATAGAGACATTTGATCTAATGTTATCCCTATATTCATTCCTACTTATGATGGGGTTCTTGAAAAGGATTTTGTGGTTGAAGACTGAATGGCTTAGAAAATATAGTTGATAACTGTCATAAGTGGGAAAGAAGGAGTAGAGACATCAACATCAGGGAGATGACATCAGTCGGAGGGACCTAGACATATGAGACATTTCAGGAGGAGGTCCTAGGACAGAGGATCTGCAGTTTAGGGATCAAAGGGTGGGTCTAGTCATCCTAGAGAGAGGCGGTACTACTCATGTGACAATAAGGGATATCTCAACTGAGTTCTTTTGACCTATCGTACATCTGACAGAGAGACTGTCGATAGACCACCTTGGAAAATATAGCGGTATGAGAAGGTAGATCCACAACGTGGATGACACGGTAGAGGAGATAGGAGAGCAGTATGAGGGGGTTGATGTTTAGACTTGATACCACCACTACCCCTAGGTGGTCCACACCAGGTTGAGGGTATTCGAAGATATGGGTGGGGATAGCTGTCGGTGGTGGAGTCTTATGACCTCAGAGCTCCATGAATGATTCAAGGTATGATCTATTTCTTTTCTAATTTAGATGTAGTACTGATAGACTCTAGGGATTTTCATTCATTTCTTTCCACATATCTTTAATGATACCTAGTGATTCCGTTTGAATCATTGACACGACCATTACGATTGGATAGACCTACTGAATAAGACTCAGTGATCACACACCTATATGGATAGTGTGACCTAAACCATAGAGGTGAGAGTTTTAGTTCAAACCACTTTATATCATTATTGAGGAAGTATGATGCAATTCTTGGTATGGATTTCTTATCTATAGTTTAGGACCAGATTAAATATTTTAGGAAAAGGGTGTGGTGTGTCAGTAGTTGTGGAACCAGGTTTTCCTTTATCAGTGAAAAGGAAACCAAGGTAGTGTTGCACTGACTCTTTCATAGGAGTTTGAAATAGACTAATTGTCATTTGGATAGACTAACACTTTGTACGGTGAATGTTATGAGTATCTAGTTTCATGTCCTAGTGGCAGAGTATGAGGATTTCTTTCCTAAATATGTTCTAGGTTTTCCTCAATGTAGGGAGATTGACTTCTGCATTGATATAAAACTTGGGATGAAACCAATATATACACCAGTATATCATATGGTTGTCACTGAGATTCAAAAGATGAGGGTGCAGTTGGAGGATTTATGGAGGAAGGGATTAGTGAGACCCAGTGTTTCACCCTCGGTGGCCCCGATTTTTTCCCAAGAAGGAATATGGGAGATTGAGGTTGTGTGCGGAATAATGACACCTTAATTAGGTGACCATGAATAATATGTATCCACTACCAAGGATCGATGATATATTTTATCAGTTGAGAGGGGTGAGATGGGTCTCGAAGGATGAATATAGGTCAGTCAGTCACCATCTACAAGTACGGGATGAGGATAGATAGAAAACGACATTCAGATGTCGCTATGGTCATTATGAGTACTTATTGATTCTATATGGAATGAAAAATTCCTCAGTAATGTTCATGGGACTCGCAATCGGGATATTTTACAATTACATAGACATTTTCTTTTTTTTCTTCATAAATGATATCCTTGTGTACTTGACGTATGAGGAGGAGAACACGAGACACATAAGGATAGTTCTGGACATACTCTGAGATAATAATCTTTACAAAAAGCTCTATTTTTGGATATATACAATCCTATTTTTGGGACATGTTTTCTTAGTGGATGGAGTGATAGTGGATCTAGTCAAGGATGAGGCAGTTTTAGAATGGGATCCACCTAAAATCTTGATGAAGGTGCATAAATTCCTTGGGTTGATACGCTATTATGAAAAAATCTTACATGATTTCTATAGAGTATCAGAACCCATGAATGCTTTGACTCAAAAGGGGAAACCTTTAATGTGGTAGATAAGTGCCACACGTCTTTTTAATTGTTGAGGTAGTGTTTGATGAGTGCTCCTGTCCTAAGATTTATATAGGAGGGTGTTGAGTATGTAGGGTTTTAAGATGCATCAGGAACCATTCTGGATTGTGTTATTATGTATAGGAAAATAGGGATTGCCATAGGTTCATTCTAGTTGAGACCACATGAGAAGAACAACACAAACCATGATATTGAGGTAGTAGTGGTAGTCTTCTCTTTGATGGTGTGGTGACACTACTAGATGAGTGAGTGGTTTATCGTCTACTCTAATCAAAAGATTCACAAGTATATATTCTCTTTTAAGGATCTTATGTTGAGACATAAATGATTCCTAGAGTCCCTCCAAGATTATAACTTCAAAATCTTCTACAATCCTTGGAAAGGGAATGTGGTAGAATATTCTCTCAGCAATAGATCTAGTTCATAGTTTCTAAAACAAGCATCAGAGTAGCTGGCCTTGTTCAATTTATCCTCTATGGATGGGGTGGAGCAACATACATCTAGTCAATGATTGTCAACCCTCCACTCTTACAGAACGCTAGGTAGGCACAACATGGGGATGAAAATTGCGAGACACTATGTACTCAGATATCCATAGGGAATGCTCTTAATGGGTATTCTAAAGGTGGGGAGCGTGTCATTCTTTTAAGGGGATGCACGATGGTACCAGTAGAGTTAAGGGAAGAGGTTCTAATAGAGTTTCATACATCTCCATTGGTGGTACACCCATGTGTTGCAATGATTTTATAGGACCCCCGACATTAGTTTTGGTGGAAAGGGATGAAGAAGGGAGCTGCGGAGTTTGTATCTCTATTCCTTACTTGTAAGCAAGTAAAGGCTAGGCACCAAGTTCCAGTAGGTTTGACTCATCCACTTGAGGTTCCAAAATATAATTTGGATGGGATATCTATGTATTTTTTATGGGATTACTATGTAATTATAGGAGATATGATTCTATCTGGGTGATTGTGGACCGACTCATAAAATCAGCCCACTTCCAAGATATCTAAAAATAGAGTTCACTAGAGTGCATGTGGGGACTCTATGTTCAAGAGATAGTCTGACTCCAGGGAGTTTCATTGATGATTATTTCAGATCATGATTCTTTCTTTACATCTCAGTTGTAGAAGGTATTTCATGGTGCATTTGGGAACCCGTTACTCTTGAGCCCGTCATTTCACTGACAAACTGATAGCCAGACTGAGTGGACCATTCATGTTCTAGATGACATGATATAAGCATGCTTGGTAGAATTTTATAGTAGTTCATAGGATCACCTACCACTAGTGGAGTTTTCATAAAAAAAATCTACCATTCCACCATCATTATAAAACCATTCTAGGCTTTGTACGAGTGACCTTCTAGGTCACTACTTTGTTAGAATGGCCTAAGAGAGTCAATACTCAGGGGCCCAGAGTTGGTGCGAGCTATAATAGAGAAGGTGAAGACCATCTACAAGACAATGAAAATTACACATATCCATAAAAAGTATTATACTAATAAGAAATGAAATATTATGGAGTTTGAGTAATAAGACCATCTATTTCTATGGGTTTCACCTCGAAGTAGATTATAGAGATTTGGCTGAGGTGGTAATCTATCTCTAAGGTTCATAATCCTTTTTTAGGTATGGTGTAGTGTTGGAGAGGTGGTGTACCTCTTAGATCTACCTCCATTTTTTTATAGGGTATATGACTTATTCCATGTGTTGTAGCTGAGGAGGTACATGCATGACCCTTTTCACATTATCAACCAGGTAGATCTAGTCATCAAGGATGGATAGACTTTTTCTGAGTACCCAGTAGAGATCGAGGATCTGTAGTAAATGATACTTCATGGGTGATCAATTCCTTTGGTTCATGTCTAGTGGTTTCATAAGAATCTCTAGGAGGGAACATGGGAGTGTGAGACTCAAATTAGTTCTCAGTAACCTCATATTTTTTAGTAGTTTTTTTGGATTTTTTGGGATGTAAAGCCCCAAGGTGGAGAGAATTTAATTTCTTAAATTTTCCATATAATATTTTAAAATATTATATGGATTATTTTCTTGACCATGTGCTAAGACGATGTGTGATTATAAGACCCAGTGTGTCAGTAATAATTTTTTGAAATATATTAAAAATATTAAATAGCATACACACATGGTTTTCCTAAAAAAGTTGAATAACATATAAAAGGGTTCTTATATAATAAGTCAGATGGAAATGTTGAGATTAGAACTTGAGGTTTACCCAAGGCGCTACGTAACATTGTTTGGAATAGGTTGTTTGTGAAAAATTCATAACAAGCATGGAATTTAATAACATATTTGAAAAAAAATTATTTTATTCCATTTGTTTGACATAATAACCTTTTTATCTTAAAATATATCATTATGTTGGAAATCCATAGTAATCCGCATAACCTTGGAAACTCTAGAGATTCATTTGAGAAAACCCATGGAGAATCCTCTCGAACAAATGACGATAAAGTTGAGAATCAAGGATTTACACACCTTGTATTTGATAGATATTTTCAATGAGAGCGACAATAGATAGGTATTTTTCAGTGATGAAATGATTTTGAGGTAGTGGACATGTTTTAATCAGATTTGTTCCCCATTCATTAATTCTAAAATGAACATAAACCAATCAATGAATGGATTGATTAAAAGATAATGTGCATCTGGGATGTGATTATATTTGTAGGGTTTTGAGGTGAAATTAATCTTTTTGAATATTTTTTTTTCGATTATCATTCTAACAACGATAAATTGAGATCAACAAGAACATCGATCAACATACATCCCTCCAAATATGTTATTGTTATTTTCCCCTATTCAATATTTGTCATGGAAATTATTTTCTTGGATCATGACACAAAACATCCAAATCAATCAATATTTTAACACCCAATTCATGGAACAATGATCTGATATCATAGATCTAGGATCAACATGGCATGACAAAGGTGCAACAACTGAGACTAAGAAAATCAGATGATAAATGATGCCTAATTTTTTGTATTTCTGTGTTATCTTATGCGCAATGAAAATAATGATTTAATATGTTTAGTGACCATATCAGAAGATGAAACACTTTTATTTGGATATAACATGACTCTAATAGCATGGATATTCCATTTCACAGCAAGGAGATCAATGGATAAAATGACGGATCAATGGGTGGTATGAGTGGAGGAAGAACAAGTTTTTTGGAAATTCCCATCGAACACAATGTGTAATCTTGGATTACACGATGTGTGTGGTCCCTTAGAGGTATCCAGGGTCTTGGGTAAGAATAAGGTTCACATGGAATGTGGCTACGCCTACACGGATTGTGGTCCCAGTAGGGTGGCATCAGTGTGTACTTGGAAAGTACACAGACAAGTTGTGGACTACATGGCTGGCCTACACGATGTCTACTCTACCACATAGCATGTCCTGGATCATGTACATGGGATACCCTTTGTACTGGTACATAGTTATGGAAACACGGGATTACACCATGTACTGGAACACGACTGAAGTACATGGGATGGACTCCGGATACAAATACATGATGTGTAACCCCTATATAAGCCACTTAATCATCTTTTAAATGGACAATGTTTGAATGATATGTTCCATTTAAACATATATATCCTATGGTAAAGGAAAATAAGGTTTAACCCTTCTATACATTGTTTACTCCTTCATACAAGGCTTGAATATCTTGTAATCCTTATATTAGTAAAGTTTAATTAGGGTTCATTCCCCCTATTCTTTCCCTAAAGGTAAGTGAAAATAATTTAGTGCTCTTATGAATATGATATATTCAGCAGGAAATCGTGGATAGTGTCGTTTCCCAAATGGATTTAAGTCCTTATTTTTATTTGATTTTTGGAATCCCCCTGAGAGTCCCTGAGTGGGGTCCTCTATTCATCTTCATTCTTTAGGTGGAGTTCATGGTATCAATGTGACCAACACTACTTGGGCATTGGTCCTCTACATAGCATGGTCAATCCAAATTGAATTTTTGGTATCACCCCATGGACTTAACTATGATCCTCTTTTTTTTATCGTATCCTCTTCGGATGATCAGTGTATCCTTCTCATGGAGAGACTCAATATGAAGTACCTCTCAGATGGATATCATCAGTGCTATCAGACTTATGATTTTGTTCTCCTGGATAAGTGATTTTTGTAATCCTCGAGCTAAAATCCTAGACTAACATACTATGGTTATAGATTTACCATAGACTATGTTTCTTTATTTCTTATATCTGGATATTCTCATTATATGTTCTGTATACATATACCAATGTATAGATGACTATAATTTACTTTGTTATATTTATTTTTGGTTTTGGGGTTTCCTACTGAGTATTTCTATACTCACCCATACACGGGATTTTCCCACATGTGTCATGTCTTGTGCAGATGATATACCCTTTTACAGAGTCCTAGGCGGACGAGGACCAAACCATGCTTAGTGAGACTAGGCAGACTGACATCTGTTCCTATGACTACAGACAACAATACAAGTACCTTTAATTACATGTTGGACTTTTGTTACAGACTCCTTATGGTTGGATTGAATTTTTCCATGTTTACTTTAAATTATTTCCCATCATAGACTGGTTATGGGATTTAGATGTATTCATGCATGTTTTCTTAGTGGTTTTTACATTTCAACATTTGGTGGGAATAAAGATGTGTCTGTGTTTACTAGTACATAGGAAATTCCCCCCATTTTAGTGACATGCCTACTCAATGTTACTCATAAGCCCCTATCCTATTGGAGGTGATCTTGGGGAGTTGCGGCATGGGCTGCACTAGGATAAGTTGTGACATGTATCATGATATAATAAAATTCTAAAATATACTAAAATTTGAATAAATTACATAAATAATAGTTGTATGTGTTTATATATATGATGTCATTAATTGTGTTAATATTTGTGTGTGTGTGTTGCATATAAAAATTCATTAATTATGTATATGTATGTAAAATAAATGTAACACATTTTTGATATATGTCAAATTGAAATATCAAAAAAACATTAAAAATTAATAAGTTATTAATAGGTTTTTAATTATTATATTTTATTCATTTACTATATATTTATATTTAATATATATTATTTATTACTATTTATTATTTATATATATATTAAACATATTCATTGTTATTAATAATTTTCTCCTTAATAAATTTATAATTTATTCATTTTATACATCTATATTTAATATATAATATTTATTAATATTTATAATAAATATATATATTAATATTAAACTTAATCTATTTTATGAATAATTATTTAATTAATTAAATGTTTAATATTTTTCTTAATTTAATCAATTTTATTTTTATTTCTATTAATTTTTTCATTTTTTTCATTTTACGTATCTATATATTTAATATAGACTATTTTTGAATACATATAATTTATATATATGTCAATTCATTTTTATAAATAATTATTTAATTAATAAATTTTTTAATATTGTGAAACTTTTAATTCATTTAATTATTTAATTTTATGTTGGACTATTATTAGTGTTAAAAATAATGCATTGATAAAAGGCACCCATCACCATAAAAAAAATAAAGTGTTGATAAATGTTACATTTTATCAGCACTAAATAAAAGCGCTGATAAAGCCCAACATTATTAAAGGCCACTTTTGTAGTAGTGTCATGTTTTATTAAAACCCCATTAATTTTATAGATCCACTATTCCCACAACATAAAAAATATGCCACAAAATAAAAAGATACGTGAATCTTCTTAGGAATTGACTATGTTATATCCATATCAAACCTAATTTATAGCAATCAACTTTATGAAACCTTCTTTCATGTAATCAGTTACATGAGATATTTTGGTATGTACAAAATTTTTCTAAATCTCACCATACAAAAAAATGATACGTGATTCGACTCTCATAAATACTAAATTACCTACATAAAATCCTTACATATAAAAATCCCTACACGATCTCATTTACAATTCATGTATATGAACACTCACTTCTCACAATCAACATTGTGAATTATTCTTTCACTGAAAAAAAACTACAAAAATAATATTTTCTATGGACTCATTACTCTAGAATACCCAAAACTGAAACCATATTTATTTCCTTCAATATATTCATTTATGTAAGTGAAACTGCCTGAAAATATCATTTTGATCAGACTTGTGTGGAAAAAATGATTTTTAATTTGTTAAAGAACATTGTTCATGTTTCTATAACTCATTGTAATTGATATGAATAATCATGTATTCTTGGACATGCCTCGATGCATAAAGCAAGAAAATGATGATCTAGTCCTTCATTAAAACATAGACGAAGACTCAACATCATGGTAGGTATAGCTTAGTCCACAACTCATGACAAGCTATTGTCTTAATGACTCAAAAATGGTGGACAAATCGTACAGGAAGAACTCTCAAGTGAGAGATGGAGATAATGGAAATTAGATGGTTTCAATTCATCTAATGATAAGTCAGATGAAGTATGTATATCATTTAACCATAGAGATATAGTGACCATATTTTTATGTCCCACATTGAATAATTCCTCATATAAAAACTTTTATATTAATCATTGTAACCTGATAGAGCACCATATTTTAGTATAGGGTCCACTCCAAGCCTAACATGCCTTGTAATTCTACCAAACCATAGTTTGGCCTCTTTTCCTTAAAAATATTTACATGGTTTTCCCATATGCACGTTCAAAATCATGTTATGTGGGCTTATACACGACCGACTTCACCAAGAAATAATGCGGAATCCTTGGGTACTCTCTCCCATGAGGTTTTCCCTTAGGCCTTTGAAGTGTTGATGAGTTCTAGCGCTTTGGGGCTTGTAATGGTTGGACTAGTATTTTATTAATTTCTCATTCATATAATACATATTAATAAACTATTTATGGAAAATAATTCCAAATAAACCACATATAATATTCAAATCCAAAAACACTTTATCTTCTTCATAAAAATAAAAAACTCATTTTTCATGGCCTTCTTAATGTTCTTCTTCACAAATCATCATGAAAAATAATATTTTCATGGCCATAACTTATTCCACATGTTCACTTCATTAAAATAATCATTTTCATGGTCTTATGCTTGTTGTATAAAATGTGATCTCCTAATAAAATATCTTTGGTATTTAAAGATAAACTTAAACAATCATTGCATTTCCACTTCTTCTCTTCATGTGAATACATAATTTCATTGTCTTCCACTTGTTTAGTTATTTAGACAATGCTCCTTCACAATCAACACATGTTTACAATTTCTATTTTGATTAACACACTGATCATCGAAATTTAAACATGGATACTTACTCAAGCATGATATCTAATGTCATCAAGTGAGTATATAAGAATTCACTAAGAATCACCACTTCATCCACCAATATATATTGACCCATTGAAAAAAATAAAGCAGAAATAAAACATGGGTTCAATAATCTACCACATTTTATTTTTTTGTCAATATCGACAAATATTCTTCAATTCAATATTTGGTGAAAACCGCCTCTCCCCTATTGGAAATCAAATGAAAATTGCATGTGGTAACTTCTAAAAAAGATGTTCCCAAGAATTTGAAAATTATTTCTTTAGAACTTTATAGATAGGTATTAAATCAAATGGGTCTCATGGAAAAGATACTTTAGTTAATCAAATCTATGTCTACTTAGGAAAACCTACTAATGAAAACAATAAATATACTACCAAGGTTGTCTATACTGTCCAGAAACACCATGTATGTGAAATCATGCTTACAAATTTTTAATTATCTTATAGGTGTTGGAAATAATTATATTTATCAATGAAATGAAAAATCATGAACACTCCAATTAACACATTAAAAGTTCAGGTGAAAATAAATAACACCCCCATTTTCTCATCTTGTCATAAACCAAGAACTCTCACTTAATTGAAGAAATAAATACAATTAATAATGAGGACTAAATGTGAGATTGAATCCACCATAAGGGAAACAATCATAAAAATCTTCATGATGGAATGTCTCTTAAAGAATTAATTTCAAGATATTCCAATATGAGAACACAAAAAATGAAATTCTTTATGTGGATATCTAGTTTTCTCAAATTTAATTACTCCTTTATATATGGAATATGATAGTCCTAATTGGATCTTAGGTTCTATATATTAGAATATAATTCACCATAAATTACCAAAGCTATAATTACAAACACACTCACTAAATATATAAGGGAATAAAATGGATTTACATGTTCCTTAATGTGAACAAGATGGTTGAGACAATGTTCTCAACCAAGTTACACCACATTCTCTAGTCTTCATGCTTCCACATCCAATTTTAAAATCACATTTATTCATTATTAGCATGGATATTATCAATACTAATAATTCAATGTGTAATTTGTATCTTCTGACTTTATCCATTAAATCTTATGAATATATTTATGCAAGCTTCATTATCTTCAAGGATTATTCTTATTATGACACTATGGTAAAACATCCTCTTGCATTGGGTCCCACTTTATTGTATCTATGAAAAATTTGTTTTTCAATATAATAGGTTTAATTTATTGAAAACCTATCATGAATTCCATATTCTTCATGTTGAATCATCAATTTAGGTTAAGTAATATATTATTCTTTTGCTTCTTTTATCTTTCTATCTTTCTCTAAATCATCTATAAGAAGCACAAGAATGTATTTGAGAATATCGATATGTTCTTTGGAGTTTCAACATGGATCCAAAGAAGTACCCTTATTCACATCATTATTCTGAGATATAGAACTTTTATTTATCTTTTTGGATATGATTTTTTATATTTCTTATGTATTGTGTCCATGAATGAAATCTTTTGAAACTTCCTAGGATTAATTTAATCTAAAACTTTTTTTATATTTTTACCCAAGGTTAAAATATTCTATATCTTGTGATATTGATTTAAAATTCTTTCCTTCTACATGTTGACATGTACATGAAACTCTTTTGTAAACCCTTTTATTTAAAGAATCATAGATATAATCACGAATTTGAAATTTCATTGACCATAATATATTTTTACTAGTCTATGATTGTTCAATTTCTTATTTGGATTTATACCCCCTTATATGGGATTATTTTATGATTCATAATTTACAGATTATACTGAAAATAAATTCCCAAAATCTTAAATCTATTAAAACACCATCACTCACCCACAAAAGATGATCTTCTATTATATATTTCATGTTGTCCATAATTTCCAGCATAATGAGCATGCTATGTTTGGGTCTTTATTACCACCTTTTGGGCTATTCACGGTGAACTAGAACGTTTATAATTTATACTATCCACCAAAGACAATATGGTATACTTTTTCCCATTTTTCATCATTCATATCTGTACATAATCTTTATTTTAAACATCACTTCTTTAATAAAAATATTTAGAATAAATATTACATTGAGATATGGGTGCTAAATATTTCTTCACATCTACATGGGAAATATCATTAGATTATGCAATTCTCTTCTTTTCACATGATGGAGGTAATTTAGAAATAGAATCATTCAAATATAATTTTGGGAAATATGAAAAACAATTCATTTGTTGTGAATTATCAAAATGATTCTTTTAAATATTATTCAATTTAATTTGTAATTCATGTCATCTCATGCTGACATCAATCTTTTGATCTTTATAAAATTTCTAATTATCTTCACATTTATTACTCATTATCTCAACATCCAATTCATGGAATGGAATTTTTCTTACAATAATTACTCATGATACTTGATCCTATTGGATTAAATATTAAATTGATAATTATTGAAATCCATTGAAAATATATGAAAATTTTAAAATGCATAGAAAGATCCCAGAACAAAAAATCTAAAATAATTATTTCTAACAAATTTTTTTTTTATCATTCAAAAATTTTGGCATCTCATTCTTTGAAAAGTGAAACTATTTATTCTTTTCTTTCACATGTTTTGTGAGAGTGTTGGACTTTTTGAACCTTTTATCCATTGTCTCATCCCTAGAATTAGCATATTCTTCCAACTATAATTTTTCATCTTGGAGTAACTTGAAAAATAAAACAATCCAATATACTAATTTGTTGGGTAATGTTTTTCGATAATCATTAAATTAACAATAAGGATCACTAAATGATACATTATCGTAACATCTGGACCATGATTCATCAGAATAATAATATCAATAAAAAGAATTATTGGAAATTTTACCACTATAATCACCTTATTTTAGTGGTATTTCACTATTTACATTTGAATTATTCTTCAAAATTTTTGGTATTATTTTATTCCTAGTTTTTTTATTAAAAGTATAGATATTTAGTTTTTCATCATTATTACTAACTTATTTTTCTCTAAATCAATAAACATATACACTTCCTAAAATCTATACATCATAAAATTTGTTAGAAATAATTAGGGATAAATATTGGATCTTCATAGGGAACCCGCTTTGATACCATGGGTAGTGACCCAGCCTAGATTGAAAACTAAGAGGGGGTGAAATGGTGGAATAATTTTAAAAATTACTTCTTTTGAATTCAAACTCTAAATTTTTTAATGTTATTTATCAACTATGTGATATCTCAAAATCCCACTTCATATGAAGACATAATTAGATAGTGAAAAAAATTATATATAAATGGTTTGATATAGATATATACTTATTCCCATGTTGGTTATCTTACAAAAAATGGATTATATACTACAATATTATCAATGATTATAATGGATAGGGAGAAAATAGTTATACACCCCAGTAATCGATCCTCCTAACAATCATAGTTATACCTTACGACAATCCAAATCTTCTACCTTAGTTGATTATATCCCCTACCTTCTTCTTCTACTTGATCCTCTTAAGTAACTAGTTATATATCCTGACCACATGGTCATTTTCATCTCAATATTGTTTATCCATAAATTATAATATCAACTATCCAATCCTGGTTGATCTTGAAAAACATGAAATATATCTTTCAACATAATTTCTCTAGATTTGTGTCACTTATGTATGATCATCAATATATTCAAAAACTTCTTAGAGTAAGACTGTTGGTATTTAAACTCATTCAAAACTGATCTAGAATGATCTGGTTCTTCTCTATTTACTGAATTTATAGAATAACATTCTTCTATAGAATGAATATTCAACCTTTAGTATCTCAACCTTCTAATCTTAAGGGAATGATAAGATATTCATCAACTCAATTCTTGGTAAATTATTCTTTCTTATAATGAAGTACGAGACTCACTTTGATGGGAAAAAGTGATTCACACATGTTCCTCAATATTTGTTTCCATGATTGTACTTGAAAAACCCAACTCAATTATTCTACATTGATATCATTCATGGATAAGAACATGTATGGTATTTTCATCCAAAAACCCTAGCATAAATATTTTTTTAATAAATTATGTGGTATCTCATATCTTATTCACATGGTCATGTCTAAAAAAAATTCTCTACTTTAATCATCACGTAATTGAGTGTATGGTTTTCTCAAACCCAAGGTATCTCAATGCATGTAAGAATGCACAAGATTCACTTCATGAAAACCACAATAGTCCTTATATACTCTGCACCTTCTCACAAGTTCTTTTTCAAATGCATTGAATATTTGAAAAATATAGCGTGAGTGGATATACTATCTCATGATTCTAAAATTCCTTCACACAAACCAAAATGGATGAGTCTAATCTCCTTCTTTCTTTATCACAACTATGCATTTCACTTTTCTTCTTCTTCATGAGAAATAATGTATATATCTAGGTTCCTCTTTATTACTCAATGTAAAAAAATAAACAATATTGTATTCAAATTTTCATGAAAAAGAAGTTCATCCATGGGTTTCTTCTTCACATGATTGGGGTAGCAAGTGGGATCACCAATTCTTAACCAATGAGGCTCCCTATTCTTCCTTCACAAACTCAATGATTTACATCTTCTTTTCATGAATGAGTCATGAAATATATTACTTTATTTATGAATGAATAAATCCTCATAGATATCACTACTATTCATGTAGTGTAGGTGTATGGAGATGATCCATTTCATGAGCTCACAAAAATATGAATGGTTACAATTGTCTCTATAAACTCATCTGTTATTAATATCAGTGGATTCAACCCTCCTATCATCTTCTATTCAATGTAAGTCTAGAATCACTAAGCATTAGGGGTTTTCAGTGTATCTCAGTTATTTAAAATTAAAAAAACTCTCAACATGACCACATGAAGATGAGGTGATAATATTTTAAATATATATAAATATATTCCCATATAAATATTGTGAAGACTCAGGTATTTATTCACATGATATTTAAAGTCTTTTTTCTTCTGTAGATCCAATCTTCCCACTCTGTAAACAATATTGAAAAATAAAAAGTCAATGTGAATATCCTCCACCAATTTTCTACATACTATTCTTCTCAAAAATCATACATAGAAACATTTATGTGGAACCATCTTGCATTCATTTAGTTATGTGATATAGTTGGGTACATTGAAAATTTTGCTACATCAGTCCTTACTAAAAAATGCTACGTGGTTTGACTCAAATATGTAGAAAATTGTCTACATGAAATACGTAAATAGAAAATGTCTATTTGATATCATTTCACATTAAAAGATGTGAACAATCACTTCTCACAATCGGTTATATGGATTATGATTTCACTAAAATGGATTTATAAATAAAATTTACAATGACCTCATTATTCAGGAATACCCATGACTCGAACCATTTTTATTTTCTTCAATAACTACATTCATGATATTAAAACTACATGAAAATCTTATTTATATCACACCTATTTAAAAATAATGATTTTTTATTTCATTAGTGAATACGGTTCAACCTTATGTAACTCATTTCAATAGATTTTACTATGCATGGATTTTGGGACATGTATTACTATATAAGTTAAGATTATAATGATCAAATAGTTCATTAAAACTTTATTACAGGCTTGAAAACATGGTTGTTATATATTGGGTCTTAACTCAAGACAATATATGGTCTTCATGACTGAAAAATGGTGGATAACTTGTGCAATGCAAAACTATCAAGTGAGGGATAATGACAATGGTGATCAGAAAACTAACATTCATCTAACAAGATGATAAATGAAAGATGTGTATCATTTTACCATGGATCTATAGTGACCACAATGTCATGTCCCATATCTAATGGAACTTAAAAGGCCACTTCTATATTAATCATCGTGTGCTGATAACTCACTAGATGTGAGTATGGGGTCCACTCCCAACCTAACATGCCTTCTCATGCTGCCAAAATACATCACATTCAAATTATCTCATGGACCTATACATAGTCTATACATTCATATGATCATGAGAAAGAAATTTGATTTTATACATGGATTACTTCACCATCTCACCATATGGCCTCTTTAGGCTGGTTCTCCCATGAGGTTGACCATAGGGTCCCTCAAGTGTGGTCAAGGGATATACCTTTGTGTCATGTAATGGATGGCCTAATTTTTTTTTATTAAAGTCCTATTCATAAAAAAATTATTAATTTACTATGTATAGAATTTAATTCCAGGACTATAACTAACAATATTTCAAAAAAAAACCTGTTTATCTTCTTTATAGAAAATGAAAATACATTTTTCATGGTCCTCTAAAAATTTACCTTCAAAATCATTCAAAAAAATAATATTATTCAGGGCCCTCATTAACTCCTCTTATTCACTTCATTATAATAATAATTTTCATAGTCTGACACTTTTTATATGCAATGTGCTCTCCTACGAACGTGTCTTTGATATTTAAATATCTGTTTTTACAATCATCACATTCCCACTTCTTCTCTTCATTAAAATAAATATTTTCATGGTATTCATATTTTTGAGTGATCCAGAATATATTAATTCATGATCAACCTTTTTCAATAATTAATTTTAAAAACAACATAAAAATAATCAAAACATAAACATGGATAATTAATAATGCACGACAACATATTTCATCATTTGAGTCCATAATAATTCACCAAATATCACAACTTCATACATGAACACATTTTGACTCATTGGAAAAAATGAAACACAAATGCAACCTGGGTTCCAAAGTTACTGTGATACTTTTTATCTTTCTTAATTGGATAGACGTGTAACTATATTAATAAAATAGGGGAATGTAGATTTGGAAATAGAATTTATGTGTTTACTCCTACATAAGGAAATGAATATAAAATCATGATTAAAAAGATATTTTTTGGTGTGATTAATTTTTTAATTTATTACATTTTATCACTGCATTATCATGTTTATTATTGATATGTTTTATATAGTGACTTGTGGTGGATTGTTTGGGTTTACGGTGTACTGTAGATATTTTGGAAAAAAATTTAATCTGATGTGTACCAAAATTTTATAGATTGGAATGGTTGATATTAAGAAAAATGTGTGATTTCATTGAAGGGGAAGATTGATATGTTTTCCCTTAATTTAGATTAATGTGGTAGTTTTTGAAATTGGATTTTTTAGTGGTTAGTTTACTTATGGGAGTGGTTAACATGGATTTTGTTTTAGTTTCTTGAGAATGTGGTTTGAATCTAAAATTAAATTAAATAAAGAAAATCTAATAAAAATTTGAAAGTGTTGATGGTTTAATGATGTGACAGAAATGATAATTAATAAATAGATAAATGATACTTTCTAATTTGGTTGTTTAAATAAAATATCTAATTTTTGGAATAAATGTGAATAAGGAATGGTGAATGGATTGAAAGTGAAAAAATTTAATACATGGTTTGATAATAAATGTGGATAAATGATTTAAATATGGTTAATAATAGTAGAACCCTAATTAAAAAGTGATTTTATTATATGGGATTCTATTTTTGTGTGGATGTTTAGTTTAATTATATTGTCCATGCATGGTTGGTTAATTTTCAATGTTGTTGTTATTGTGTGATGGTTGGGATAAGGTAACATTTTTAGGAATGAAGATTAAAGGTGTTTTGATTGTGATTTGACCCCCATGTTGGGATTTTTTTGGCTTATAACATCATTTTTATTTTCATACTATACCATGCACACAACCACCCTAGTTGTGTAGCCATAATAACGCCCATATGAGGACATGTGTTCTTGGTGTTTTCCCCAACATCAATGTTTTAAGGGTAAAGGATGGATGACAACCACCTCTTCACTACTACACCATTATATTTATAACATTCTATAATGGATCACAGTGGGTATATATATATGGGATATAATAGATTTATTTTTTCGTCTAAATATATATTAGCCGACTTACTTATGTAGTTATGTGGTGGATGCATGGAAGGGGTTATATGTTATAGGAGGAGGACATGAGTTTGATGTATTTCATGTTCATAATACCCTACTATTACGTGGATATGATGTGTTTTTGTGTTGTGGATTTTATGTTCACTATAGGGTTATGATATGTAAATATGTTGTCATTTAATCACCTAGAAGGGGTTGAAGAAAATAATGTATGTAATTGGGAAGTGGTTGTGGGGTGCCTTTGGGATATATACTCTTATTCTGTTATGTTACTATGATTTGATGTGTTATTGGGCGAGTCATCCTTGGTGTGCATGGGATAAATTCATCTTAGTATTGGTTTAATTTAGTTATAATATTTATCCACCAAGGTATTGGTATTCTTCATCTATATTTTCTTTAGAGGTTCTTATTATTGTCCTACTGAGTATACCTCTATTCTATTCCCTTTATATATATATATATATATTATTGTTATTTTTTCACAAGGTTGTTAGAGATCAGGCTGGACATTACTAGATTATGGATTTCATGGCTAGCGTTTGGGGACTTCTTCAATAGGTTTTTTGTTGGCATTTTATTAGAAAATATATTTTTCATATAAAATTACACATATAATGGGATATTGGGTTTTTTATATTATATAGAGTTTATTTTTCATTATTCATTATATTATCGATATTTATGATGGCGATTCCTCCCAATTAAATGTTTTTATATCCATAGTGCTCATCGCCAACTCATCTCATACTAGAGTCTGGATTTAGGGGTTAGTATCATCTTCATTTTCATCCCGTAAGGGGTACTAGTGGGGGTGGGTCATTAAAATTAGTGCCAAATAAAATTTATGTTAATTTATTAACATAGGAAATCACATTTTAGTACCTATATATCAAATACTAAACTAGGTATCCCAAATTTTCTAAGAATCATGAATTTATATTCATTCCTATATTCAGAATATACCTACTATATTTTTTCAATAATTCATCACCTAATTACATTAATATTATAAAATTAAATATTGTATGTGAAAATTATTTATAAATTTATATTGAAAAGGCTTATAATTAATAATGTTTCTCCTCACATCACTTAAATGAATATTTAATCTATGAAAAATATTCCAAATCAATTTTGATTATATGAGTATCTTAATAAAACTCATTCACATAAAAAATTATTACTATTCCTAAAAACATTTATTAATTATTTCTTTCACATTATTAACTCCTAATTGTGATTAAAATAATAACAAAATCAAACCATAGAAAATATATACTTTCACCCCAAATCAATAAAAAATAGAAAAAATCACAACCATTGAACTTACATATCCTCTTATTCTTTCCCTAAAAATCATAAAATAAATAATACTATAAAACCAATTTGGATTTACCCTTATCTAATTGAATAATTACTTCTAAATAGAATATCATTTACAATACCCACTATTAATGTAAAATCTTTTTAAATTCAAAATTTTCAAATAAATCAATTTTGGAAAAATTATTATACATTTCAAATATCAATAACCATTATTTTACTTTGGCTACACTCAAATTTTTTTATTCATATCTATATCCCAAAAAATTAATTTATATAACCTATACAACCTAAATTTTTTGACTAAGAGGGATATATCATGACCAAAAATAAAATCCCCATCATAGATTATAAATGAAATACAATCAAAATTATATCCTAAGTTAATTAAATCTACCACAAACATGTGTTAAAAACAATACTTCATACAAATTATAACCATTCATTTATATTGAAAAGTTATTTCCAAAGAACCCCTTATATAATACAAACTATAATTCATATAATAAATTAAATTAAATAAAATTTTGATGATAGATAAACACCCATGTATAATTTAAATACATTTAAACCATAATTATCATAACTAAATTTCCTACTTATGACTTTTTCAGGCCTCTATTTATCAATTTCATTCTTCTATCACAATCCATAAGGTTTAGTATCTCACATAATAAAAATTAAGATATATAAATCCATTTTAAATTATTTGAATGGTAATAATGTCCTCAAATTAATCATATGGATATAAATTCCCAATATTTTTCTCCTAAAAACAATCCTCCTATGATTTCAACATAAATTTTCACATACCAGTTTAATTGAATAATTTTTGTACTTTCAAATTTTATCCAATCTCTTATTATATGAAAAGTATTTTTTAAAAAAATTAATATTCAAGATGAAATTAAAATAGTCCTATAATTTGTAAAATTGAATTTTATTATTTAATAAACCCATGAAATTCATAAAAATTTTGTTTTCTTGAAAACCTAATGTAAATATTTAGGGAAAATTAATAAGGACATTTAATTTTAATTAATCTATTCTAAAATTCATACATATCTCAAATATCATAATCATTAAAATATAGGTGACACCACATAGCGTTAAAATATCTTTTATATTAAAATCCTTGGTGTTAGTGATGATTTTTTATATGGTGAACTCGTAAAACTATAAATTGATTTTTCCCATTATTATATGTTGAAAACAAACACAAAAATCATAAAATAACCTATGAATATTCATTAAATGAATTCAGAAGTTATTTTCATTAATAACATACCTGATAGTGATACACTACCAAACAAATGTAAACCTAATCCTGAGAAAAATGAACAAATTTTATGATAATATAACAAAACAAAAAATTTTAAAACCCATAAAACCCTTTAGATTTCATTCAAAAATTTAATATAAAGAGAAGGATGGATGGGATCAAATCCAATTACTTAGGTTCTGGTGAATAATGTTTATGAAAAGAGGAATTCCAATTGTTTGTTGCTATGAGAGGAATAATTGAATCAGAAAGAACATCTATCCCTCTTAGTCCATCTACCCATTGTGTTATGAAACAAGAGACAAAATGTGAGAAGAAGTTTTTTATTTATTTTGTCATTTAAACCACCCCTTAACTTTAGTGAATGAATTTTTGAATTTAAATTACAATATTTTATATTACTTTGGATAACCAAATTATATAATTAAATGTATATCTATTTTTAATTTCCTATTTGAACTACCCCATAATTATTTTACTATATCCATTTGAATAAAGTGATTTATGTTTAACAATGATAATAAAAACAATATAAGTTAATCCAGAATATAAAAAAATTAACCAAATCAATTATTTACTAATAATTAAATAATTAATTACCTAATATATATATTAAATAGCTTATTTTTAAATCACTTGATTTTTAATTAATAATTAAACTAAATATTATAAAAGTAAACTAACATGATTTCATTAATAATTTTCAAAACATAATTCTAGTTATGTCATCAAATAAAATTTAATTCTTTATAAAAATTTTATAGTTTGTTAAAATTATTAATTAATAGAAAATAAAAATAATTCATAATTTCAAGATTCTTCACCGTTATTTATTTTAAATTATAGTTAGTTTATTTTAAAAATTAATTGGTTTTTGAAAATTAATTGGCTAGCAGAATTATGAAAATAAAGACAATAGCCTTTGTAATAACATACATGGTTCCCAAACACTTATATATTGGATATATAGACTTGTCATATTCATTATTGTGCTTAAACATGGAGGTATCTTACAACATGTAGTGACACTATTTGTCAGAATTATTATGAATGTTATTTGTAGTTCATTGAAATATATATTATAATAAAATGGTGAGATATATTTTCCTGGAATTATAAGCATATAATAAATCAATAAAATTGTAATTTGACTCATTTATTATAGGTATTACCTTATCATGTAGTTTGGATGTTTAATGAAGAGTAAGTGGATGATATATGATAGTGATATATGATGTAGAAAGGGATACATCATGTAATGATTAGGTTCATTGGGTTGGTGGGGGACCCCAAAGTGTTAGTGGATTTTATTATTTTTGTTCCTTTTACAAGTATAAGTGTTAATTTAGATGACAATTATTATCAGTAGTAAGAATAAATATTATAGATAGTGTTATCAACTCGTGGTGTATATGATACATAGAGAGAAGTTTTTGGATATTTTATCAAATTCATCATTAGTTAAGGAATGCACCATGTGATATGCCAATTTGATTTAATTATTCCACAATATTATAGTAACCAACTAGGTAGAATAAAAATATGGAATTTGAATGAGACTTAAACACCAGAGGAATAAATATTTATATTTATTATATAATTATGAAGATGGTAAAATTAAGATAACAAGCTGGAAAGGAATAAGGATATATTAATTGAAGAATGAAATGTCAAATGTAATCCAGGATTTCATTTTCATATTTCATTCATTGAATAATATTGGTACACCTTAGGAATGAAACCTTAAGATGGAAGGTATAAGGGGTAAATCAGTGTATGTTGAATTAGAATATTTACTTTAATGATATTTTTCAATGACTAGTAGGAACATACCACTCCTCCTTAGTAAATATGAATGTGATAAAAATTTAAGATAATAATAATTTTTTTACTCGGATCACCCATATAAGGAAATATCTTGAAGAATTCAATGATTTTGTTTCAATTTACAAAAATAAACCAACAAAACTAAATACCTAAAAATTAGAATGGGATTACTATCGCCGATGATTTATAACTACTAACAATATTAAAATTTTACTACTATCTTATATAGGATTGACTCACTATCAATAAAGTGATCAATTGATTCAATGAAAATAATGAAAAAGAATAAGTACACATATTTGGTGTACTAATAGGCTCTATAATCATCATGTTGATGATATTATTCTTATTGTTATTATTCTACTAATATTAATACTTATTCAATAGCTAGCTAAATCAATGATATAGAAATAATCATATCATTTTAAAATATTTTATTCAAACACCTCCTTAAAATCTCTTTATTTTCTCTTTTTCCCCTTAAACTATGATTCTCTAATTAATGAGGCATTCCATGTCTTCCACCAATGTCAAATCATTACTCCACCAAATTAAATGTAGTTCAACAAATCAATAATTTTTTTAGAAAAATTATTTGAATATATTCATATGAAAACTCATATGTTTCTTCATTTCAATAGATCAATAAATTTATAAAATGTTTAAAAGTACATTAAACTGCATCATTATCAATTATTCCGTGATATAATTTTCTAGTCAAACCATTAACCCCAAAATCAATATTAGTTTATATGTTTATCTCTTAAAATCTACTTATTTACATATTTTTAAATTTTTATTTATCATACACCACTATGTGGTTTCTTCGATACCACCACACAGTCTTATCACAGTAGATTCTCTATGTAAAACACATAGAACTATTCATAAACCGCAATATCCTTTTCATTTTTACATGAACAATAATGATAATTATGAAATTGTTTGGTTCCTTATATTGATTATGCAATAAAGTAATCTTCAAATATAATAGGAATCAACACAAATCATGAAACGATAACCTTATTCATGGTTTTCATGAAAACTTTTCCTACTCTATATCCATTTTTAAATTATACACTAGTTTAACAAGGAACATAAAAAAATTCATTCATAATCATTAATTATGATGTGTTTTCTTTAGAATTAAATTTTTTATAAAATTTAAAAAGAAAAATTATCCAAATTTAAACAAATATTGATGTATTGATGAAAATTTGGTACGTAAAACACTTCTTTAGTAATCAAAACATTCACTTTATCCATTTTTACAAACTATGGAATGATATCAGAACATGATATTTTTCCTCAACAAAAAATCCATAATCCTTCCTAATAAATCACTAAAAATTTAGATTATGGATTCACTATCAATTATAAGGTCTCTATAAATTTCTTATAATTATTTTCTGCCAAAAATAACTAAAAAATAATTACATTGTGGGGAATAATTTCCCACTTTATGAAAATTGGAAACTCCTTCTTTGAAAAGTTCCTCTAATTATTAAAAAAAATACTTTATGAAAATTATGAAAAAATCATTGATTTTTTGTTCTATTAGTAAATAATAAACCTTTTCAATTCCATTTTGGTAATTTTCAACATTATTAAAAATATTTAAATGAATATATTATGAGTGAAACTCTTTAGTAAACTCATTTACCCAAAACATTCAGTATATTTTCACCTTAAAATATTCGAATTCACAAATTCATGACTAACTCCTTCTAATAAAATGATTACGTACCCTAAAATAGAAATAATTATCCTAATTTTTTGATATCTCACTTTAGGGATCCAAATCTAAAATATATGAGCCACTACTATTTTTTCAAAAAATATGAATAGTTTTAACTCTTTGTAAAAAAACCTAAAGAAAACATTTTCATTGTAATTTTAAGGAAATAATGACCCAAAAATTACTTATTTAGATAAAAAATAACCATTAGGGGAGATGGGTCCATTCATCAAAACTATTATTTTGGTATATATGGTTGAACCCTAAGATACTATAAATTCTTTAAAAAATTATCCAAGGATAACACCTTTATTAGAATACATAAAACATTTTCTCAAGTGGTCATATAAATTTATATCATCATCGATTATTCATATTTCTCCTTTATAAAGTGATACATTATCTAAACGCGTTTTCCCTTGAATTATGTACTATTTTTTTGTTATGATTTATATCACTTGAGTTATCATATTTAACTTGAATAGGAGAATTTACCAAAATACTAATTCCATCAAGATGTTGTATCATCAATTAGATTTCTATCCTAGATTGAGTAAAAACAATATCTCCAACCTATATGATTCTTAATGATATGAAATATTTGATCTTTTTTTAATGAAAAACTGAGATCCTTCCATGAAAATAAATACCCTTATATTAGTAAAAAAACTTAAACGAGTCTGAAATTAGAATATTTACAAAGATCCTTTCTAAAAAGAGGAAATAAATCATCTGGCACATGATCCATCCAAAAATAATCATTACCATTCACACCCTTATTAGTAATCCCATCTACCAACACATTTTACCCTCTATAAACATGAGTAAAAAAATGATCCTTTGAGTAAAGAGAGTCCAAGAATCTAATCTAGCGATTAGTGAGCTTCCATGAAAGAGGTAGGGACCTAGTTCGTAAGAAAAAAATAGCTGTTGAGTCACACTCAATCCAAATCTTGTTCCAACCCCGTTTTTCTTCTTGCTCCACTACCACAATAACACTAAGCATCTCTACTTCAAGAGTGGAGGCAATACCACACGATCCATAAATACATCAAAGAGAATTTCCCTGATAATCCCTAAAGACAACACTAAAACTAGAGGGACCCTAGTTTCCCCTTTAAGCACCATTATATTTAACTTTAATCCACCCACAAAAAGGTTCCTGCCATATGACTTCCATTGTACTAAGAGAAGGTCAAAAATTACCTTTAATCCCGATCTGGTTCAACATAGATAAATCATGGATTGAGTTTTAGAAAAACCCATCTTTAGGTGTTTCCAGCTCACGCATAGCCGCAAGGATACCTGCAAGACCAGTGCCAAACCTAAATGGCTACAACTCATGCCTGGATTTGTTCATCAATTTCTAGATGAAATGAATAGTTTCTTTCATAGTAGCTAAAAAAAATTCTAGATTTACAGTTACAATTTCAGAAAATTCCAACTCTTAATAAAGTAACATATTGAGTTGGTTTGAGATAGAGAAACTTCAAAAATATCCGCAACCACCCTCTAGATCTCCGAATACACTACACAACTGAGGAAGATATGATCCACTTTTTCCCTATGCAGAGAGAATAAAACATAAGTAGAGCAATGGGAGATTCCACAGACCTATAGAAAGTCATCAGTTGGTATTTTTTTATGATCCAACCTCCATGTTAGAATGGACCGGGATGGCCTTAATAACTTCCTATGAATATTTCCCATCCATTTAAATTCTGATGAACTACAAAAAGAGTGGTTGTAATATCATTTGGATGTGATAATACCATTGAAAGTAGGCTCCCACTCCCAAAAATTACCTCTAGAAGCGCAACAATAATTATCCACTAACAAAGTGATGTGATCCAGAAGATTCTCTATATAATCAAGCTGATCTTTAATTGAAAAATCAAAATCCAGATTCAACTCCCCCTCCAGAACCAAGTCAATCAAATGATTCCCAGTCCAGTTACATTTCCAAAATTGAAGAGGTGAGTCCCTAGAAATCAACCACTTAGATTCAATATCAATTTTAGAGAAAATATCATTGAAGACAGGCCACACCGAAGAATGGAAATAATTGAAGTTTCCTAACTTGAACCTATGAGTAAACCTGGATAAAATAAAACTAATAGCCTTAGATTTCATATTTATAATCCTCTAAATAAATGTGTCTTGCAAAGAGTAATTAATACCCCCAATATTTTTGATGCCCAAACCAACACCATCATATGACTTGCGAATAGAATTCCAAGGAACCGTGGCCATCCTTCTTTTCAATATGATACCACTTGAGATGAAATTTTTGATAGAAGTGTTAATTCTCTTGATTAAACAAATCATCCAGTTATACGCCATAAAAGAGTATAGAAATTTAGAAGTGATGATTGTATTCACCAGACAAACCCTACCATCCATTGAGAGAGATTTTACCTTCCATGTGGAAAGTTTTCTTCTAATCATGCTATCAATTCTAGAGAAATGAAATACTTTTGGTCCCCCCAAAAACATAGGCACCCCCAAATAAGTGAAGGGGATATGTCCCTCTCGAATGATTAATTCTCTAATGATATCATTTTTTTGATTAGGAGGGATGCCCCTTCCAAAGTAAACAAAAGACATTCTCTAACCAATCTTTTGTCTAGATAACATTTCTTAGTGCAATAGGTATCTCTTTATCTTCTTGATATTAACTTTATCCCGTTGAGTGAAGAGGATGATGTCATCATCATATAAGAGATGAGAAGGAGCAACAATCCCACTTCCAGTATGAATATGCTTCAATTTTCCATTTTTGGACATGATAGAAAGAACTCTACTGAGATAATCCTTAGAAATAGAGAATAGTATGGTTGATAAAGTATCATCCTGCCTAACGCCTCTTGAACAGTCAAAATATCCTTCAGGAGATCCATTTATAAGGACTGAAATATGAGTAGAACTTAAAATGATTTTGACCTAGTTAAGGAAAACATCATCAAAACCATACATAACAAGGATCTTGTAGATAAAACCCCAATCCATTGTATCAAAATCTTTATTGACATCCAATTTGAGGGAAATATTTCCACCTCTATTAGGACTTTTGAGGAGATTAACACATTGTGAGGTAGTGATAAGACAATCCTGGATTGATCTCCCTTTGATGAAGCAAAACTAATTTGCAAAAACAATTTTGCAAGCAATGAATGAGAGCCTATTAGCAAGAATTTTGAAAATGATTTTATAAATTGTATTAACCAATGCAACTGGACTAAAGAGATGAATTTCATTGGAATTATCCACCATCTGGATAAGGACAAGGAATTGAGCATTCAAACCCTTTGGGAGAGATCCACCTGTGTAAAAATGAGTGACTAACCTTCAGACAAATGCATGAATGAAAAC
Organism: Viscum album; assembly: GCA_963277665.1. NCBI lineage: Eukaryota > Viridiplantae > Streptophyta > Magnoliopsida > Santalales > Viscaceae > Viscum > Viscum album. The sequence continues at coordinate 933,971,352 of OY728141.1, forward strand.
CCAATTTTTTTGAAAGAATAAGTTCCCAAAGCCATCAAGACCAAGTGAGCTCTCTAATTTGAGACTAAATAAAACCTCCTTGATCTATGGATAAAGTGTCACAACAGTATGAATGAAATTATCTTCTTGGTTCACCAATTTTAGGATTACCCCATCTAAAGGATCAATGGTGGATTATGGGCCATTGAATAGATCCTTAATGTAGGATATGACATGCTCTGAGAGATCCACTCTATTGTGGATGAGGAAGTCCCCATTATTAATCAATTAAAGTGTCTTAGATACATTCTTGATTATTTGAAGAGAGTTGAAGAATTTTTAATTCCAATCACCATACATTAACCATTTGGCTTTAAATGAATCCCTTTTCAAGGAATATTTCAGATTAAGAATATTGTTCAGTTTAGGGGAAGACTTAGCTTCCACTAAAATCCAATCAGAGAAGTCACAGTTGGTGTTGGTCTCTTAATAATTTTGAAGATAATCTTCAAGAGAATAAATATTAGTGTTAAGGGAGATAAAACGATCCTTGTTCCACATTCATAAATTCATATTTAGAATTTTGAGTTTGTTGATGCATGAAAAGGCATCATCCCTAAAATTCACAGAGCTCCAAGTGCTTTGAACAATGGACTTGCATTCAGGATGAGAGACCCAAGACTTATTGAAACTGAAAGGGAAAGGAGGTTTGGGTTCCTTCTCACAAAGATTCACCAAGATGGGATGATGATCAGAGTTGATTTTGGAGAGATTTTAGCATGATATGGTAGCCCATGTGTCTAGAGAGGCCCCATTAACAAAGGCCCTATCAATATTTCTAGCCACAATGTGATTCAGGTGCTTCCTATACCAAGTGTATTTAGCACCCACCAAATTAACCGTAATCAAGTCATTCTTATCAATACATAATCTAAAATCTCTAGAGAATATTGAGATGTTTTCTACTCCCATTTTCTCATCTAGATTAAAAATTGGGTTGATGTCCCCCAATATTAACCAAGAATTAGAGATGGTAGATTTTAGAGATGTTATATCCATCCATAGATTCCTATGATCCTGATACCTGTTATGAGCATAAATGAAGGAACAAGTAAATTTGGAAACAAGGTAGATGAAGGAATAGGTGACATGCTGATCACATGACATAACCATGGTGGTGTTTCCAATAAAATTATGTTCCAACACCCATATACTATTGCCATATGCTGAGAACCTATTGGTGTCAATTAGGTGAAACCCCAAATTCTCCAAGTTTTCAATACCAGAGGAGAAGATTTTTTTAGGCTCAGACAGACCTATAAGGCTAGGTTTGTGCTACTGAATAAATAACCGAATGGATCAACATGTTTCCATATTTCCTATACCCTATAAATTCCAAAACATAATCTTCATTTAAAACTGGTGCTGGGGTTTGGACCCCTCACATTTTTACCTCCATGCTTTTCAAGTGGTCTTCGAGCCTTTTTTTGGGTAAAGGAGATACCAAGTCATTTATATCAGAAATGATGGATAAATCACCATTCCATTTGACAGAAAGATCATGGATAACCGTATATTTATGATTTTTTTGATTTGAGGTATTTATGGAGGCATTCTTACAATCCACTCGACTGCTCCCATGCAATTTTTTTGTAACATCAGGTTCCATTACACTTGAAAAGACATCACCCTGAATATGCTCTGTGATGGGTTGAACTGATTGAAGCTTAGAAGGAACTTCCAAGATAATATGAGCATGTCCCACTACTAATTTGGAATCATTTCAGAAATAATCCCCTCTAATAATATCTTCATAGCCGATGCAGAATAAGACCTTGTGTGAGTCTTTCCATCAGGAGGACAAGAGTTGGAAGGAGTAGAACTGTCTTCCAAATTTGAGGTGTTTTTGGAGAGTCAAGAATTGATGTGTCACCATCCCTCATTGATCAAACCAAGTCTTTGATGTCATTAGATAATTCCATAGAAATGAATTCATCCTCCATTTTTTGCTGAAGGAAAAAGACCAGATTGTAAATGTCATTGGATATGAACAAACCCACATCTTCATTCTCCTTGATTCCCTATTATGAGGGAGAGATCACTGCATGTTCCACCCCAGAATGGGGTCCAAGAGGAGAATAATTTTGAGACTCTTCAACCTCCACCATGTCAGGCCAGTTTTTTTTCAGAGGTGGATGTGCCAGGCTAAGAATTCGTAGGAATCTGAATTTTTTTAGGAACCTGTACCTAGTTAGAATCTGGTTGAATCATCAAAGAACCTGTGATGGTCCAACCTATTCACTGATGGATCCCTTCTTTTCAAGAAACAAATTCTTGGATTTCCTTCTCTTATTGGCATCAGTCCACTCCATAGCTTTAGGTACATTATCCTTTTTTTGAAGCACTCTATAGTTAGAAACCGAATGACCCACCATTTTTCATACCTCGCAGAAGGAAGGAACATTCTCATACTCCACCCTTACTTCTGATTGGTTTACATTAGCAAGGAAGGATATATTTTAAGGTCTCTGAATTTCCAGATTTACATCAACTAGTATTCAGGCATAGAATCCCAATTCTCCCTCTATAGTCCGATGGTCTATTCTGATTGGTGTACCAATTCAAGATTCTAGATCGTTCAAAATATTGTGGTGCCAGTAAACCCAATTCAGTCCATGCAACCTCACCCATAAATGAACATTTGACTGCATGAGGTTAAAGGGATTAAAGTTGACATACCATTCAGAGAGCTGTAGAAATCTAGTTTTCAATTGCAGGTTTTCATTGTTCCCGATGGAGTTCAAGGCATCTTTATATTGAAGAATGATATGAAAAAATCCCTGTCCAATCGGGATTAACCTCCAATCGCAATTACCCCAGCAATGGGAGATTCTGTTCTTGATATCAGCATAAGACTAGGGCCTATCCCCCTTTGAATAAATAACATGTCCAAGGATTGAATTCACCACCAAGGTTTATTTTATTTTATCTAGAAGAACATACCAATTAACATCCGTAAAACCCAAAAAACTCTTAATACATTGTTCATTTGTATAAATAATTTGAAATAAATCATTCCTTTAATATATTATAAAATAATTTTCCCTACTATCATGTTGAATTCATTAGGATTACATTAATATTATTCAACATGGAATATATAAATACATTGTTTGGTGTGTATGATGTTATGTATAACAGCCTTCTAATGATATACCAAAACTCTAAAGTAAAAACCTTTTACATTTCTCCTTTTCATATTTAGATCATGAAAATGTATCATTCCTACCATTTGTAAACTATAATCAATGAAAAAAATAAGTTTATAATAAAGAGTATTTAAATAATTGTATTCATGAATTCAATGAATTTTTTTAACATTAAACATCTTCTAAGCCTCAAAAAATAATTTATTATACAAAGAGATTTCTATTTAATCCTAAAATACCACGATCTTGACTATTACATCAGCCCATAAAGTTCATTTTTTAATCATAAAACATTATTTTCATATTTATTTATGAGAAATCAATTCAATTTTTTAATATAGGCTTCCTCCATAAGAATTCCATTGAAAAAATATAACTTGTAATCCATTTGGAATATCTTGAGCTTCTTTTTTCACCATAATAAATATAAATATTTTGATCATTTCAAATCATTCCATGGATCCAAAATTTTTATAAATCCAATTCCATAATTCAGATAATATCTATTCCATACTAGTTATGGTTTTTTAATTGGTATTTGATCCTTATTTCATATTATTTAAAATTTAAGTTTTATCTGATGAAATTTTTAGAAAGAGGTTTTAAAAAATGTCTTCAAATTGATATTTCTCAATCTGAATAAGATTGATATTTATAATATTTATATAAATTATCAACTATGTAACATCATGAAAATTCATTGGAATTATTTTATAAAATAATTTTTTTTCATATACAGACATCATACATTTAGTTTTCATTAGATATGTAATTAAAAAATTGATTTATTCATCAATTTAGGATCTAAATATTTACTTAATTATTATTAATGAACTTGAACTGACATCATCATTATTAGTTGTTTCATTTGATTCTTCACCATGATTTTATTATCCTTTGAACAAAATTCATTAACACATCATCATTTGATAATTATTTTACTATATTACAAATTTCTTGGCTCATTTTACCATATAGTAACATATTTTCATTCAAAAAAATCCATCCCTTTTATGGTATCATTAATAATAATTCTAATTAAATAGGTATCAATGAAAAATGTTTCATCCTTTTAGGATTTAAAATTCTTATGGATTTTATTTTATTAATAATATATTATTTACCTTCAAAGATTTAAAAATATTATAATATTGGATTCTTCGTTTTCACATATCATATGTATTTTTCTCCTTACATAACATAACAAGAATTTACTCAGGATATAGATTGACTCAAAGGCAATATCCTTAAAAAAATTGGTAGATATTTTTGAATGATCATTGTTCAACCCCTGTAATTGATTATCCTATTTATCCTCTCACCATGTCTATTCAATTTAAAATTCCATACCATTGAAATTTGAGGGGTTATCTATAATTTTCAGGATTATATTCTACATTTATATTGAAAAACATTGATCTATGATTGGGTCAAAATATTAAGATCTTTTCAAAATAATATTTTATATCCACCTTAAATATTATGTTATGAAATTAAAAACATCAAATATAATTTGATCACCATAAACCGGTATATCCCACTATAATGAATAATAAAAAGTATATAATATCTATTTCTATCAATGTATCTTAGGGATATCAAACTAAATATTTTGATGTGATATCCCCAATAAACTCAATTATTTCTTGTATTTTATCTTGCATGTATTTCAAATAATCATTCCATTTTTGAAGACATATTATATATATATGATATATCATAAAATCCAAATAATATGGTTTGAACCTTCACTTTTCATAGTGTAATCCAATTATTTTTTGGCTCATATTTCCATGAGGTTTATGACATAATTTATTTTCATTATCCTCTGTATGAAATTATAATCCTTCACTAATAAGTTATATATTTCCTTTTTTACACATTTCATGTACTAAAATTTTAATAGATTTTCAATTTATAGTATATGAAGTCATAGGAAAATGTATAAAATATCCAAATTTACAAAATTGACTTAATATTAAGGGATTTTAATAATGACCATCAATAACCAATCCATTTGATATACTCATATATTTTCAACTAATTTAAGATTTCCTATAGAAATAAATCATTAATAATTCATCATTAGTAAATATTATAAATACATATAATATGTTATATATATTAGTAGATTCATTTTTCAAACATTTGCGATACACTCCCACTATCAACATTCATTACTTCGAATTGATCTGTTTCCTTTGAAGTAATATCCACTACTACACCATTTTCAGGAATTGGAACATTTTCCATATATGTTACATTTTATTCATTATTCACTTATGAACATATTTTTACTTAGAGTATGTTGGATATTTCACATATTTTAATGTTATAAAACTATTTTTAGTTTTTAGATTTCTTGGTGACTGATTAATATTTTTTATTGTACCACTACACATATCCCTTACCAATTATTTCATCTACATAATGGAAAAACATATCTTTATATATATATGCATCATAAAAAAATAGTATTAATCAAAAAAATTCTGAGAGTATTAGGAATTCTACATTTATCTCAATTGCATATATAATTATAAGTACCTTTTTCAATAGAACACATGTTTTATATACAAAATATAATTATTAAATAATAGAAATTTAATTTAGTATTTTATTGGGTTTCTTAATTGTAATTCTTGTACATTTATTGGTGTCTTAGAAGTCAAGACTTATTCTTAGAGTGGTGTCTTATATCCTTTCATTATTTAAAAAAAATCATCCACCAATATCACCTTCCCTTGATGAGTATATTTTTAATGAATATACTCCTCAAGCCCCTTTGAGGGATATCTATGGTATTTACTGATAATTTAGATCTCACCTATTGTAAATAACTTAACTTGTAAGTAATTAAATTCATTTAACCTTATTTTTCAATGTATCATCCTAAAAATTAATAATTTTTTCCTACAATTTTACATTGATCATGCACTCAAAACTCTCTCTAATTACCTTAGTTTTTTATTTTTCTATTTGTTTGATCTTGTTGTTTTACACATCTTTCTTCGCTTATTGATGAAATATGTTATGTTTAGACTTATATTTTGCATCTCTTTAAAAATATATTTCCTTAATTAAAACCTCAAACATTACATTGATGTTAATAATTCTCAAAAATTTAAACTCTTCTCCTTCACTTCGCACCTTAATTTGTGGTTTCTCAATGAAAAACAACATAACTTTTTCACCAATGTCATTAGAGTTCCCAATTTCCTCCTATTAGGATTCTTCAAACCCATAAAAAGCATGAGAAATAATGTTCTTAATTTTGATGAAATTATACTTGGTGCCCCTATTTCCTTTCAAATTATTGTAGAATTTAATTAGTGATTCCCCATCCTACTTCTCATTGGTTAATTTTTTTAGACACTTAGTATAAAGGTTCAACAAATTACAACATCGAATAAAAGATAGTAGAATCCTTATTCAGAATTTTATTTCCCCCATTTTATATCCAAGGAATGGAATAACATCACTTCACCAACTTAATTCTCCTACAAATCATTAGAAATGGTAATCATTTTCATTTCATTAAATTCCACTTCCTGTAAATTTTCCATTAAAGTGAGGCTCTGATGCCCTCGATCCTAGAGGCCTATATTCCTTGGTTTCTTAGATTGGTACAGTATACCAGGAATTTCATCCTAAAGGACCATATACTTTAGTAATTTTTTAAAACTAGATAGATACTTTAACCTTATATTATAATATAAAATATAAAATACAACACATGGAATCCTTTAAGGACACAATCATTCTTCTAGCCTATCCTGACATATCAGTCATAGTAAACTTATAGTCATCTTGGGGAATATGAAATGTAAGAAAGGGGTGAGATGAAATTATCATTAAGGGTAAAGTACAAAAAAAAATAAGTAATAAGTAATAACCATTATAGTATTGTAAATAACTGAACACACATCCCATTAATCAATAACTTGAAAAATAACATGGAAGGAATAAAATATGATCAAATAAGGCCATATAAATAATCACATGTTCTAGAAAATATAATGATGGATATTCCAATAATAGAATAATAACATGGAAATCAATAATTTTTGTTCATAATGATGTAATTTATAATTTCATAATCTAAAAACTTACCGTTGAGGCCTTGACCAAGACATTTGAAAACAAATGGGTAAGGTCTCAGCCAAAATCCAATCTGGTTTGTCTCATGAGACCTATCGATGCATCGAGGGGATATAATGGGACCCACCTATCAATTAATAAGTCTAATTAATTACTAAAATGAATAAATATTACATCTGAACAAATTAACATATATTTTTATTAGAATAAGTATTAATTTAGAATGAACAGAAATTGGGTTAACAATTCCCTTACCACTTTGTAATCTGTTGAACCATATCCCCATAAAAGTAATAATTATCAATTTAAACATTTATTAAAGTGAATATAAATATATTAATTACATTATATATCAATGGTTAGTAAATACCCCACACAAAATAAATAATTGGTGAATAAGTTATATATCTCACAAAAGTAAAGGTGAGATGAGAAAACCCTTGCCTCATGTTTCCCTTTAGTACATCATTTTTTAATCTTCTATATAATGGTTTAAATTAGTTTGTTAATTAATTATATATCTATATTAATATTTATAATAACTTATGTGACCCTTTTATACCATATTACAACCCACATATTAATAATATCTCAATATTTTCATTGTTTTATGTGGTTCATTTCATGGTATCGTGGTTAGTTCATTTGTGTATAATTATAGATTTTCTTTTCAAATAGAAATAAAAATATAGAATTTAAATGAAATGGTATTAATGAATTTACATATTTTTAAATGGTACCATTCATCATTTTTATTTCTTAATTGAGGATGATTAATTCAATAAACCATAAATGATCAATGTGTAGTTTATTTGGCATTTGTAATGAATATCAAGAATTTATTTCGTTTTATTTAATATTATGTTAATAAATTAGTTCAAGAACATGAAATAAGTTATAATATACTTATTATAATTTTATTTAACCATAATAATAGTTTTATAACCATTCATGAATGTATTAATGGAAAATGAACAAAATTACTATTCATGGAGGTGAATAACCGGCAAAATTTGGACAATAGTGCTTTTTATTTAAATAAGAAGATTTAATAAAAGAGATGGATATATTATATTTCATTAGAAACATAAAATTACAGTATATACATTAATCTGGAGTTATATTTACTTTAGGTATGAAGGAGGTGAGGGAAAAGTAGAAGAAGAGATGAAAATAAGAGAGGTGTTTTGAGAAAAACACCTCTTGAATATCACCTCCTTGGAGGATCCCTTATGGACTTTGGATTTGGTACTTTGGTGATACTAGAATAAATTTTACATGGATAAAGTGAATATTAGAGGGTTTTTTCATATATTTGAATAGATTCATGGATTTTGGGTAGAAATGGGGAGGTGAGGGGTGGTATTTATATTTGAGGAGAGGTGGGTTTAAGTGATTAAGCAATGATTATTTAATGTTTAATGCCAACCACATTGAGGAGGAATTAATTAAAAATAATTTAGCTAATAATTAATGTTTTATAGTCTATTTAGGGTCATTTAATACCTCAAAAACACATTTATTGTTGTATTTATAAGGTATTTTAACCCTTTACATTATAACATTAACCTTTTTCATTAGTTTACCTATACCTCGATAAATAATTTTTTTCAAGAGTAACTTTTATTATTTTTGAAAATAAAAAAGACCTTAAACCCAAATTTTTACCTCATTAATCCAAATATGGAATCCATTTTACACAATTCAATTCACATAATAGGAATTTTTTTAAAAAAATAATCTTGTAGATACAACAAAAAAAGAGGGGTTTTAAAGTTAAAAGTTAAAAAGTTTGAAATGTATTTATATCCAATTTGAATGAGAAATTGATTCCAATAACTGAAACTAGATTTATAAATTTATAATTTAACTAATTATACATTAAAACCAATTTAAAATATAAATTAACGATATAAAAAATTATACAAAAAAATAGTTTTCAATTAAAATTCGGTATTTTTAACTTTTCATAAAAAATGAAACTTATTAAAAAAATACCAAAAACCCACCCTAAGAAAATTTTTAAATCCTTATTTTAAAATTATGTTTATTATTTCAAATAAAATTTAAATATTTTTCAAAATTTATATTTAAAACATGTTATCCATTTAAAGGTTGTAAAATTTTATTTTAGAAAAATATAGTTTTTATACATTAAATTGGATGTATTTCATATCATAAACTTTTCAATAATATTTAATGAATTAAAAATAATTTATTGAATATATAAAATTTAAATATCATTAATATATTTTAGTAAAATTTATTAATTTATTTTATAAATATAAAATTCCATTTTGGGAAATTTTTATTTTATAAAAACACATCCTTTATATCGAATTGGTTTTTATTTTCATTCATAATTAATTGGTAACTAATGAATTCATTTTATAGACATGTGTAAACAATATTTTCATAATTTAGTTAGTTTAATTCATTCCGTTCCTTCCAATGGCTAGGTAATTACTATAACAATTAAATAATAATATTTAATCATTTGTTTAAGATCAGTGTTTAGTATAACATAAGATATCAAATAGATTAAATTTAAAAGAGACATACCATAAAATCTTGGGGTGTTACACTGTCCCCTCCATCAATAAATTTCATCCTCAAAATTTGACATTTAACTTCAAAAATAAAATGTTGATACTTGAAAATATAATTTTGGGAAACCCACATCATAAATAGGGTTAATATAACATTCCCTTTATAAGATGGAAAAGGAAATGTGAAGGTCACAAAAAAATTAGGCTTTAAAATAGGATAAAATTATTCAAAATTAAAATATATGAAATAGAAGAGAAATCTAACTATTATGTTCAAATGGATAGTGATATATAACATGGACATAAGAAAGTATACCCTTAAAAAACCATAAATATGTGATTAGTTAAAGTAGAAATTAATTTATCAGTAAGAAAATTAAAAAGAAATTTTTTTATTATAAAATAATTTTCTAATAGTTGAGGAATAATTTAACTTCCTATAGTAAGGTAATAATTGAATATACTTACTTAACATGTAGACTTTCATCCTTTAAAAAATTTCCACCACAAACTCATCTTTTTCATGGATAGATAATTCAACCTTTATTCCTCAAATAAAATTCCAAAATATTATATTTATATTAATTATATAGTTTTCTAAACAATAATATTTTTATCTACTATACCATTTAAATAAATAATACTATGTTATACTAAACATTATACCATGTAGGCTAGTGGTGGGATATCCACCCATAACACCCTTCGATTGTGGGTTTATATTTCACGACCTTTCCTGATAAGAGGGGTTGTCATCCAACCTATGGGTTGTACTTTTTCTAAAAAATTATTAATATAATTCTTAATGAATTTTTAAAAAATAACCATAACATATTAAACATTAAGTAAATATTTTTTCCTCAAATGTTATCTCATTTATTTCATTTCACATTCCCATATTGCAGAATGTTTTCTTCGAGTCATTATTAAATCAGTGATAAAGTCCATAGTAGTGTCATCCATTACTCTAAGAAATAAATATTAAAAAAGTAAATTTTTATGCCCACAAAACTAAAATTAAATTTTAATAGATATTACGATTCATAATGAGTGATAATTTTTTTTATATGTCTCAATCTATTTTCCAGACCAATTGGTTTGGGACATGTTATCCAATATGGACAAATACATTAATCTTTAAAACCTCATTCAAAGTTAAAAAAACCATGTAATTAGTGGGTAGTCTTATGGATATTCCAAAAGGTCAATATTTAAATCATTATAAAGATGGTTACTAAATTTACAAAAATAATATACCATTAATCTCTCAAAAAACATGATGATGATCTTGATCGTCATTTACCAAACATGTAAAGACCTTTAACATGTATACTATTAAAACATGGTAATAATCATAATTACCATTATTTATTATTTAAAACCTGAATTATTTATTATTCCTTATGTAAAACAAAGGTTATTGTATATATTCCTCAAATAAAAAATGTTTCAAACCCCATTAATGAGAACACAATAATCTTTGTCAAAAAATCAGAAATTAGTTCTCAGGTAGTTAGTACTATCCAATTTACTCTATCCCTATCAAAAATATATTTCTCCTAGAATAATTATCACAACATCAGGATCATATTTTGGGTTATATTTTTCTCAATCATATATTTTTATATATTTTAAACTTTCCACTGAATCACTTTTCTTGGTTCCATTCAACACCTAATTTAAAATCCTTAATGAAAAGGTACTACAACGCAATTCTTATATATTTATTAATTCAGATAACCAAGTCATCATTGATAAAATAATCAAATAACATTATTAAAAAATCCAAACATAAGAAAATTAATCATTCTGATTCAATTGTGGTAATAAATAATAATAGTTATGTAAAGGTCAATATCTAATAACACATTTTATTAATCAATAACTTGAGCATAACATGGGAACAATAAAATATAATCAAATAAAGAAATATATATAATAAAATGATCTAGAAAACATAACCATGGATAATATAATAATATAATAATCAGTTGGAAATAAATAACTAGTTTCATAATGATGTAATGCATAATTTATATCATCTAAAAACATACAATTGAAGCCTCGTCCAAGGCATCTGAATATAAATGGGTAAGGCCTCAAGAAAAACCCAATCTGGTATGTATCATGAGACCTATCAAAGCATAAAAGATCTATAAAAGGCCCCACTTATAACTTACTAAGTCCAATTTATTCGTCACATGAAGAAATAATGTAGCTAAAAAAATTACAAACTAACTATATTGGATGAACTAGTCAAACAGAATGAAAGAAAATTGGGTTATGAATTCCCTTACCACTTTATAATTTGTTGAATCATATGCCCCATAAAAGTAATAATTATCCAATGAAACATTAAATAACATGAATTCAATTATATTAAATGATATTATATATCAAAGGGAAGTATATACACCACACACAAGAATGAATTGTTGAATAAGGTATATATCTAATAGAATAAAAAGTGAGAAAAAAACTTGTACCTTGATCTTCCTTTTAGTGTGTCGTTCCTTAGTATCCTATATAATGGTTGAAATAATTTTATTTATTCATTAGAAAACAATATTTACATTTATAATACCTTATATTAATAGTTTATAACATATTAGTACCCGTTCATTAATAATATTTCATTATATTCATTGTACCAGGTAGTTCATTTCATGGTTTCATGGTCGGTTCATTTGAGTATAATTATGAATTTTCATTTCAAATGGAAATAAATCACCAGAACCAAAATGAAATAGTATTCATGAAATTATTGAATTTTTAGTGGTCCAATCCATCATTTTTATTTCTTACATGAGGGTTATTAATTTGATAAAACTTTAATGAAAAAAGTTTATTTTATTTTGGTGGGTTTTCCAAACATCACGAACTAGTTTCATTTTACATAATATTTGGTATATGTGATTTCTAATATAATAACTAAGTTATAATAAAATTATTAAAATATAATTTACCTAGAATAATAGTTTTATGACCATACATGATGGTGGTAATGGAGAACGAACAAAATCATTATTCAAAATGGTGATTAACCAGCATAATTTGGACGATAATTTCATTTATTTTAATAAAAGGGGGTAATAAAAGGGATATATAAAGGATATTACCTAATAAAAGTAAAATTATAGTATATAAATGTATTTAGAGTTATAATTCGTTGATTTATTATAGATTTTATGAGAAATTAGAGGAAGAAATGAAAATAAGAGAGATGTTTTGAGAAAATTTCATCTTCAATATAACTGACTTAGAGGACCCCTTGAGGACCTTTAATTTGGTCTGTTAGGGATACCAGAAAAACATTGACATGAGAATAGTGATAAGAAGAGTATTTTAAGATATTTTATGATATTAAATTATTATGGGTCGAAATGGGGTGGTGGGCAGTGGTATTCATACATGAGGAGAGGTGGGTTTAAGTGATTAAGTAATAATCATTTTATGTTTAAATCTAGCCACATTGAGGTGAAATTAGTTTCCATGAATATAGATGATAATTAATGTCTTAAAGTCTGGTTAGGGTCTATAAATACCTCAATAACCCATTTAATGATGTAGTTTCTAGGAATTTTAATCATTTTCTTTTTACTGTTAACCCATTTCATTATTTTACCAATACTACGGTAAATAAATTTGCAACACATTAAATCTTTATATGTATAAAAATGAAAATTATATTTGAAAAAAATTTATCAGTTATTATTCATATTATGGAATCTATTTTAACAAATTTAATTCACTAAATTGAGAAAATTTTATTTAAAAAAATCCCATAGACACAAAAAATATTTGGTTTTTCAAGTGAAAAGTTCAAAAGTTTGAAATTTTGTTATATCCAATTTCAATGAGTAATTGTATCCAAATTCTGAAATTGAATTTATTTATATATATTTTAACTAATTATAATTTATAAAAAATTTACTATATAAAAAATTTATAAAAAAAAGTAATCTTCAATTAAAATTATATATTATTAACTTTTCATGAAAAATTTAACTTATTCCAAAAATTCCAAAAATTCATCCTAAGAAAATTTGGATATACTAATTTTAAAAATTAAGTTTATTTTTTCAAATAAAATTTATAAAATTTTTATATTCAAGATTTCAAATATTTGTACCGTTAAAAGGCAGAAAAATTGTTATTTGGAAAAATATACCTTTTCAAGCATAAAATTAGATTTTGTTCATATTTTAAACTTATCAGATATATTAAATAAATTTATTTTATTTGGAATATATAACACATAAATTTCATTAATATATTTCACTAAAATTGATCAATTCAATTTATTAGGATTTAATATCATTGTGGGCATAAAAATATTTTTTTTATGATCTCCATACTTTCTAGGTTTACCAAAATTCCATTTATGATAAATTTATAATAATATTTAATGTGTGATTTAAAATAGTTCTTTATTTGATTATTACATTATTTATGTTTCTGTGTATAAATTTTTTGGATCTTATTGTTATTAAAAACTACTTTTATATTAACTAATGAAAAAAATTATTTTGAAAAAAAGACCATTTGAGTTTATTTCACTGGCATTTGTCAGCATTTTATTTTAAACAACTTTTTTAGTCCCCCATAGGAATGACATCTTGAACGGGGTAAATTAGGTTATGTTAAATTAATATATTCCATTAAATAATGTTCTTATATAACTAAAAGGAATAAGACACTATTTGATTCCAAATATGAATACAATAAAATCGAAATATTTAGAAATTTTTTTAGTAGACCTCTAGTAGTAGTAATCCAAGGAGAATAAATAGATGATTTCATAATGTAAGTGAATATACTAAAAAAGGTTCCTATATATGTGTTATGTATTAATTA